>CM062816.1:1982261063-1982861063 GCA_031772625.1 Pinus tabuliformis | reverse complement strand
ACCCTTAAGGTGGAATTCAATAAGCATTTTGATGAAGCCATGATGATACATAGTGGTTTCTATAAATTAAATATTTTTATGTACATTTCCTGACATTTTTCTTAAGCTATTCAACAAAAAGCATAGGAGATTGATCTCATTCCCTTCTAGAAAATGCATGATTAGGCAAATGTGATAAAAGAACATGCAGCCAAACCTTCCTTCATAAGAGATAAATTTTTGAATAACCAGTAATAGATTTTTTCATTTACTTTTAAGTGCAATGCTTGGGATTCCTTTCTTGAAAATGGATATGTCCATACTTGGATTCTTTAAGAAAATTCTCCATTCTTCACTTTCTATGCCTCTGTTTTTAAACCATCATTCTCCTCCTCTGGATAGGCTGGTAGATTCAGCAATAAGGGACTCTATCACTACAAATTTAACATCTCCAATCTCAACTTATACTCCATCAAAAGCTGTGGCAAAGGATTTGGTCACCTCTTTGTTGAAACCATCAAATTTCTCCACGAAATGTAACCACTTCCCTTTCTGCAACATCTCTTTTACTTGCAGGTAACCTTCCATGAACTTTCTTCCATTCAGCTCAGACCTCACAATGATCCCCATGATCGGAAAGTTTTGCCTTTGACTCTCTTCTTGATAAAAAATGGATCAGGGTTTCAGAATGGGGGATTTTGGCAAGGGTAAAAATGAAAAATGAGGATGAGAGAGGAATGAATGAAGTGACAGTTCTGGAGGATTTAATGAATGTGAGTTGGACACTTCGAAGATCTCTTCAATGAATTCGAATTTGAGTTGGGATTGTTATGAAATGACTGGAGATAATGGTGATGCTATGGTGATATGACCAAAATATCTTTCATCCTTAGGTAATGATGGTTTTTAACCGACGGTACTGTTATCTCAAAATCAGACCCTGATAGGCTGCTGGTTAGGTTGACTCTAAGTAACTATTTCAAACCTACTTTAGGCTGAGGCCTAGCCTCCTCAACCTGAGAGGGCTCTCTCTTGATGGATTAATGATTTTGATTAATGATAAGATGGCTAACTCTTATAGAACAACTGTGAAAAAACATGACTGCTGGAAACACATTAAACAACTATCCATTGGGCTTATGGAGTCAACAACACCTCAATATAACAGTGACATTCAGCATTTAGACATTCAGAACATCAACTCATATGGGACCATACAGTTTATAAATGCATACAGGAAATCAGAGCACATTCAGTGAATTCTGAGTGATTATACATCTATACCACTGTAAGAATTAAGAAAAGGACACATCACATATTCTAAATATAAGAAATCCTTCATGAATCCTGAGAAGTAAAGTCAAAATTATATTACTGAAAATGAGTCTTACATAAGCCAAATACAAGCTCTGTTATAAAGTTTTCCAACCCTGATTACATTTCTGTTTCAGCTATATATAGAGCTCTTATTCTAACTGATCGAGATTCCTCCTCCAGCATGAGGGGAATTCGAAAACTACTTCTAATGACACCTATTAACTCTTAAACTAACTAATAAATACAACAAAGTGTTGACTGGAGTTTTTTAGAGATCTAAATCAACTATGACTCTAACTCCATATTACATGCATGACGGCTTTAATTAAGATGATTCCTCGTTCTTTGACATCTGCTCCCCTTTAGTTTGGCTGTAATGGATGTTCAAGGCTCCATGTTTGATCTTTAATGACACATCCTTTCCAATACCCTGAAACATAGGAAACTGCCCCTGTGTACCGGTCTTTAGTTTGCCTTATCATGTCCGGATCTAACGAAGTATATCCTTTATCTTTTAATTACTTCAAAATGGAGCAGACTGCCACGTCCTTGATGTGCTGTCCACCGTTTGCATGCGTGAAAGCCAAAATTCTTGCAAACTGTTTCACATATCCTGAAGTGTGGTAAATATGAAATATGCTTACTTTATGACAAAAATCTAAAGTTGGATTCGAATGCATATTATCTCCACGTGTCTTGACCTGGTTGAATCTTAATAGCTTCAGCTGATGCCTTGCATACCTGGTAGACGTTTCCCTTTCAAAATTCCCGCTTATAATTCAAAACTTCTTGATTTACGTTGAAATCATCACTTTCAGCAGTTTCGTAGCGCGCTACGAAACTGCTGAATTATTTAAAACAACTTGTTTTTAACCTGAGACCTTTAGCCAAGTGCTTGATTTCCAAAAACTTCTTTAGATTTTCCACAGGTCGAATAAGAATTTATATTTCTTCAGAAAGATAAGATCAAGCAAACTTGTCAAAATTTTGAAACAAAGTCTTACTTGAAATGAAAATTCATTTAGCAAGTACTTTAAACTGGCTTAGCTGCGCTTTTAGATCTTCAATTTGTTTCTTCATAGCCTTATTCCCAGCTCTCAGTTGCATATTGATCATTCTGATGTACTTGGCTTCTTTGATTGCTGGTACTGTCCAGGTGTGAAATTGTGAATGGCCATCAACCACTGAATTCAGCTGTGCTTCTATAGCTTCATTCCCTTCCCATAGAATTTTATTATACTTTGCGTGTATGACTGCATGTCTTCTAGCGGCTTTCTTCAATTTGGAAATCTCATACTTAGCTGATTCTAATTGGCTCTTCATGGCTGCTATATTATTTTCTTTAGGTGTAATGACCGTTTTGCCTGCATTTTTCTGTGTCTCTTCCCCTGTTTCCTCTGTTCTTGGCAGTACTTCCTGTACTTGCTGGAATCTCCTTGTCATAGGTCTTCTAGGTTTAAAAATGAACTCTTCAGCTAGCTCATCAAATTTAAGCCTTTTTGAGGCCTTGGCTTTCTTGGTGCTTTCTTGTTCTGACTGTCTCAACTCAATTTGGACTGGTAGAGACTGCTCAATGTCAATAGCCTGTAATAAGTCATTTAAACTTCCCTTGGACATTGGACTTTCTTCGACTGCTACAGCTTTACCTTTTTCCTTATTCATTTGGCTTCTTGTTCTTATCCTTGAGACTACTTCAGATGTGCTTGTTTCAGGTACATTCTTTTTACCATGAGCTTTTTCCTTAGTTGATTGCTGAGGTTGATCTTGGATGATGAGTGGCTTCACTTGTTTTCTTACTTGTGACTTTGGAACTCTTTTAGCTCTTGCTTCTGTTTGGAGCTCAGCTATTGTAGAATCTCTAGCAGGTTGAGGAGTGAGGCCAGTCTGGCTTTTGAAGCCAACCATAAAAATGAATGAATTCCAATCTCTGTCTATCTTTTGGAGCCCATCTAAAACCAATAGTTTGATTAAACCATGATGAAACAAAGAGGTTTCACAATCCTCTTTCCTTAGCTGTACTTTATCGCACATCTTACTCAAACTACAGAACATATAAAAAGGTAAGTCTATGGAGACCTTCCCGGTGAAATGCAAAAGGAGTTTAAAATGGTAGGAGTAAACCTTGTTATACCTTCCTTCACAAGTCAGATATTTCTGTATGCAGGTGAGTAAATGAGCATAATATTCTTTGACATAACTCCTGGGCACTGCCTTACTTAAATCTTCATTTACAAATTCATCCTTCAAAAACTCCTTGCAAGGATTCATGTCAAACTTGAAGTTTTTAAACCATTGCTCTTGTCCTCGTGGGATCTCTGTCACAGTAGATATCACTTCTGGCGAAACCTGCAATTCTAACATGGCTACCTTTGAATTCAAGCCTGTGAAGTTAAGTGCAAATTCTTTGGTTACCTGTGCGTGCCCTCCTTGTAACTTTTTGCAAAAATTCCAGCACCCGGCCTTTTTAAATGCTTTCTCCACCTCTTTATTTCTCAGCATTATATCTAAGCCTTTAGGCTCAGTCCTTAGACATTTGCCGGATCTGTGCTCCTTTTTCTCCATTGATTCTTCCAAATCTTCGCAGACAATGACTACCAGCTCTTGTTGGAATTGTGATTCAGATTCTATTTGAATTCAGCCTCACTTGATTATCTTTGCAGTTGAACAGATTTGTCATTTCATGCACTTACGATCATCATTAAGTTTTATGCACGGTGGTCTTTCTTGGAAATGGTGATTCATGCGTATCAACAGATCTAGTGGTGAGGATAGTGGCAATGAATGGTGAAATGTGATAAGAAGGGTACATGGGCTGACATGAGAGGACACGGCCTATGACTCACCTAACGGATTTGATATTTCGGGAAAGATTCGCTGCGAAAAGTACGAATCCATGATTTCGCAGCGCGGTCAGTTTTAAATTTGAATGATGCGCTGCGAAACTACCTAATCATGATGCGCTGCGAAACTGCCTAATCATGATTGCGCTGCAAAACTGCCTAATCATGATTGCGCTGCGAAATTACAAAAAGACACGGTGGGTGACATAAGATAACAGGTGGCTATGAAACAATGGTAGATGGAGGGGAACCAATGGGAGCTGAGAACAACTTGACTCAAAAACTCTTCAAAACTCCAAATTCTAAGGGAAAAAATTAAAACCAAATTAAACTAGCATTGACCTTTGTCCTCGGGCTAGGATAAAAAGTTACATGTATCAGTTTTAGTTCTAAGTGATAACAGGTACAATCATCATAAAATTCATATACTAAATATTTCTTATCTTTATTACTAAATTAAATGTTTGCATGCCTTTACATTGATATTTCTGACCTTTGTTTGATCCTTTCTTAATTTTCTTCAAGTGCTTTCAAGAATGAATTTGATCACTGCTTCAATTGCCCAATTGGTGGTTCCTATCAAACATCAGCTGTAGAATTATGTAAAAGCTATAGTTTTCTTGCTATTCTGTAGCTATTTTTTTTTTGAAAAGAAAAGAGTGGGATATAAATAAAATGGGTTTATAACACGTATGAGGATAATTTAAGGTGTCAAAAATTGATTTTCACCTTAGATTTTCTGTATAAACATGCCAACCATTGTTGGTTTTGAAGTTCACACACACACACACACACATATATATAACAAAGAAAAAGACTTTTGGAGATCAAGTTTGGGAAGAAGGAAAATCCTTCTTCACCAAATTTAAATCAGTGTTATCTTGCAAATATTTGATAAATTCTTCCTTTGTCAATGGCTTATGATAGATTCTTAGTTGATGACCATTCACAAGAAAAGTGGTCCTTTATTCATCAATAATTTTGATCTTAACTACACCATTATCAAAGATTGTTTCAATCTCATAGGACCCAAGCCAATAAGTTTGAAATTCCCCTTGGAAATCTTTAAACTTTGAATCAAACAGTAATGCACAATCTCCTTGATGGAACTCTCTCTCTTTTATATATTTTTCATGCCATCTAGATCTCTATTGTTGAACTAGATTGGTTCTTTGGATTGCATCTTGTCTTATCTCATCAAGTTCATTTAGTTGCTCCATTCTTTGTTTTTGTGCCTCTGAAAGATCAAGACCCAATTTGACTATTGTCTTGAAAGTTTTGACTTGAAACTCAATAGGAAACATGACTTGCTTCCCATAAACAAGCTCATAGGGAGTATGCCCTGTAGTATTTCTCCATGTGGTACGGTATGCCCATAAAGCTTCTGGAAGCTTTTCTACCCAATCTCTTCTATGTAGATGCACAATTTTGGTGAGAATTGCCTCAATGACTTTATTGGTGGACTCCACCTGTCCATTTTCTTGAGGATGATATGGAGTAGACTTCCAATGTTTGATTTTGTACTCCTCCATTATCTTCTGTACCAACTTGGATGTGAATTGAGTACCTTGATCTGTTACAATTTCTCTTGGGACACCAAAATGAGTAAATATATTGCATTTTCAGTGGAAAAAGGAAGTTCTTTAGCTTCTACCCATTTTGTAACTTAATCTGTGCAAACAAGAATGTACCTTTTCTGTCTCGATGGTGGATTGATTGGAACGAAAAAATCCAGAGCCCATTTTTCAAAAGGCTCAACAAGTACCTGAGGTTGTAAAGGCATTTCATCAAAAGGAACATGTTTCCCCATCCTCTGAGAACTATCACATCTCTTGACATAATCATTGGTATCCCTAAAAAGGGAAGGCCAATAATATCCTAAGAGAAGGACTTTGTAGGAAGTTATTTTGTCAGTGAAGTGTTATCCACATGGCTCATCATGACAAGCTTTCAATATCTATGGTACTTCATCATCTCTAACACACCTTCAGATGATCAGATATGGCCCTGTTTTATACAATTCTTCATTTATCCATGAATAAGATGCACTAATTTGAATTACCTTCCTTTTTTCTTGAGGAGACAAATATGATGGTAATTTCCCTATAGCCAAATAGTTACCAATATATGAAAACCATGGAGATTTAGTAGATACTGCAAAAAGGTATTCATAAGGAAAATTATCTTCTATAGGCATGTCATTATTATCATTTTGAATCCTTGATAAAAAGTGAGCAACTGTATTTTTTTTCCAGGTCAATCCAAAATAGTAATGTTAAACTCTTGCAACAACAACAAATATCTAGTGATTATACCATTAGTGATTGGTTTATTCATTAAGTATCTAATTGCAAAATGATCAGTATGTACAAAAGTTTCATAGCCAATAATATAATGTCTGAATTTATTGATGGCATGAACAACAACTAAAAACTCCTTCTCTGTAACAGTATAATTTAACTCAGCATGAGTCAAATTTTTACTGGTGTAACAAATGGCATATGGAGTTAAGTCTTTTGTCCTAGTATAACTCCTAAAGCTATGTCTGAAGCATCAATTGAAATGTGAAAAGAATATTTCCAATTTGTTCCTTTAAGAATGGGTGCTTCAAATATTTTCTCTTTTAATGTTTCAAAGGCCTTTTGGAAATCAGAATTCCAATTGAATTCACAGTCTTTTGTAAGAAGTTTGAAAAGTGGAGATGCAATTTTTGTAAAATTTTCTATGAATCTTCTATATTGTCCAGTGAAACCAAGAAAACTTCTAACATCTCGTTGACAGGTTGGAATTGATAATTTAGAAATAACCTCCGCTTTAGACGTGTCCACTCTAATTCCATCTCCTGAAATGTGGTGTCCTAAAAAAATCCCTTCATCAAACATCATAAAACATTTTTCATGGATTAATGAGAGGTTTGTCTCTTTACATCTAATGAGAAAATTTTCCAAATTTTTAAGAGCTTCTTCAAAAGAATTTCCATAAACTGTAAAATTGTCCATATACACTTCCACCAATCATGAATTAGATTAGAAAAAATGTCTAATAATGCTCTTTGGAATGTTGTAGGTGCATTACATAATCCAAAAGGAAGTACTCGGTAAGCATAAGTTCCCCATGGGCAGGTAAAGGTAGTTTTATATTGGTCTTCTGGGGCTACTTGGATTTTATTATAACCATTAAAACCATATAAGAATGAAAAACATTTCTTTCCTGCCAATGTATCTAAAACCTTATCTAGGAAAGGAAGTGGAAAGTGATCTTTTAAAGTGGATTTATTCAATTCTCTATAGTCAATGAAAACTCTCCATTTTCCATTCTTCCCAGGAACAATTACTAGGGGTGAAACCCGCTGACTGTCTAATATTGGATAGATGAAATGGACATTCAAAAGTTTTTGTAGTTCTTCCTTAACAATTTTCCTTAGATTTGGATTCATTATTCTTTGAGGTTGTCGAATTGATTTTGTATTTTATTCAATGTAGATATGATGTGTACAAGTATTAATATCAATTCCTTCATGTCAGTATATTCCCATGCATAAGCATAAGAATGTTCATGTAACATCTTTATTAATTCTTTCTTTTGAAAATTCTTCCAAATTATTGTTATATTCAAAGTTTTTCCTTGAAAGATTTCAATTGTAGAATTGGTAAATTTTTCCATAGAATGGAAGGATAGTTTATAGGATGATAAATATTCAATATTACGTTGTTCTTGAAAACTCTGACTAGATTCACTATATGATGAAGATTCATTATTTTCTATTAAATTCAAGATTTGATCTTCCTCACTATTTGTGAAGTAGCAAAGATTGGTTTTATATCAATGTCATCATCTATCCATTCTTCATTTTCAACCTATATTGTTGTTTTTGTAGGTGGATACAGTGTGAATTTCTTTGTTGAGCTCCCAAATGAACATATCACCAGATCTACAACTTATAAAAGCATCAGTTGTAGTTAGCCATGGTCTTTCAAGAATCAATGGATATCCTCCTAAGTTATTCTAGGTGTCAAAATCATAAAATCAACAGGGTATTCCCAAGAATCTAATGATACATATATATCTTCTAACACACCATCAAGTTTGATTACAGATCTATTTGCTAATTGTAACCGTGTAGGTGTATATTGAAGATTAGAAAGTTTTAATTGATTCATAGTTTGCTTACTCATGATGTTTATAGCTGCTCCTAGATCAATTAATGTATTTGGGATCTCTACACCATTGATATGTATTTTCAAAATGGGACTTCCTCAATAAAGATATTTCTGAATTGTTGTCTTACCCATCATGATATCTGCAATCTTTCCAACTAGTTGGATTCTTTTGATTTCTTTTCTTTTTCTTCCTAGTCTTTTTATGCTCAATTCCATAATTGTCTTTGCAAAAATTGGAATTTCCTTAATGGCTTGTAGCAAATGAATATTTATGAAAACATTCTTCAGTTCATCTAACATGTCATAATCAGGCAATAAAATCTATTTTTCTATCCCTTCGTCAATTTTTAATCTCTCAAGAAAATGTGGTTTTGAAACAGATACTGAAGGTTGTTCCATAATAGGAGTTGAGTTATTTGAATGTGTTGGAGTAACTTGTTTTTGAGTTTTTTCTTTTTCATTAAGAAACTTCTCTTCTTCATAGATATTTTTTTTCACTTTCTTGAATAACAACTAATGGGGACTTATTTTCTAATATTCTACTAGATCTAAGTCAGACATTGTTTAGATATAGTGGAGTTATCATGTAAGTTTGAAAATTTTGTCCTTCCATATTGTAAACATGTTGTGAGTTTTTATTATTATTCAGATTTGGGAGTGGTTGGGTAGGAAATTGGTTTAGTCTTTGAGGAAATGGTAATGAAAGTTGTGGATTCAAATTGTGAGGTTAAGTTTGTTGAATGGATCGAGGATAATATTGTGGAGGAAAAGTAGGATATGATTGTTGAAATTGAGGAAATTGAGGATATTGAGGATATTGAGGGTACCTTCCGTTAGGATTTTTCCATCCTTGTGACCAAGGTTGTGGCCAATATTTCCAAGGCATTGGGGCAGTCCAATTACTTTGTGATGATTGTGCAAATGGTTGAGTGTTAAAGCCTTGAGTTGTATTTGGATGTGGATTCTGCCAAGGTCTTTTAGCAATAAAACAAAGAGGATCTACCTGATTTGGTACTCCTTCTTGATAGACAACTTTAAGACCTGATATTGAGGGAAATTATTTGGTATCATGATTTTCCACACATATAACACAAGTTTATACACTCCTTAAATCAAGATGACATTCTCTCAAGGCATGTTTATTTCTACACTTAAGGCAAAAAATGGACAATGAAACATTTTCAACATTTTTCTTGTTTTGTATTTTAAGGGTGTCAATTTTTTCACTAAGACTCCCTAAAATGTCTGTTTTAAAATTATCAAGCAGGTTACCTAATTCTGCCTTACTTACTGTTCCAACTGCAGATTTATTAATCCTTGATAAAAGAGTGTCTCTTGGATTTTTTCCAGTTCTTGCTTTTCCTCTTGAAATGTGTATGCACAACTCACAAATTTCTCCTAGTGACAACTGAGAAATGTCTCCCTTACCCATTAGATTGAGAAGATCAATCCACTCATCTCTAATCGATTTCAATAAGAGATATTTCAATTTTTCCTCTTCTAGATTATTCATTTTTTCCCTTTTAACATTATAAGAAAATCTTTCAACGAAGTCTTCAAGATTTTCATCTTCTTTCGGTACCATTTTAAAGATTCCATCCTTAATATTATGGGGCATACAATAGTCCTTATATTTCTCTAAGGATGTAGTTTTCATTTGTTCCCATGTTATTATGGAGTTTATTCCTAAACTCATAAACCATTTTAATGTTGCATCTTTAAGGGTTGCAGGGAATAATTTCAACTTTTGAGCATCATGCAGATAATCATATGATCTACACAAGACTTCAAATTCAAATAGAAATGTTTCAGGATCTTCACTCCTTATTCTATAAAAGTTTTGAAGGATAGAGGGTGAGATATTTTTCATTGTCACAGTTGTATCTTCATCAAGAACAGGAAATCAAAATGATCCTGGATTTATACCTTCTCCTCTTCCTCTTCCTCCACCTCTTCCACCTCCCCTATTTCCTCCTCTTCCTCCCCCAATCCTAAGTTGTTCACCATTCAAATTATGTACCTCTCCTTCCCCTTCTCCAACCATTTAGATTCTTCAGAACTAATATAGGGTTCTGGTTCCAAGACTGGGTTTTCAACTTCCTCTAGTTCTTCTATCAATGGTTTAAAATAGGCTTCTTTTTCCTCTTATTTAGTAGGAACTTCCAACTCTTGAGCTAGAAGTTGTTCTCCAGTTGAATATAAAAAAAATTACTCCTGTTGTTGGGCATATGGGATCTTCTTCTTCTATTATGGCTTCTGTTGATGAAGTTGGTGAATCTCTAGGTTGGATTTCAGATCTTAATACCTTAGGGAGTTTGTGTTTTCCTGTTATGGATAGAATTCGAGTTTGTGTGGGTGGTGTAGCACTATGAGGTCATGGTGGGTTGAGTGATGTTGTTGGAATTAAACTCTTTCATCTACCTACAAATATACCCCTATAGTCTCTTTCCCTATGCATATCATGTTTTTTTTCTTTCTATTATGCAAAATAAATAAATACTTCTATTTACACTACCTCGACAATGATGCCAAAATGTTTTTCAACTTAATTGTCTTAAATTGATTACATAAATTATCGATCAGAGTTGGTAAACTTATGAAGTGCAAGTGCACAATATATGCTAGACGCCTTTTTAGTAACTTGGATTTATTTATTGATTGAGTTATTGGAAATGTGTTTTTAAGTTTTGTATTCCTATTTCAAAATGAAATTAACATTGCTATCTAAAATAAAATGATTGTGAATTTAAAGCTATATTTTTTACTTGAAAAATGAAACCATAAAGAAATTCACACTTGGAAAAATAAACTCACACTTGCAGAATGAAAACTAAACTAACTCAAAATTGTTGAATGGAAACTATATTAACTCACTCTTGCTTCAAAATTGAAAGTTCAAGAAAGTAACTGCAAATAAACCAATCTTCTTCTGAAATTAAACTAAGAAACCTTTTGAATACAAATGCTCTGAACATAAGGCTGAAAGAAATCTATATAGCTAAATCTATAGAGAGAAACATCTTATGCTATGAAGTTGAAATGTTTTTTTATGAAATTCCAAAGAAATCACAAGGAAACTACTGGTATTTTGATGAGTCAAATCAACTACATAAACTATAAAAAAGAGCTGTAATGTTATCATAAGAAGATCAAAACTATAAATGGCCAGGATTAATATTCGATGATCCAAAAACAACTAATAGAGAACTTCACTACTGCTTTTCTAATCAAAAGAAATATCACAGCTACTATCCAATCTAAAATCAGATTAAGAATTATGAAATGAACATATGAGAAAATACTACAACAAATAATAATAGAAAGGAAAATCTACAAGTTAAAAAAGCCTCACTATTTGCAAGGGCCCTCCACAAACAGGCGGTCTCAAGCTTCAACGAATAGTTAACTATGCATAAAGTCTTCGAAGGTAGTTCCATTAAAACACAGGTTTCAAAATGATTACAATCACAAAATATTCGTTCACGTCGTCTCCTGTTTTGTCCAGCCTTACGATATTTATAAAATCCATTTAATAAATGTTTGAGGCTTTCATGCCTACTTTTGGCTAACAAAGTTCCAATTCAATTATCAAACTAAGAAGTGGATAACGATCCACTCATGATTTGCTATTTGGCAAAGCAAATCGTGAGGTGTTTTCATCTCGGACTCTTTCTTGCTTGCTCCAGCTATGTGTTGATTTTTTCCTTTTACCACGTGATTCAGGCTTTCTTCTAATGATTTATGCAGATGAATAGGAGGAGATCATTGAGGGGATCAACCTCTTTCTACCCATATATCTCTTTCCTTGAATGGCGCCTCATACCTTATTCAAAAATGGAGTTGTTTGCAGAAATAGATGTTAGCTGCAGAATTGCACGAATCCGACAGGCAATGCAAAATTTAACTTAATAATGAGTAACATTTATGAAATAAGAAAAATAGGATAATTAATACCTTACCTATGTCAAAAACCTGCAATTTGATGCCTATCAAGTAAAAAGTAATGGTCAAGGAGAAGGAAAATGAGTGAAGAAGAGTGTCATGATGAAGCATTCATGAGGCTCTATAGGAATGCAAAAATTGAAGTTACAAGAAGTAAAGTGTAACAACCCTGGTTAAAAATACATGTAAAAATATATAAGACCACGGTGATGGGACATGTATTCCAAGCTGAATGATGGGAAAAACATCCTAGTGCAGGTGTTCATCATTTACTATGGCTAAGGAAATTGGTAAAGTAAATAGCTAAGGATCTAGAAAGGCAAGAGGCATTATTTGGCATTTATTTATGAAATTAATGCAAAATAGGAGAAAAGGAAGGTCAAAGGTCATAGGTCGCATGTGAGGAGGAAAATGAAGGAAAATAATGGAAATTGAAGAAAATAGAGGCCTCATTGATAAAAAGGCTTCTGAGGATCAGTTGGCAAGATTTTTGTTGAGGTTTTGCATGGAATTAAGAAGAGGAAAAAAAGGCAAGAAGAAGGAAGAAGCAAGCAAAGAAGAGTAGGATCAAGAAACTACAACATTATTATTTGTAGGTATTGATTTTCATTCATGATTTCCTTGCTGGATTTGGCATGCATGGTTTTGTATTGGTTCTTTTCTGTCATGGCATGGGTTTTCCAAGTGTGACATTATTTTCAGCTTAGTCATGCCATTTCCGGATACCCATGGTGTGATGGGGTTCTCATGTTTTGGTTGAGCTACATTTCTAGATGGATTCGAAGCTAAGTGAGGTGGATCTCTGAATGATAGAGCACATGAACTAGTGGTCCTTGAACTAGACTGTGGATCTCGGTAAAGCCACTGGCGTAGTGACCCCTGAGCTAGATTGCGGGTTGTGGTAAATCCATGATTGTGTTGCCTCGACAGGCTTAGGAATCCTTGCCAGTGAATGACAGGATATACAGTAAATCCAAGAGGTGGGTTTCTCTCCGTTGGGCCTAGTAATCTCGGGTTTGGGATATGCGGTAAAGCCTAGAGAGTGGGTCTCAATTTAGGGCCTAGTGATCTAAGATTAGATTGTGGTAAAGCCTGAGAGACTAGGAGATAAGAGACTAGGGTAGTCGAAAGATGATCTAACACTAAATATGTGCCCAAAATATTTTGAAATCTGGCTAACGGAGGATGTGTTCAGAGTCAAGAAGGGGATAATATATTTCATAACAATGTACGAGTTCTATCTCTATCTTTGTATTTTAGTTTTCCAAATAATGAATAATGGATTATGCAGTTGTTGCGTTTGTGCCACTCATAAAATAACACCCCCACTAATGTCAAACGATTTATATCTAAAGAGAGGACTTTCCATTGGCCTGAGTATGAAGCTTTGAGAAAGGAATAATTTGCTTGGGCCAAAGTGTAGAGAGCACGTAAACAATATAGAGTAGGAAAAAATATGGAAGCATTATGACTTATGCGTTCTAGTACTGCGTAAACCGTAGATGACTTTAATTCTTCGATAATTTTCTCCTTGTCAATGAGAGTTGGATTGCCACATAATGATATTATTATTGTGATGTGTTTTTACCTGCAACCTGATGACAACAACATACACATTGATAGTATATATTTAAAAGCCTCTCTCAATGGCAACAAATCATAGTGGTGCAAATGTGACTACAATACATGGCTGCCATAACTCTCCAACAAATTATAGTGATTTAATACAACTCCAACATACTAAATTGACCCACAAAATTGACAATAACATATACAGTCGTTTAATATAGTCAATACTTAATAATATTTGTTTTTAATATATTAATAAATTAATATCATAATTTAAATACTATTGCTCAAATATAGTCGTTACTTGAAATTATGTCTCTACATTGCTCTTTATTTAAGATTTTGCCATGGTTTGCCTCTTCATCTAGTCCTGATGATGAGCCACACTTGTTGGTCCGAAACGTGTCGGCCAAAAATTTCTCTTATGTGATTTCTACCCAAAGACTTTGCTTAATAATATATATTTTAGAAATGAAAATTTTGGAACATATCAAATGCTAGTCCTAGTCCTTTGATGGATTCTTGGAGATTGGTTATGATGTTGTGAAGGGAAATAAATCCAAATATAACATATCATTTGCTACGATATCACAATTTATTTTTCAAGGGGCATATTTGTGAAAAAATTGAGAAGTTTCTAACATATTGCCGGGCACTATGGATTAATATTGGAGGTAAAATTGGTTGAGATCATCCTTGTGCAAACTTTGCATATCTCTAACACAAGTTGCACACAAGAGACCTTAACTACCAAAAAATAATTGTCACCATCATTGTGGGTCAAGTGTTGTAGGAAGATCATTGTGGCTAATATTTAAGACACATGAGATCTAAATCACTTGAGTCAATAGACCATTTCTATTTCCATTAGATAAAAGAAATGCCATGCCATAAAGGAATAAATTAACTGAAAACTAATTTGAATCTAAAGTTGAAACAAAGAGTGGTATGAAGCAATTCCATCCTTTAAACCACTCAGATGCCCAAATTTCTTATGAACAAAAAATTACTAGTAGATCTCCAATTTAAGGTACTCCTTTAGTAATATTACATGAACTCTTCAATTTTTCTTTGAATAGAGTAGTATGGAAAAGCAGAGGGTAAATCAACACAATAATATACCTACTGCTGCTTGATAGTAGATAAATAAGCACATCATAGTTTATGACAGAGAAAACATAATGAGTACAGTAAAAACAACTTTGACCTCTTTATCTTTCATTGCTCGTACATATCAATATTTTGTTGTTCTCTTTAATGGAACACTTCAATGATGTGCATGATTTTAATACAAGAAATTACAACAACCTCACTTTGATAATTCTAACCTCTCATAACTAACTTGGATTCCTTGAATATATTCAAAATTTTGTTAAAAAATGGTCATCCAAAAACCACCACATTATTTAAAGAAAATTGGTTAGTGGTTAATCATAAACAACTAGTTTCCATTTAATATGGTTAGTGGCCAACTGGAAAAACCACCACGTAAAGAATCATTAGCCCTTTCTTGGATTCTTTCTAGAATGAACTATTGAATAATTATTACCTTGCACCTGACAAGGGGGAATATCAAATATCAAGATTCATGTTTTCAAGTCTTATCAACATTCACTCATCAATTGGGCATTCCAACATAGAAACTAGTGTCCTCAACAATCATTTCAATTATTCAACGAAAATGTTTAGACATAACAACTATTCACTTACATATATTCTATTTTTATTTATTTATTTTTATCTCTCTCTCTCTCTCTATATATATATATATATATATATAGATATAGATATAGATATACACGTATATATATAGGCATATATTCATTGAAACTTAGTTCAACAATTTTAGATTGAATATAACAAAGGTTATTGGTACTCATAGTCAAACATGAGAAAATTGGTGGAAAAGGCTTAAAGCCCGTTTTTTGTGTTTAGTATTGATATCAAAATCCAAATTTATAATACATCAATGGACCTTCTACATCTTATCGATCTAGATCTAGATCACACTGACAACTCATCAGTGGATCATCATGACACTTCATCAAGATAAGAATTACAAGCCATGAAAATTGTATTCTTAGACTTTGTGATTGTATAGGGACTCACAATTTAACATTCCCACCCTTAATAAATAGTTTGAATAATTGTATAAATAACCTATGTTATCTTTAATATGAAATTGTTGAACTGAGTTTTGATGAAGATATTCCTAAAAAATTGCCAATATCTGAATATCAAGAAGCAAACTATTGGACAGTTGGCATTATTTGAATGGCCATTGACCTAGTGAAGACATATGCAAGTGTGTTGGTATTGATGTCAACAATCATGCTGGGGAGATGTGTTGGGCAGTTGAAATTGCCTAATTGTTGGAAGGAGTAGTGCCTAACTGTTGGTAGGAGCATTGCCTAACCGTGGGCAGAAGTGTTGGCATTGATGTCAACTAGACTAGCTCGTATACTTGGTGCAATAGATGTTGACAGTGATGGACCAGGAGGAATCTCATGGTAGCTGTAGGCTTCATGCAAAGGATCACCTTGGTGGTTGTGAGTTCAGCTGTCTGGAGAGTTAAGGAGAAGAAGAGTGGAAAATAGTTTGGATCCATCTAAGAGGTAGCATATGGCTCAAAGACTACATCAGACCCTCTCCATTGGAAAGTGCACTGAAAGAGATTTCCAACGATATTTGGAAGTCCAGAAATGGATTCTCGGTTCAAAATTTATGGCTTGCTGATGATCAGGGACTTGAAGTCCTAAGAAGGTTGGGATATCGGAGGTTCAGCATATCAGAGATTAGAATATCGGAGGTCAATATATTGGTGCATCGACGATCAGAGGTCAACATATCGATGCATCGGTGATCAAAGGTCAGCGTATTAGCGCATCAGCGATTAGAGGTCAATGTATCGGTGCATCAGGAGATCAGAGATCGACGGTCCAACATATCAACATATCAGAGATCAATAGACTAGCATATTGACATATTAACGATCAGAGGTTAGCATATCAGGCATATCGGCGATAGGAAAATCAAAATTTCTGAATGTGAGAACCTTTTAAAAGTTGCGATATGGGTGAAGCACTGATAGTGTTAAAAGCTGATAAAAGATTAACAAAGGATTTTATCACAAATCCAAAGGTCGGCAGACCCTTTTCTATCTCCTCTAGCAGGACACATCGACGCATGTGATTGGCTTTGATAAGGACACATGGCAGTGTGTGGTTGGCTTCGATAAGGACAGATGGCAACATCTGGTTGGCTATGATAAAGACACATGACAACATCTAATTGGCTCCGATAAGGTATAGTGGCACCTAACGTGGCAGTATGACATGACACGTGGCAAGCATGTTCAACCATATTGGGTGGTATAATGGGCCATAACTGCGTGACACGTGTCACCTCTAAGGAGTCGCCACATGGTAGTGATGATGTCATATCAAAAGTCGACGATCAGAGGATTGAAGATGTCAAAACTCTATAACATATCAAGTGTTGAAAAGCTCCGATATAGAGGGCTTTCGATATGGGTTGGAACCACAATCACAAAGACTCAAAGAACCAAAGGTGTGGAGCTGGGGCTAAGCACCAAGAGCTATGGGCTATATCGGAAGTGGGAATATCACAAATCCAAAGTTAAATCCCTGATTCAAAACTTCCGATGAGAGGGGCTCTGATATTTGGCTAGTGCATGGTCAAGAAGAACTTAAAGAACCAAGGGCGTTAAGCACTTAACAAAGGAAAAATAGCCCCCGGTAGGATAAAAAATGCTCTAGCACCTCAAGGCTAAGTGGCAGGTCATGGCCCTCAGTCCTATGGTGAGAAATGTGGGAAGGGCTAAGTGGAAGGAGCTCATCATATTGGAGGTCGACAATTGGAATATTAGAACATTGCACTATTGTGAAGTTGCGATGTGGAATTTCTCCAATACCGCAGTATAGAGAGGTAAAGGCATATGGGTCAGTAGCTACAAGATTGAATGCAGAGGTAGAGGAGTTGGTCTCAATAGTAAATGGTGATTATCAGAGATCGTTGGGTCAAGGCAGTAAGGACCACGATCTTTGGGAAAGAGTGTTGGGTCTTCCTTGAGGTGAGACAAGCCATCTCTATGCTCCAATGCACATCTTCAGTGAGTTAAATGAATGTATGGGACTCATGAAGCAGTGTACAGGTCATCTAAGAATTAAATTCTCAGCATGGAGCTCCATGCGGTCAGGTTATGAAGGATTGTAAGGCCGATCTCCATTTCTACAATGTGACAAGAAAAATATAGTATACACAACAACGACAAGGAAGGCCATGCCTAAGTATAGTTGGGAAGCCATGCAAAAGGACAATAAAGTTGTGTGAAACTGTGACTAATCATGGAGAGGCTTAGTGATAGGAGTGTTGTTCATAAAGAGGATTGTTCTTGGTTGGAGTGTTCAGTGGACTGAGAAGTCATTCACAGTATGGAGAAACTCTCAGATGCCCATTCTCATGGTTAATGAAGTTCCAAAGACCAAATCAGACACAACAACAGAATGGAAGAGCCATGTCGAGGTACACTCACGCAGTGTTAATACAAGACAATGTGGAAGCATCGATTTGGGGGGCATGCAGTAGAGGAACAAAACCTAGGAGCTCAGATGATCAAAGTGGCGGAAAGAAACATAGTTGCAAGTGAGCTAAGTGGAAAAGATCAGAATGTGTGCATTTCTATGTAAGGCTCAGTGAGAGCCTATTTTGTAGAGAGAGGCCAAGAGTGCCTATGCAAAGGTAAGAGACCCCTGAGAGCTATGCTACTGTGAGAAAGGTGGAAGTTTCCTATGTGATGTGTGAGCAAGCCCGAAGTTGCCTGTGATGTTTGAGAAAGGTTGTAGTTTCCTGTGTTGTATGAGAAAGGCCCAAGGTTCCTATGTAGTAAAAGAAGGCTGAGAGTTGTGTGTGTGTTGTGGAGAGAAGAAGGCCAAGAGATGAGCTTATGCTGCGGAGATCAAAATGTTGAGAGTTGAGTGCATGCCTATGAAAAGTAGAGAAAGAGTTGCATGAACTATGATGGGTGACTACTGCAGAGTAGATCAGTGTGCTGCTACAGAGTGAGCAGAGAAAGAAAAGGTGCAGAGAGTATTGTGCAGGTTGAAGGCTACGAAGAGAACATAAATGACATCAGGCAGAGTGGCTGCCAAATTACAGAGAACTTTCAGTTCCTATTTGAGTGTGCATTAGAGCCTGCATACAGGAATTTGGTGCTTCCATCTCTAGTGGGTGCTTGAGAAGGCTTGGGGGTTGGTGCCTCCTACAAATTGCTGTTTGCATAAATCCAAGGAGCTGCAAGTTGGTGCTTGCAACAAATCTATGAATTTGGTGCTTCACATGGTTCTTTTGGTAAGCTGAACATGGATCTACAAAAAGAGGGAGTTGGTGCTTCTTGCTAGTGGGTGTTAGAAAACAATCAAGGGGAGTTGGTGCTTCTGGTGAGTGGTGGCTCACAAAAACAGATTGATGTAATAGAGTAGGTGCTCTTATTTTACATCAATAACAACAATAAAATTTGGTGGTTTTTCCGGAAGTGGTTTCCATGTAAATCCTTGTGTGTCATGTGTATGATGCTCATGGTGTGTGCTTGTATGTTGATTTGATATTGCTACCATATTACATGTTACTGCTAATTATATGGATGGTTGCCAAGTTTGAATAAGAAAAGAAATTTGGAATAAAAAATTTAAAATTAGCATGAATACTAATTCACCCCCCCTAGTATTATCATTGTTTCCAACAATTAGTATCAAAGCCAAGTTCCTTGAGGAATAACTTAATCGCTAGAAGGTAGATCAAAGGGGGAAAATGACTAATTGAGTTTCGATAACAACAGAAGGAGTTCCATTTTTAAATGGATCATACTATGAACTCTGGAAGGTCAGAATGGTAGCCTATTTAATGACCTTGGATGTTGATGTGTGCCTCTCTGTATTGAATGGAGAAAATAATGAGTAAAATGAAGAAGGCCAAAAGATTATCATGAAAGGGTTGTCTAAGCTAGATGCTGATAAAGTGAGGCATTGTGAGTCAGGAAAGGAAGCATTGGATAGACTGCAATGTTTTTATGGTGGGCCATGTGGTTCAAGAAAAGGCTGAGGAACCCCGTTTCTCTAGAAATGAACCAGAACATGGAGAAGCTACTGCTCATCACACTCGGGGTGGTGATGAAAAAGTCTCGGAAGGTATATATTGCTACTCAGAAGGTAAGATATTGCTATGTGATAAGTGCAAAGATATGTGTACTTCATTATCTAGATGTACATGTGTATCACTTGAAGATAGAGATAGTTATGCATCTAGTAATTGTAATGAAGTTAGAACCACTTTAGTAGCAATAGAAAATGAGGAATCCTCAGAGGAAAAAGAGAGATTCCCGGTGTCCTCATCCATAGGAGTAAATGAGAATACCCTAGGTAGTGATGATGAAGGGATAACCCTTAGACCTGTGGAAGACTCCATGGACATAGAGATGGCCTTAGATCTCTGTGGTAACTCAACTAGCACCTCTAATAGTGAAGAAAAGGATTTAAATGAAAGGATATTTTTTAGGAAAAGTTTGATCTCTGATCTAAAGGAGATCAAGGACCTATCAGAGGAAAATCTTAGGCAAGAGGAGAAACTGAAAATTTATGAGCTTGAGAATGAAAGGTTAAGCAAAACATTATTTGATTTAAATGCTCAACAAGAAGAGGCTAGCAGACTGAATGGAAAGTTAACCAATCAGCGGGTGAGAAGGAAGCTTACTATGGGAGACTACAAAATAAAGTAGTCTCATTGAGACATGACTTAAAGAAGTAAAAAATATAGTTGTATCAATATTAGAAGCTTGAGGAGAGCAAGACTGGTTTTGGTTTCAAAGAAAAACCTAACTCCAATAAGGCAAAAGGCTGAAGGGTCAACTTCCCATGTAAAGGGAGTTCAAGATTCCAATAATGACGAAGAAATAAAGGTTATTTGACAGTAGCAACATCATGGAAAGTAACAATAGTGAAAGAATGAAAGGCACCAACAGAAGGCTAAGAAGCAGTAGCCGATAGTGCAATAGAAGAGGGCTAGATAGTTGCAAGGAAGATTGCATGGCAGTAATGAAAACTATCATGGAAGGCACATGAAGAACCAATAGAGGTCCTTTCCTACTCAAGGACAAAGCCTTCAAAGAAAAGGTAACCTATGTCATCAAAAGCCTTTTTATGGGTATTGTTTTCTTGCAACAATTTTGGGCGTAGAGCCATGGACTGTAGATGTCATGTAAGGAAACAAGATGTTTAGGTAACAACAACCCAAGAATGCACAAAAATTCTAGGAGAAGGCATGATGGCTACAATAAGAGTTTTGAAAAAAGTGTTTTAAAAAATAGTAGCTCCTCTACCCAGGTATTAAGCCATGTTGAATGCTACAACTATGGCAATCTCGAGCATAAGAGAGCTGGCTGCAGAAATGAGAAGAAATGGAATGCTTCTTAGCATATGCATGTGAATGCAACAACTTGGGATTTGAAGACAAGGAGAAAGAATGGAGTTGAGAAATATAGACTTGTCTTTAGTGCTCTGTGTCAAAAGAGAAAGATGAAAAGAGGATTAAGAAATCAGAGAATGATCCTCCTACTCTTGTAGCAGACCCAACTATAAGGTAAAAGGGCATCAATAGGATTTGGGTGAAGAAGGAGGATTTGAATGAAAAGTTTCCTCTATCCATTTGTAGCCTAGAAGAAGCCCAAATATGGGAAAAGAAGAAGTTGGAGAGTAATGCTTATGTTAGGACCCGACCATTGAAGGTTTGGAAGAAGAAGGAGGATGATCTGCTCAAAGGGAGTAGATCCTTGGTTTCTCTTTAGTTAAGGAAGATAATGGCCTCAAGGGAGGCCCAATAAGTCAGATGCAGGAAGCCAAAAATAATAAATAGAAAGTTGCATTTGATTGCGAAGGTATGGATTTGTTTTCTTGCTAGTAACAAGAATAAATTGATTTATTTTTAATGTAACAACATTGAAAAGGACTTTAGTCTGCATGAGGAGTAAACAACAATATCTTATGTTGTGGGAAGAACATGGGGTGTAGTGGAATGACAAGAATCTCACAATCAAGTCAGGTCCACAGTATCAATCCCCATGCAAGAGGCAAGAAAGTTGTTGCAATAAATCAAGGAGCATTGGCTCAGGGGGAGATGCTTTGATAAGTAGTAGCAGGCAATAATGGGTAGCCTCAGAAAGGGAGATTGTTGAGAAAATGAAAGGTTTGAATCTTTGGTGAAATAGAATTATTTCATTTAAGTTGTGAGTTTTATTATGCATAGAAGTCTTGTGTTCATGAAACATAATTGGTGTAAGCATTTTATGTCCCTTAACCCTTAATTGGTATTGCTATGTCAATTGATTGTGTTGGGCTCATGTCGAGTAACCTTGTGTGAAAATGGACATTTCTTTTTTAGAAAAGAAATATTAGAGTTTGACTGGTACATTGTTCCATTTGTATCATTTCTTTTGGTGCAATTGGTATTAACTATGGAGAATTTCCTATTGTAAAGATATGATCTCAAGCGGAGAAGTGGAGATGCTGAAATAAAGTAAGCATAGTCTCGGAATCAACAACAATAGTGAAGTCCAAGAAGAAATGCATCATCATTAATTGGTATTTGCAGTAGCAACAATACCATGAGAAGTTTAATGGGTATCAATCTTTTTGATACAAAAGATGCATTAGTGGAGAGAGTGCTTAGCCAACAACCATAAGGTGTCCAAAACTTGAGGCATTCAAATAAAAGGCAGTATATGTTCAGGGGGAGCATATCACATATGCCCATTTTATGGAGCAACAACAATGATAGTCCTGGAAGAGATGTCTGCAAGGTAGAATGCACATATCAACAACTAAAATCTAGTCTACACAGTCAATTATTGCATGAGGAGAGAAAGGAATCTTGTAGCCCCTTTCCATTGATGGGGGAGAGAATTTGTGGAGAATATGTGATGGCCCATGCAGAAGAAATCATGCCATTGGTGTCTCATGCAATGAGATGTGTGGAAGCAGCATGAGGTTTGGCCATCACGTGAAGAGAAGGATGGAGTGTTGCCATCAATGCCAAAGGGGGAGATTGTTGGACATTTGGCATTTTCTGGATGGCCAGTGACCTACTAAAGGCGTCTGCAAGTGTCTTGCCATTAATGTCAACAATCATGTTGGGGAGACGTGTTGGGCAGTTGGTATTTCCTAATTGTTGGTAGGAGTAGTGCCTAACTATTGGCAAGAGAATTTCCTGACTATTGGTAGGGGTGTTGGAATTGATGTCAACTAGACTAGCTCAGATTCTTGGCCGAGTAGATGTTGGAAGTGATGGCACAGGAGGAATATCATCGTAGCTACAAGTTTCATGCAAAGGATCTCCTTGGTGGTTGTGAGTTTAACTATCCGGAGAGTCAAGGAGCAGAAGAGTGGAAGAGAATTTGGAGCCATATTAGAGGTAGACGATGGGCTCAAAGTCTACATCAAACCCTCTCCATTGGAAAGTGCTATGGAAGATCTTTCCAACAATATGTGGAAGCCTAGAAATGGATTCCTGGTTCAAAAGTTATGACCTACCGATGATCAGGGACTTGAAGTCATATGAAGGCTGGAATATCGGAGGTCCAACATATCAGAGATTGAAGGTCAGCATATTGGTGCATCGACGATCAAAGGTCAGTGTATCGATGCATTGGGGATCAAAGGTAAGCGTATCAGTGTATCAGGAGATCAAAGATCAACAATCTAGCATATTGGCATATCGGATATTAGTGGACCAGCATATCGATGATTAGAGGTCAGCATATCAGGGATATCGTTGATCGGATAATTAGAACTTCTGAACTTGAGAACCTTTTAAGAGTTGTGATATGGGTGAAGTGTTGATAGTGTTAAAAGCCGTCAGAAATGATGACAAAGGATTAACAAAGGATTTCATTGCAAAACTAAAGGTCGATGGGCCCTTTTCTCTCTCCTCTAGCAGGACACACGGCTGCATGTGATTGGATCTGATAAGGACACATGGCAACATCTGGTTGGCTCTAATAAGGACACATGGCAACATCTGGTTGGCTCTGATAAGGACACATGGCAAAATATAATGGCTCCAATAAGGTATAGTGGCAATTGACATCAGCGTGATGTGGCAATATGACATGACACGTAGCAGGCATATTCAACCATATTGGGTGGTCTAATGGGCCATAATCGAGTGACACGTATCACCTCTAAGCAGTTGCCACATGGTAGTGATGATGTCATATTGGAAGTCAGAAGTCGGCGATTAGAAGATTGAAGATGTCAGAACTCTATAATAGATCAAGTGTTGAAAAGCTCTGATATAGAGGGATTTCGATATGAGATGGCACCATGGTCGCAAAGACTCAAAGAACCAAAGGTGTGGATCTGGGGCCAAGCATCGAGAGCTATGTAATATATCAAAAGTGGGAATATCACAACTCCAAATTTAAATCCTTGGTTGAAGGGAAAGTACCCCTAGGGTCCTTTGGGCTAAGACTCTACCAGACTGAAAAATGCTTATTCAAAGAAACACATACACAGCCATCATCTTTACTTTAAGCAAATTACAATGTTAAGGGTACGTACCTAAGGTCCTACGTTTGAGAAGGCCTTAAGGGTCCAAACCCTTCTTGGAGTTCCCTTCTTCTTTCTTTGATCTGCAAGACAAACAAATCAAAAGATACAACAGTACATAGACAAATACTTATATGAAAATCATCTTCATGCTATAAAGTTAGTTATAAAAGTCTTTAAGTAACCACTTTCACAAGAATTCAAAACATGAATCTTAAAAGCATAAAGAAAGATTATTCGGGAACAAAGACGTGTTTCTTTATATATAAAGGCAAATAAAGTACATATAACGGAAAGATATCACCTGAACACCTTCAGCAGGCTCCAAGCAAAGCTTCCTCCCGGATCCGTTCCAGCCTCAAGCCTCCAACAAGAGCTCCTTCCAAGTCTTACTCTATGATGACATCAAGGATGTATGGTCACCAATACACATGGAAACAAGGGTTTCCTATGCAAAGTGGGGGAAGTGAAAAATGCACCAAGGACTTCAGACCTGGTCTAAGGGAAAAATCTCAGCATAATAATCTTGCTCTCTCCTCTCCCCTTGGCCTTCCCTTTGGTGTCTTTTTATACCCTCTCCAAAGTAGTTTTTTAGTTAGGAGTTGGTTGGGAACAGTTGGGCCACGGGCACTAACAGGTGATCCAGCAGGTAAACCCGCAATCTCCGCCCGAAAAAGAGGAATTTATTATTTTTTTAAGTGTTTTAATAGATACACGCGGGTTGGGTATGACATACCCGCGTGTACACGCGTTTAACTCAGGGCAATGTCGCGTATAGGGAATAAAACACTGTTTTTTAAAATTTTGGACCAGGTCTGGAAGGAGGGGTTGCCCTAGGCCATGAGTGCAGCATCACAAACCATAAGAGTGAGATTTGGAGCTATAACAGATGCCCCCTAATGTATGAGGTCAGAAGGGGAACATGATGGCCAAAATATATTAAGTAAGTACAAGGAAAGGAACTCTGCCGAAAAACCGAGGAGGACTTCACCAGAATTCAGCCTACCAAGCCACCGAAAGGAGATCAGAAAGAAACACTGTCTGAGGCGGGCATACCCATGCTCAGGAAAAGTAAAGCATGTCCGCATATCAAGTACAAGCGGATCCACTAAGTATACAAGTATAAATGACTGGAAAATACATAATAGATCATCTGATCATAATGAGTAAGTACATGTCTGAATATCACATATAAGACTGTCAATGATGCTGAAAGATGCAACGGATCACTGATATCAAAGACTGATCCCAAAAACGGTACCAACTGAACATGATGGAATAGGATGGTACTACACTGCAAACTCAGGTGCCAGCATATAGAATGTCGCCGTGACTGACTGCAACATATAAAGTGGAGTGGTATCAACTAGTAGCAACAGGAGCAACTGTCAAGTGAACCAATGAATGCTGATACAACCTGAGGTCTTCACCGACCGCCGTGGTACATTTCTACACCATGGGAATAAATGATCTGAAGTCGACCATGTGAGAAATCGTTTGATTACCGGTCATTGATGTATACCGTTAACAAACGCGAGACTACTCACCGATAATGATAATGAGCGTCAAGGTACCCAGTACAATCTAACAAGTGTGAATAGATGAGCTGAAGTCGAACACCTGTAAGAATCTATCAATCAGGAGACAATGATGGTTTCCCACTGTTGATAGCGAGGAATCTGCCACTAATGACTGCAAACCCCAAGGTACTGCCAAATGGACTCTAGATCTTTGCCCCAGAGCAATGAGTCGAAGTCGATAGGGAAAGATCCGCTAGAAGGAAGGCATTAAGGCATCCTCCATCAATCTAGCGCGAGTGTAACCCGTAGGCCAATAATGTGGAAGGAATCGGACGAAAAAAGATGTAGTAACCCAACCGAAGTACGTTTCCGGCGTACACAAGATGTGGCTAGCGCACGGCAGAAACCCTCTGAACCAACCAATAATGAAAGCTGACACAGAGGCGAGGTATCCACCAATAGGGTCAAATGGAAACCAAGGTACTGCACGAATCCCAATGTGTGATAATGTATGCTGACGTCGAACACAAGGGAAACCACTCAGTCAAAGACCCATGATACTGATCGATGCTGAGCACAAGGTGACCTATCAATAATGAAAATAGGGCTAGGGTGCGGCTCTAGGCCTGTCCTCAGAGCAATGTGTCGTCGTCGATAAGGACAAGACCCGCCAGCAAGAAGTCAATGGGGACCTTCTCAAACCGGCACGAGTAAAGCACCAATATAACTGATGTGATAAGAGACATGATACTGACAACCAGGGATGGCCGACTGAAAATGAGTCAAGAGACACCGCAGAAAGGCCGACTCAGGCTAACTTCCCTTGAACAAAAGCACGACTCAATGTGACTATGTGGCAGCATATGATGAATCTGTATAAGTTCGCCATGCAGGAGGCACGAACGAACCCTCCATATGATTGGAAGAGATAACGAATCGGGGGAGAACTGACTCGATAATAAGGTTATGGCATACCTAACTCAAACTTAATCCCACCCATGCGGAGGAGACTTTGTTTTGAGTGCTTTGTTCAAGGGCGACACGACTGACTCTAGCTGCCAACAATAAATGGAAATAATGTCCCTGTTCCCTCTCTTTTTGGAATATTTAATTTTTTTGTCTTTTTCTGATAAGCTGGAAAAAGAATAAAAGAATGCTATGGTACAGTGGAAAGAACGAGTGTCGGTGAAACAGATGATCTAGTTCCTGGGAAAGGAACGTTCCTATGCTCAATGCAGGGAGATGAAAACTGGTCGGTGACACTCAAAGGTATGTTCCTTCCACGGATCAAGGTATGTCAAGCTGCAGAAGTCAAAGGTATGCAAGGTTGATTTTGCAGACGTCATGGTCAAAAGTTGGCTTAAACACGAGTCCAAGTGAAGCCGGCTCTAGGCCAAAAGGTGCAAATGGTCAACATGCAATGCAGAAGTACAACTCAACACACATAGGAGCCTCTAGGGTATAAGGCCAGAATGAAGTGAGGAAGCAAAGAGGAATGAGTCTTCAACGCACAAGTCATGGCGGGACTACAGAGGACTCCCGAGCCTACTCAAAACGAAGCAGCATGGGCAACAATGTCAGTGAGGTGCTAACTAGGATGCCCATGTAAAAGGATGGCTCTACCATCGTGTCATGATTTAAAGAATCAGCGAGTGAAAATGGTTTACGAACCATAACACGATGGGATCGACCCTATGGCAAATGTATCGGTCAGATGGAGGCTAGTATGCATAATGCAACGGAAAAATGGTGTCCCTAACCTATATGCCAGTGAGAACACGATACCTGCCATGACGGGTCAGCAGTCATGGAACCGTCTCGAACCGTCGAAAAATGTGCAAAATGTCCTGAAAAACAACCCAATCTCGACATTCCAAGCTCCCAAGTTAAAAGTGACATGAAATCAAACAAAATAAAATTTTGAAAAAATTTGACATTTTCAAAACTTATAAAAAGCATTTTTGACTTACCATTTTCACCATTTGACTTGGAGAGCAAAAGTTGTGGAGCAAAAGGAGCAAACTTCCCCGTGACCAATTCAACCGTTCAAACTTGCCGAAAACTTCCAGGTAGGCACTAAACTTGTCTTGCAATCAATTGTGATAGTTTTTAGGAAGTTTAATTAATGTTTCACCGTTAGATTTTTGCAAAAAATTGCTCTGCGGCGTACACGCGGGTTGGATGTATATAAATCGCGTATACGACGGCCCTACACGTGACTGTGTATAGGGTAAACCGCGTGTGCGCAACGAAAATTTTTTATACATAAAACTAATGGATGAAAATGATTTTTTCTTCCAGGATGATTCTCACATGTCGTGAAAGAGAGCACTCAACCGTAGATAATGAAGTTATGAACAATGATGAGGCATTAGATGCCCTGCGGGGATGCGGATTGCTAAAATTCTTCAAGTTGCCGAATATGAAAGCAAATGTGCGTCTGCTCGAGAGACTCATTGATTATTGGGATGTCAAGGAAGAAGCTTTTGTGATTGATCAGATGCCACTTAGGATAGAAGTGGAAGATATATATTTTATCACGGGCCTTTCCCGAAGGGGAGAGGTAGTACACTCCCGGGGCAGGACCCGGAATAGCCTCAGTGTAGATGATTATGTACAACTTTACTGCCCAGGTCATCGGAAGGTTGGGAGCCAGATCTCTATCCCGCACGTGGCGAGTTTGTCACTGCGGATAATCTTGTTCACCATAGCTCGAGTGAACGGATCATCCTCGCTACATCAGGCATCACGGGTAAACATGAGCGTAGCAGTGGACTGTCTCACCATGGTGTTTGACTGGTGTACTCCTTTACTTGCCAACATGAAGGAACAGCTTGCTTCTATCAAGAGGGGACAGACCAAGAACTTCGGGTATGGAACCATTTTATGCACTTTCTTCTTCGAGAAGGTTCCTGCACTCTGCCCCAGGGTAGCAGTTCCCATCAGTAGTCCACGTGATCCACGCATGGGCCGGTGGGCTGACTTGATGAGACGTCTGGGAGGTGGGGAAGTGCCAAGGAATGCATTCGACGATGACTTTTTTGCTTGGTGGGAGCAACAGATCATCGCCATAGACGACTACCCCTATGCCGGACTGGATTTCCGAGGAGATCCCGATCTAGTGTTACCACCAGATGCAGCATGGGGCGAGATTGGTAAGATTTTTGATTTTTATGATTTTATGATTTTTAGGATTTTTCAAGTATAATGATGGACTTTGAAAAATATTTTTTGATGAGATTCAAATGACTAATATGATGATCATGTTCCAGACATTGGGCCCGTACGACCAGATGGATTCCCGCGGCATGGACGGCGTGGCCAAGGAGCCGAAGAGGCGGCTGCGGATGCGGAAAGGACCCTCAACAACGTCCAGCGACACTTGGCGAGACTGAGTTACCAAGTACCGATGGACGAGATTGAGGAACTTCCTCCAGATATGCAGCGTCATGTGGTTGGGATGCCACGTGACTGGGTTCGCGTCTTTCGGTGCGTGGCCACTGCTATAGTTAGTTATTTAGCTGCTCATCCAGAGCCGAGGCATTAGATATGCCTGACATGATTATGGGCATTTGAGTCCCAATTTTGTATATTTTTGGACACACATATGTACACTCGAGACGCTTTGCGATATATATATATATACAGTTTGACTTTTTGATGCATGATTTTATGATGATGAATGATTGATATGCCAGTCTAATGCTTGATTAGCAATAGAATCAGCTAACCAATTTTGAGATCTTGGAATGTGCAAATAATTAATGTAAGTAAATCATATTTGCAACAACCTCACCCTTAAATATTGGCGATATAATGATGGATCTCTAACCCGATAAATGTTATTTAACTGAGACACTATCAATTGAGAATCAAGATATACTACCAACGAGTCAATCCCATAAGAGATTGCCTCGGATAATAAATTGATAACAGCTGTATACTCGGCCATATTGTTTGAAGTAGGACCGATACACACGCCTCTCGATGTCATCAACTGACCAGTTGGGTAATAAAGTACCCAAGCTGCGGAAGCAAGATTCTGAGTGTGCCGACTAGCACCATCGGCGAATCCAAAATAAACCAAATCATCCATCAACACCTGCCAAAGCAGACCAAAAAGTGCTAATATCAGAGAACGCTCGATAAGATATGTACAAATATACATAAAATACAAAGAAGCCATTGCCTGGTAAAACTAAGCAAAATACTTCTTTAAATAGAGCCCATTTCGGGGCTCCGCCAGCTTGTTTCCTTCGAAATCAATTAACTCATACGATCCTTTTTCTAAGACTCGTTTGATAATGAAAGGACCGTACCACATAGGCTTAAATTTGCCTGCCCCCAAGGCATCCTTATCTTGGTCATAGACCAAGACAAGGTCACCTTCAGAAAAGACACGAGGACGGACAGACTTATCATACTGAGTTTTGACCCTTTTCTTATGGGCCTCATTCATCGTGGCAGCATCTCGACGCTGCTCATCGAGATGTTCCAGGTGAACTAGGCGCTCCTCGAGACTCGAAGTCTCGGGAAGAAGCTCGACAGCCAGTTTCAGAGATGGAATTTCACATTCGACCGGAAAGATAGATTCCATCCCGTAAACCAACTGAAAAGGAGTAAAACCAGTAGCCGTTTTAACGGAGGTTCGGTATGCCCAAAGAGCCGGATACAACATAATGTGCCAATTGGACCGATTTTTATCGATTGTCCGTTGGAGTATCGTCTTAAGAGTTTTATTGACTGCCTCGACCTGTCCATTGGCCTGAGGATAGTAAGGAGACGAATGCTCTTGACGGAAACCTAATTTAAGAGCCAATTCGGACATTAGCTGATTTTGGAAATGACTGCCATGGTCAGTGACGATCTCTCTTGGGATACCGAATCTTGAGATAACTTGATTGAAAAGAAACAAAGCTGTCGTGTCACTGTCGTTCTTATAAGTAGGCATGGCTTCAGCCCACTTCGTGATGTAGTCTACAGCCACGATAATGTACTTGTGATTCGCCGCTGAAGGCGGATTACAAGTCGTAAAATCAATACCCCACTTAGTGAAGGGACCGACAGTGACAACGGGAAAAAGGGGAGCTGGATGCGCGCGCATCTTGCGAGTAAAAATTTGACACGGGTGACAGCGTTTTACCGCTTCCACACAGTCCTTAAAGAGTGAAGGCCAAAAATAGCCAGCACGTAAGATGCGCTAGGCTGTAGCAAGCCCTGATAGATGACCACCACAATCTCCACTGTGGCAGTCATTAAGAACAGACTCTGCTTCCTCTAAGGTTAAACAACGTCGAAGAATTGAATCAACCCCTCGATGGTATAATGTGTCACCAATGATAACATAGTTTTTAGCCAGGTGACGTAACTTGCGACGTTCATCCTTGGAGAAAGTAGAGGGAAACTTCGAAGTCTGGAGATAAACAATGATATCTCCGTACCAAGGGTCTTGTGAAGAGATGAGGAATATATGTTCGTTGGGTAAACTTTCCTCATAAACAATATCCTCTCCACAAGGAAGCTCAGAAATTAGCTCCGCGAAGACCATGGATTTCTTAGACTTGGCTGACAAGAACTCGAGGTCGAATTCTTGCAAAATGACTATCCATCTATTATATTTGCCCCCAATCACTCGCCTACTGAGGACAAATTGAAATGGATTGACTGCCGCTAAGACAAAAGTTTTGCGTAGCAAAATATAATGACGGAGCCTCTGGACAGCATGGACAGCTGCCAAGGCTAACTTCTCGACCGGAGAATAGCGGAGTTCAGGGCCTATTAAACCTCGGCTCAAATAATAAATCACGTGCTCGACGAGAGCATCGTCTTCCTGAACTAGAACCATACCAATGGTAGATTCTGCTGCAGCGAGATATAAAAGGAAGTCTCTACCATAATCCGGTGGACTCAAAAGCGGGGCAGAGACTAATGCCTTTTTCAAAGCATCAAACGACCACTGCGCAAAGTCGTCCCACACAAATGGAACTCCTTTCCGTAGCAAACGCATGAACCCTTTAGTGATCTCGGCGTAATTTGCTATAAACCGTCTCAAGAAATTGGCCTTCCCTTGAAGACTTTGAAGTTGACGGATTGAGGACGGGGGAGGCAACTGAACTATTGCCTCTACCTTGAAGGGATCAACCCGGATCCCTTCATTGGACACTATAAACCCTAACAACCGACCGGATGTAACCGCGAAAACGCACTTATTGGGATTCAACCGGATTTTATAGAAACGACATCGCTCAAAGACTAATCGAAGATGACTAGGGTGATCTGTTCTCTTTCGAGAGCGAGCAGCGAGATCATCTAGGTATGCTTCGATGACATGTTTGATGTCGTGGAAAGCGTAGGACATGGCCCGCTGAAACGTGGCTCCAGCGTTTTTAAGACCAAAGGGCATCTTTCGATATGCAAAGGTACCCCAGGGACATATGAAGGCAGTCTTATGCTGATCCTCAGGACGGATAGAGATCTGATTATAACCGGAAAAACAGTCCATGAAGGAAAAAATTTCATTACCCGCACACTCGTCGATAATCTGATCAATGAATGGCGTGGGGTAATTGTCTTTTGGACAAGCCTTGTTTAAGTCCCTAAAATCGATGCATACGCGGATTGTTCCTTGCTTTTTGTCCATAGGGACTGGATTCGAAACCCAATCCGTAAGAGGAACAGGGTATATAAAACCCGCCCTTAGCAGCTTTTCAACCTCAGCTTTAATAGCCGCTGCTTTCCTAGGGTTAACCGGTCGAAGCCTTTGACGAATCGGTTTTACGTTTTCGTACATCTTGATCTCATGTTGGACTATAGAAGGATCAATGCCGGGCATTTCCTCATAAGACCAAGCAAATACATCGCGATATTCCTTGAATAGGTCGGTATAAATTTGAATTTCTTCAGGGGAACACTCAATTCCGATGAAGATATTTTCGATGATGTTAGGATCTTTAGAGATGTTTATAGGTATCGTCTTTGAAATTACCGACATATTACCTTCGGCACGTACGTGTGTTGGAGCCAAAGGGTTCGACACTGTACAAACATCACTACCAACGAGCTCGGAGAATCTAGATTCCACTTCCTGCAATGGAGGAAGAAAATATGAACGATGGTGCAAGTCTTCCCAAGGTCGATCTATACCCATCATTACTTCGAGGATTGCTTCTTCAGAGGGTAGAACCGAATCTAAGCAGTCCAAGGCAGAGTTAGAATCAAAGCTCCAAGCGGGGGCCACATGACCATCTAACTCCTCTTCGGAAAAAGGAGTAGAATGGTTATCTGCAGAGTCTACGATAGACTGATACCTAAGCTCAGCTGCAGATATAGGAAATGCCATTCCATTAACTTGTCCTTCAACTAATGTGGTCGTAGGTGAAGGCAAGGTCCAAGGGTCGGAAAAATAATGAGTTCGAAAGAACTCTTCTCGAGAAGACTCCTTGGATGATGAAATAGCATTGATTCTTGCGAAAGGAGAGGGAAGATCAAACGTACCCATCAATGAGGAATACATCCCTACTCCTAATTTCTCAGTCGGCGGGCGAGGGTTATCCACCAAAGGAACAGTAGAGTCGGAGCTTGCTTGAGGATCGATTGGGGAATATTCCAATTGATCAACCTTAACGATTTTCCCCTCATGAGGAAAGCAAATGACACGAAACAGAGTCGAAACAACGGCTTCCATCTCGTATATCCAGTTCCTTCCTAATAGGAGATTATAGTCTAGGTTCGCATCTACGACTTCAAATTCGATATTAACGACTTTCCCTCCAACACATATAGGGAAGGCCGGGATAATCCCATGCGGCTTGTGAGAATGGCCATCAAATGCAGTTAAGACGGTTGGTGAAGGAACAGCCGAAGGTGAACCAATAGCCTTCCAACATGACATGGACATGACACATGTGGAAGCTCCTTCATCTATAACGGTGCGAAAAATATTGATTTTTCGGTATGTTAATGAAGAATGAGATTAACTCACACAAATTGCAGAAAAACACATATAAAAACTAGAGACACAATATTGACGGAAAAAGGCTGAAGCCTCATGTATTCTCTCACTCTCATTCTTACATCCAAATAATTGAAATAGTGTTACAAATAAATAGATGAGAGATATTGGTCTCAAGATAGTGCGTGCTATCTTGGACATCTTTGGTTGAGATAATTTCTCCTTTGGTTGAGATAATTTCTCACCAGACACACCAATATAAGAGTTACCTAAACTAACTCCTATCTTAGAGGAACAACCCAAGAGTTAGGCAGAAATTCCTAACTTGGAATATTTAATTAATTAATTAATTTTTGGATTTATTATTGTTTTATGAGAGAGTCTAACATTCCCCCCCTCAATGATAAATCCAAAAACGAGAACCATCTTCCAAGTTCTCATGTTGATCCTCAAAAACATTGCCTGAAAAAACCGCCAAAACTGGATGCTGGAAAAAACTCAAATCTGAAGAGAACATGAATCAGCTGCATGCTTGATTCATCTCTGAAGGACGCTTGACAACTCCATCATGTGCCAAGCCGCAAAAGGATCCAACTGTCCTTTGCTTGAAAACAGCATCCGGTGTCCACTAACACAATTTGATGATGATTGCCCACTGGCTGAAGATGTTGAAAAACAACTCAATGTTGCTTTTGCTATGATGAAAGCTGCTCACTGCTGCTTTGGCTGTCGATCGCCCACTGGCGAATTTGCTGATGCTCACTGCTGATGAAAAATGCCCACTGGCTGCTTCGCTGATGTTGTCGAGACTTTCAGTCTGACAACCACTTGTCAATTTCATTGACATTTCCCCCCTTTGTCAGCTGAAAGGAGAGACAATCTTCTCCAAAATATATTTGAACTCCCCCCCTTCAGGTGTAGGAGAGTTTCACTGTCGTACTCCCGCATTCAACTGCATGAGAGTACCATCATCGATTCACTGCTGGTTGCGCTATGTGTGAATGTAGTCGGTTGTAGAACTGAGACAACCGTTTGACTATGGATGACCATTCCCAAGGATCAATCCATTCATAATGTATCTTCAATCTGGCTACTTTTTGTTGATTGCGACATTTTTCTGAGGAATGATTGGGCTTGCCACAATGGCAACACGGATGGAGATCAAAACATTGATCTTCCATATGACCAGTTCTTTGACAATGAGAACACTTTGGTTGAACTTCAACTTTAGGTTGCGTGAAATTCTGTTTGTTGGCAACTTTCTCAGATCCTGCTGAGGTGAGTGGTTCAAGAAATCCTGCACTCACAAACTTAACTGGCTTGGAATAATCTGGGATTTTTAAGTTGGTGTCATCAGGGACATATCCTAAGCCTCGTCTATTCTTGTTATTTTGAATTTCTTCCCAGGGCTTGATGATGGGTTTGGAAGAAATTTTCTCATGAACAACTTCGACACTTGAAGTTGTTGGGATGAATGACTTGGAATCAACATTTTTATCTTCATCTGTATGGTTGAATGACTGGGAAGATGCACTCTTTTGTTGCAGCTCATCTCTTTGTAGTTGCGACTCAAGCTGAAGAAACTCAATGGTTTCATGCGTTTGCTGTAGATGCCGTGAAATATCAGCAAGAGTTTCTTTGCTGACGTGCACCATGTCTTCATCACTGGAAATGATCAAACTGTGAAGAATGTTTAACAACTGAATATGCTGCGCCATCTGAACTTGCTCACTTGAAGTCAGGCTCTCTTGTCGTAGATGTCGTGCTTTGAACTGTTGCACTTTACTTGAATGACAGGCTCGCTTGCTATGGGACTTGACTGGCACGCTCGCTTGAGTTGTTGATCTCAACTTGCTTGATTGGTGTTAGAGTTGAACTTCTTGTGGTTGCTGTGATGGTTGTTTCAAGGAGTCAAAACGCATGGACAGGGTGTCGAACACTGTCGAAAATGCACCCAAAAAACTTACAATGATTTTAATGACTCACATAAAACAAGGAATTCACTTGTCTTAATTTGACTAAGTTGAAGAGAATGACGTGCTTGACTTCTGATCAAATCAAAACGTGGGTGTCGGTTTCAACCGAGAATGCACCCGTACAATGCAATGTAATTGGAATTTGATTCACAAGCTCTTAAATTTGTTTGCAAGAATGTTGATGTAGACTTTGCTTTGAAACAGTGAAGTTTACAAATTCATTAACTTGATTGAATTTACTTGTTGAAGTAGAATGTCGATGTTGAAAACTTTGATGAGTTGTTGTATGTGTGGAGCTTAATTATCCTTCCTTGCAACTATTTCGATATAGGTGTTGTGCTTGTTGGCATTGAACTTTATGTGTGTTAAATGAGATCATTTATGTGTCAAAACTAGACACAAATCATAAGCAACAACATGAAGCCATAGAAACACTCGCCATCACAAATACACATGGTGTACCTAAGATCCCCTTATTCAATTTCGGGTGGATCTAGGACACGAGCACCACAAAAAATATGCCTTTATTAATTACTGGAGTACATCATTCTTCAACTTCTCAAGCAATGAGAATGTCACAATTCAACCTTTAGAAGCAAATTGTCTTCAAAAACTCCCTGCACTCACTCAATCACTCTCAAAATCTCTCTCAAAGTAAAATATTACTTTGGATTACATAATTGATTTTTCTTTAAAAAATAATTCACTTATCACTCCTAAATTCTAAAATATGCACCTTATCCACTCATCTTCTTTATGTCACTCCTTATATCTCCCCAAAGCACTCAAATTTTTTTTTACACATTAAACAACATACCTCATTACAAAAATTTTAAAAATATTATCCACTCGTTATCTCTCCAAAATCATACTTTATAACCTTATCACTCCACTTAAAACAAAAAATATACCTCCACACTTTTAACATAAAGTAAGGGTTTTGATCATAGTAAGTGTCCACCTTAAACTTTACGTTAAAAAAAACTTACGACCTTTTGATTTCCTTTGACTTGGACGCATGCCACTTCCACATTGCTGGTAGCTCATTTTAATGGATGGCTCGAATAGTGCTAAAACAGGATACATCACGGAAATAGTTGGATTAGAAACAAAGAGAGAAAGTCCATTGACTATTCGAAAGAAAAAGTCGTTCCAATAGGTGTAGAAATCACGTTGTCTTCATATAAGCAGCTACTTCGACGATCTCTTCACAGATACCGAACACGTTGTCTTACCAATAGCAGAACGCTCCCGCTCAGCAGTACTCGCTCGGTGGATTCCCTGAAAAACAAAGTGCCCCTGAACCACTCAAATAAAGCGGGGCTGAACTGGACACCTGTGAATGCTAAAGCGGGGATGAATATGACATCTAGAAAAGAAAGTGTTGCTGAATCACGCAACAAACCAGGGACGAACTGCACAACTGTAAATGATATTGAGCATATTTACTCCCCTACAAACCTGCGCTGCTGGATTCAACGGGAATGAAGTGCAGAGGGAGAAAAGCAAAGGTGGTTCCATGCGGCCACGTATGACTCGAGTTCGATCTACCGCACGCTCAACCAGAAGTTTTACAATCCATAATTACGGTATAAGAATTAACTGCCACAGAGAATCTTTAAACTACAGATTTTAAAAGCGATTTAAGTACAGCTTGTATTCAACGCAATTACCAAACCTTCTCACGTGTCATTGAAAATGCAAATGTGATTATGGCTACTTATGAAGATCCTCTTCTTGGTGACTGCCAAGTTTATCCTGAAAAAGGCACAGTTGCATTCTCGGCAGGTCTGCACGGGTGGGCATTTACCCTCACAAATTTTGCAAAAATGTATGCTTCAAAGTTTGGAGTGGATGAAGCAAAGATGATGGAGAGGCTCTAGGGTGAAAACTTTTTTGATCCAGCTACCAAGAAATGGACAACCAAGAATACAGCTTCTGCGACTTGCAAAAGAGGATTTGTTCAATTCATATATGAACCTATTAAGCAAATCATCAATATTTGTATGAATGATCAAAAGGATAAGTTGTGGCCCATGTTGCAGAAATTGGGAGTTTTAATGAAAAGTGATGAGAAAGAGCTGGTTGCAAAAGCACTCATGAAGCGTGTCATGCAAACCTGGCTACCTGCAAGTAGTGCTTTACTTGAAATGATGATTTTCCATCTTCCTTCTCCAGCGAAGGCACAGAGATATCATACATACCGCGGTTTGGCAGTAAGCTGAGATGCATACGTAACCCTTCTGGCCGTTGGGATAACCTGGCCACCTCCTCTATGAACTCATGTCGTGGATCTTGCACCTTCAGCTCTGATCTTAGTCGTGACACACAATATCTTCAGTCTTTGTTTCATATACGCAACCTTCACGTACGCCGAGTGGAAACTTTCCAAATAGATCTTCTCACTCTCTTAATGCCAAAGAGCAAACCGTGCGCTTTGATACCACATAATGAAGAATGAGATTAACTCACACAAATTGCAGAAAAACACATATAAAAACTAGAGACACAATATTGACGGAAAAAGGCTGAAGCCTCATGTATTCTCTCACTCTCATTCTTACATCCAAATAATTGAAATAGTGTTACAAATAAATAGATGAGAGATATTGGTCTCAAGATAGTGCGTGCTATCTTGGACATCTTTGGTTGAGATAATTTCTCCTTTGGTTGAGATAATTTCTCACCAGACACACCAATATAAGAGTTACCTAAACTAACTCCTATCTTAGAGGAACAACCCAAGAGTTAGGCCGAAATTCCTAACTTGGAATATTTAATTAATTAATTAATTTTTGGATTTATTATTGTTTTATGAGAGAGTCTAACATATGTTGACTTTATCTGAAAAGCCATATGATGAGGGAGTCTCTTTTTGACAATTGACATGTCAAAAGAGAGCACTAAAGAGTTAGCTGGATCGACTGCTCCAATGGCAGAGAGTAAAGCACTTCTCTGAGACGGACACGACTGGAGAACCTCCAAAGCGGACATAGCACACGGGCTTTGAGCCAAATCCTCCACAATGGAGTAATTTTGGGCGGCCCTAGCATTAGGGTTAATCGTCGCGCGTTTGGCGGAACCTTTCGGTATCCTAGGTATAGTCTCAACAGGAGGTCGCTCAATATGAAGGTCATTACCTCCGGGAACCGTTTTATCCTTAGATGTTTCGGCTTCACCATAATCACGTGACCGAGTAGTCACATGGACATTTGAACCCATCATAAAAACATTTGATGCTTTTTCCCCTTCCTGGTTGCCCCCTGAGGAGGTCCCAGGATTCGAATTCGCGCCAGCAAGAAGTTGCTGCCCTTGGGGAAACGAGTTAGTTAACACAGCTTGCGAACTAGAAGTCCCTTGCTGTCCTAACAAGCGCTGAGCGTCTTCAATTCTAGGGCAGAGATGAGTTAAATGGTCCCCGCTGCATAACTTGCAAGGGAACTTAACTTTCTTTCTCGACTCACCTTTACCACCACCAGCGTTGTTGCCGGATTTATTTGCATCGGGCTTCCCATCCGAGTTCTTCTTTTTTCCACGTCCTTTCTTTTTCCCATTGGAATTTTGATTTCCTTTGGGGTTATCGGATTGGACGGCGTTAATGGAAGAATTTTGGGAAGCGGGAGGATTAGACAATGTGACTTGGTTGTTAGAAGCAGTTTGCAAAGACAACTGCTGCAATTGATTCAACAAGTTCACTGTAGATGTGTCTACTGACCCAACGATACCGTCCGCGTGCGGACCTGGCTTCGGCTTAGCTAAATCAACCTTAGATCTAGGAGCATCTGGCAAGTACTTTTGGAGGATCCCAGACTGAGAGTAAATCAGTTCTAATTGCTGGGCCCTGAAAATGGCTTGCTCCTCAGAATAGACCCCAGACATGGAGACATCCTTGGAGATCTCGGGTTGTAAAGACTTCAAAAACCACTCTAGACGATACTCCGGAGGGATTTCGGCTTTAATGAGCCTTTTTCTCCGTCTCCATTCCTGAATGTGATCAGAAATTTGGGTTGCCTTATCCTGACGGAAGGTAGCCAGAAGTTCAGTTCCGGCGTCATAGCGGACAGGCAACTGAAAGTGATTTAAGAAAATATTGGCTAAGTCGGCGAAGGATGAGAAGCTGCCCCCTGGCAACTCTATATACCACTTGGCCGCGTTGCCAGTTAAGGTGCGCTGAAAGAGTCTCAGCCTAATCGAATCATCGATGAGGGAGTTAGATGAGCACCATAGATGGAACGTGGTTACGTGATCGCCCGGGTCCTCACCACTCTTCCCTTCGAATTTTGGAATGTCCGAAGGGATTTTAGTAGGGACCGGAGGCCAGGCCGGATTATAATTAATTGGGTCGTTCGTTAACTTTGTGAGATCTGGCAAGTTTAACGTTGCCAGAAACGGAAGCCTCGGAGGACCTAAGGGATTCCATCCAGACTGGGCAGAATTCCCTAAGATCTGAAAAGATTGTCCTGGAATTTGTGAGGCACCAGGTTGCCCGAAGTAACCAGTAGAACCGGCTGAACCAAAAGGCAAGCCTTGAGATCCAGCAAAATTCGGAGTTTGACCAACTCCTGTCGTATAACCTCCATAGCCTGCAAAGTTTCCTCCTAAAGAATGGTAAGGCGTTGATAACCCCTGATATGGATTCCAAGCCGAAGCAAGGGGAGGAATACTTTGAAATGAACTAACAGTGGTGTACGGCCTATTCCCTTGTTGGCCAATGAACGGATTCCAAGTTCCCGCGTTACTAACCCTAGGGTTATTCCAACCTTGGAAAGGATTGTTGCTTTGTCCTACTGAAGCAAAAGGCATGGATCCTATCGTTGGGTTGGAATGTGGTATATGACCACTTCCAAAAGGAAAACCCTGGAACGAAGCCGATCCGCTTGCCATGGACGTAGCGGCACTAAACGGGAGGGATGGAATACCCTGTGATTGGGTGCCAAATGGGAAAAATCCTGTACCAAAAGCATTGCTTTGGGCATTTCCACTCGTAGACGGAATGGAGGTAGACCCAAGTAAAGATGTGCTCGCAAAAGAACCAAATAAAGAAGTGGAGGGGATGGAAATGGTTCCTCCCCCTTGCACAGATGTTGGGGTTTGCATTGTTGTAGCACTCGTAGAAGCCATGCTTCCAATAGTAGTCATAAATGGTAAGCGCGTAGCGTAACCTGGACTTGCCGGTCTATGTGACGGAGTCCCAACGTATTGCAACACGTCCGGATGACTAAATGGTAGGGGAGAATTCGGAGCCCCTAACGACTCAGAGAATTCTTCTACCTCTATGTTGTTCTCCGCTTGAAAGCGAATTCAAGAAAGGATTGGAGTATCCCTCTCTTGCTCAGAAGTACCAGGCCTTGCTGGGACGATAATGCCTCCGGTAGGAGGATCAATCTCCGATGCGTCAACCGGCGTAGGACGAACCCCACCGGTGATATTCCCTCTGCGCCTTCTCGGAGAAGGCTCTAAACTTGGTGGCAAAAGACCTCGAAGTCTTCGAGACCGTCTAGGAGATCGGTCAGCCACTTTGAATTTTTGTTATGATCTAACTAAAGACTCAAGAAATTAAAAGCTAGGCCAACTAGGAGCACAGAGCACACACTACAAAGTCTCTAAAGATACAGCCAGTCAAACAACTTCCAAGTATTTCCGCTCCGGGTGATTAGGACCAGACACCAAAATACGAGAAAGTGAATCAAAGGGGCCTTCCAAAGATAGTCTGGGATGATGAGGGCCCAGTCCTATCAGCGAAGGTATCAGAGGAAGTTACGCTGACCTCCTAACAACAGCCTGTGCCGGTGCAAGCCCCCAAGCTTCGCAAGGGTGCCCTCCAAAAGTACTGTCGAGAGTGATACAACGTCGACCTCAGGTGCCACGGGATTCCCCTCCGCAGCCACCTATGCAGATCCCTAGGAGAGGCAACTATGGGTACCAACTCGTCGCAGAAGCCAGGCGGAACAGTCGTGAGGTAAGTTCGGACAAGTAGGAGAGGGGGTATCTCTCTTCCCTGTCTTCACAGACCCTCGTGCTTAACTCCCAGATCTGGAGCTTTCCTGGTCTTCCTAACGCTATTGGATTTACTCTCTTTAATCAGACTCTTATGTTTGACGTTTTATGTGGCCTTGGAGAGTTAACTCTCCACTCGCCTAATCCAAGGCCCTAAAATCCTAAACTTGTTGGTGTAATAACTAAAACAAAAAGTTCTAGTGGATTTTAATTAAGCGCTTGATTTTATTAAGCTGTTCTTTAAGTCAAAAGGTAATGGAGGTGAAACTTGTGGTGTTTTATGGACGCAAAAGAAATTAATAAAACTTAGCTACATGCATATGCACTTTTTGTTTTCGATGAAGAGCAATTTCTATGAGGTTCAGAGGTACTTGTAATATAAACAAATTTTCTTTTTCTTTTCAGAATCCACACTCACAAAAACTAACAAAACTAAATATGCCTAAAAAGAGATGCAAATCTTACCCTAGTGCAAGAACTAAATGTGGATGCAAGATTCAAAGACTACTCTAAAAACAAAGAAGGAAAGTTGCTGCTTTACCAAATTTTGTCTTGCCACTAAAATGCTTAGATAGAAGATGATTTGTTACTAATCATTTCGTCCAAACAATAAAAACAAGTTTTAAGATAAAAAACAAAGCACTTTCACTTCGCAAAAAAAAAAAGGAAACCAAATGAAAAGCAAGTTTAAGAAAGCGAAACTCAAAACTTTCAAAAGATTTTCTTTCAATCAAACCAAAAAGTCTTTTTCAAAGGAAAGCTCTCAAAATACTGACACTAATGATTGATAAACAAGCCACCAAACACTTTTGTGAATTGACACCTTTCAAATGATGAAAACTCAACAAAAATAAAATGTGTTCGAAATCGCTTTTGACAATCAAAAGCAGCAATGAAAGTCCAAAATATCAAAAGACAGGTTTCAAGAAAATGGTAACAAACAAATTTCCCGAAACAAAGGAGCAAAAGGTCATAAAAATGATTTCGTTAAGCAAACAAAAGTGTCATGAAAACAAAATGGACACAAAGATTGAAGACAATCTTCCTACTCTGCCGAAACAGAGCAATCAAGATTCTTAAACAGAAATCTTGTGTGTCAAAAATCAATGACGCTTGCAATCAACGAAAATAAGACTAATACTCCTTATAACTAGAAAGAGTTCAGAACAAGATGCCCCCTGTCAAACAGAGAACTGTTACTGGAAAATAACTGCTTAAAACTGACCCAAACTACCAGACAAACATTCAGCCAAAAGAAAATTTACAAATCTTGAAAATTATGTGATATACGCGCCTGCAATTATTTGCAGAATGCGTGTATACGCGACTGTAACTAAGGAAACCTGCGTATACGCGGGTTAACTTAGTGCAACTTGCGTATATATGCTTATGTAATCCAGAAAAAGAGCGTATCTGAAGTCTTTCAAGAAAAATAAAAAAAACACAGACTGAAAAACTGGAAAACTTTGGAATTCAAGAACAAATCAGACAGTCAGAGCCAACAAACAGAGGGGCTGAGCCTTGATTGGCTTGAAGACTACCCAAACTAGGAACAACAAGAGTGTTGTCCCCAGTGGAGTCGCCAATTCTGGTTGAAGGGAAAGTACCCCTAGGGTCCTTTGGGCTAAGACTCTACCAGACTGAAAAATGCTTATTCAAAGAAACACATACACAGCCATCATCTTTGCTTTAAGCAAATTACAATGTTAAGGGTACGTACCTAAGGTCCTACGTTTGAGAAGGCCTTAAGGGTCCAAACCCTTCTTGGAGTTCCCTTCTTCTTTCTTTGATCTGCAAGACAAACAAATCAAAAGATACAACAGTACATAGACAAATACTTATATGAAAATCATCTTCATGCTATAAAGTTAGTTATAAAAGTCTTTAAGTAACCACTTTCACAAGAATTCAAAACATGAATCTCAAAAGCATAAAGAAATATTATTCGGGAACAAAGACGTGTTTCTTTATATATAAAGGCAAATAAAGTACATATAACGGAAAGATATCACCTGAACACCTTCAGCAGGCTCCAATCAAAGCTTCCTCCCGGATCCGTTCCAGCCTCAAACCTCCAACAAGAGCTCCTTCCAAGTCTTACTCTATGATGACATCAAGGATGTATGGTCACCAATACACATGGAAACAAGGGTTTCCTATGCAAAGTGGGGGAAGTGCAAAATGCACCAAGGACTTCAGACCTGGTCTAAGGGAAAAATCTCAGCATAATAATCTTGCTCTCTCCTCTCCCCTTGGCCTTCCCTTTGGTGTCTTTTTATACCCTCTCCAAAGTAGTTTTTTAGTTAGGAGTTGGTTGGGAACAGTTGGGCCACGGGCACTAACAGGTGATCCAGCAGGTAAACCCGCGATCTCCGCCCGAAAAAGAGGAATTTATTATTTTTTTAAGTGTTTTAATAGATACACGCGGGTTGGGTATGACATACCCGCGTGTACACGCGTTTAACTCAGGGCAATGTCGCATATAGGGAATAAAACACTGTTTTTTAAATTTTTGGACCAGGTCTGGAAGGAGGGGTTGCCCTAGGCCATGAGTGCAGCATCACAAACCATAAGAGTGAGATTTGGAGCTATAACAATCCTTGATTCAAAACTTTTGATGAGAGGGGCTTTGATATTTGGGTAGCGCATGGTCAAGAAGAACTTAAAGAACCAAGGGCGTTAAGCACTTAAGAAAGGAAAAATAGCTCCCCGATAGGATAAAAGATTCTCTAGCACCTCAAGTCTAAGCGGCAGTTCATGGACCTCGGTCCTATGGTGAGAAATGTGGGAAGGGCTAAGTCGAAGGAGCTTGTCATATTGGAGGTCGACAATCGGAAGATTATAACATTGCACTACTATGAAGTTGCAATGTGGGATTTCTCCGATAGCGTAGTACAGAGAGGTAAAGGCATATGGGTTGACAATTGTGAGATTAAATGTAGAGGTAGAGGAGTTGGTATGAGTAAATGGCGCCCGTCATAGATCATTAGGTCAAGGCAGCAAGGACCACGATCTTCAGGAAAGAGTGTTGGGCCTGCCTTGAGGTGAGACAAGGCATCTTTGTGCTCCAATGCATGTCTTTAGTGAGTTAAATGAATGTATGGGACTCATGAATCAATGTGCAGGTCAACTAAGAATTAAATTCTCAGCATGGAGCTCCACATAGTCAGGCTATGAAGGACTGCAAGGCTGATCTCTATTTCTATACTGTGAAAAGAAACAGACAGCAGATGCAACAACAACAATGAAGGTCATGCTTAAGTATAGTTATGAGGCATGTTGAAGGAAAATCAAGCTATTGGAAGCCATGAATAAGCATGGAGAGCCTCAGTAATAGGAGTGTTGTTGAGAGGACTGTGCCTAGTTGGAGTGTGTAGGTGGACTGAGAATTCATTCTTAGTATGGAGAAACTATCAAGTTCCCATTCTCATGGTTAATGCAGTGGCAAAGACCAAATCAGACCCAATAGAAAAATGGAAGAGACATGCTGAGGTACACTTGCGCAATGTGAACACAGGATGATGTGGCACATTGATCGGGGGTGGGGGGTGGACATTAGAGGAACAATGCGTAGGAGCTCAAATGAGAAAAGTGGGGGAAAACAACATAGTTGCGAGTGAACAAAGTGGAAAATCTTTGAGTGTCTACACTACTATGTAAGGTTGAGTGAGATCCTATTATGCAGAGAGAGGCCAAGAGTGCCTATGCAGAGATAAGAGACCCCTGAGAGCTGCGCTGCTATGAGAAAGGCGGAAGTTTCCTGTGCATTGTGTGAGCAAGGGTGAAGTTTCATGTGCTGTGTGAGCAAGGTCATAGTTGCCTGTGTTGTATGAGAAAGGTCAAAGGTGCCTTTGTAGTAAAATAAGGCCAAGAGCTGTGTGTGTGCTATGGAGAGCAGAAGACCGAGAGATGAGCCTGTGCTGAGGAGAGAAAAAGGTGGAGAGCTGAGTGCATGTTGATGAAAAGTAGAGATAGAGATGCATTGATTGTGGTGAGTGACTATTGTTGAGAAGATCAGTGCGCTGCTATAGAGTGAGCAGAGCAAGCAGAGGTGCAGAGAGTGTTGTGTGGGCAGAAGATTGTGAAGAGAAAAAAGCTGACATTAGGCAGAGTGGCTATCAGAGAAATTTCTATTTGAGTGTGGGTTGGAGCTTGCATACAAGAAGTTGGTGCTTTCATCTCTAATGGGTACTTGAGAAGGCTTGGGGGTTGGTTCCTCCTGCAAGTTTGTGCTTGCATAAATCCAAGGAGTTGAAAGTTGGTACTTGAAACAAATCCGTGAAGTTGGTGCTTCTAGTAAGCTAGACAAGGACCTAAAAGAAGAGGGAGTTGGTGCTTCCAACTAGTGGGTGTTAGCAAACAATCAAGGAGAGTTGGTGCTTCCGGTGAGTGGTGGCTCACAAAAAGATATTGATGTAATAAAGTAGGTGCTCTTATTTTACATCAATAACAACGACAAGATTTGGTGGTTTTTTCTTGAAAGGGTTTCCACGTAAATCCTTTTGTCTCATGTGTATGATGCTCATGATGTTTTCTCATATGTTGATTTGATATTGCTTCCATATTACATGTTGCTGCTGATTATATGGATGGTTGCCAAGTTTGAATAAGAAAATCAATTTGGAATAAAGTTTTTAAAATTAGCATGAATATTGATTCACCCCCCCTCTCATTATTATCATTGTTTCAAACATGAACAACTACTATTTCCAAACATTTATGTTGAATAACTGAAATGATTTTATGTTGAGGAGACTATTTACTATGTTGTAATTCACAATTGTTGATTGAATGTTGATAAGACTTCGAAACTTGAAGCCTGATGTCTAATGTCCCCACTATTATGTGTAAGGAGATAAGTTTTTCAATAGTTCATTCTTGGAAGGATCCAAGCCGGGGTTTTGGTTTCTTTAGGTGGTATTTTTTTTGGTTGACCACTAACCATGTTCCATGGAAACTAGTGGTTTATGGTTTACCACTAACCAAACTAATTTGAATAATGTCGTGCTTTTGGGATGGCCACTAACCAATCTTCTTTGAATAAGGTGGTGGCTTTTTGATGACCACTAACCAACTTGACTTTATCAATTTATTGCCACCTTTAAAGGTGTAGGAGAGTTTCTTTTATCATTGTGCTCCCCCCCTTTTGGTTTGGAGAGAACCATATTTTTTCTAGAATAACTAGTTGATTTTTTTCTTTTCTTTTTTCAATTCTTCAAGTAGCTTTATCTTTACCTCTATCTTGAATAGGAGGTAAGATTGATGCAGTTTCTTCACTTCCTTCTTCCATCTCCAGGAATTTATCCATCCATAATTGACTGTGTTTTTATCCTTTTTCTTCTTTCAACATATCTCTGATAAGTGATTTTTCTTCCCACAATGAAGACATGGATGGAGATCAAAACACTGAATCTCCATGTGAAATTTCTTTGACAATGATGACACTTTTTATCAATACTTTTAACTTCATCAAGAAATTCTAAACTCACAAATTGAATTGGTTTGGATTAATCTAGAATATAAAAGCTATCATATTTCATGTAGCCCAATCCATGCTGACTTTTGTTGAATGAGATTTCTTCCCAAGATTTAATAACCATATTACAAGGAAAATTTTCTTGTTCTTTTTGTAGGTTTTAACCCTGTAAAAAATTTACCGACAAACATATTCTTAAAATAGAAAAATTTACAATGGCGAGAATATAAAATATACAAAGAGATTTTCTCTTGGAAACCAAACTAGGAAAACTAGAATGATTTTTTCGTTATACTCCTTTCTATGTAACAATACATTATATACATGCTGAAGCATTCATAGACGCCAATCCATTAACCATGGATTGGAACATAACCATATTGTTGGGTGTGTGTTATATTCTTTCCATGACTAGCCCCACTTGCATGGGGATGATAGCCCCCCTGTTCATTGCGCCTAGCGAACTAGCCCCCCCCTGTTGGGGATTTGAGGGGGGCAGTATGCCCCCTCTATGGGGTTCGGGGCAACACCCTGGGGAATTCTTTTGGTACCCTATATTAGGGGGGCAGACCTACCTATGGTTTTGTCCATGGTTTTCGCACATGGTTTTAGGCATGATGATTTTTTTCCCATGGTATTTTGTAGATCCAGTTAAGGGAACTATGATTATGTTCTAATCCAGGATTAATGGATTGGGGTTTATGGATGCTTCGACATGTATATATATGTATTGTAACATTGAAAGGAATATAATGAAAATTCAATCCAGTAGTCCTGATTTTGGGATCAAGGGGAGTATCTTTGTGTATATCTATTTTATGTTTTATGATCTTGCCATTGTTTATTTTCCATTTTTAGAATTTGTATGAAGATAGTTTTTGTATGGGGTTAAAACCTAAATTTGGTATCAGAGATGTTTTGGCTTCAAGGGGATGCCTTTTCTACCGAGGGGTTTTTCTCGGGCTTGTGGTAGACCTTGTTTAGTGGGAGATATGCAGGATTGATTCTTGTGGTGAAAGAAGATGGTGAGTAGTGGAAAGATAGAGATCAAGAAATCTAATGGTCATAGTTTTGAGTTGTGGAAACTCAAGATGGAGGATATGCTGGTGGATAGAGATCAGTGGGTCGTGATAGATCTAGGTGCTAAACCAGTGACAATGTCAAATGAAGACTAGGTGAAGTTGTATTGGAAGGCAAAAAGCACAATATGGTTTTGTATCTCAAATTCAATATTGTTGAATGTATTAGGGGAAGCTTCAACGAAGGCTTTGTGGGACAAGTTAGGGAATTTTTACCAATGTATGTCCTTGGCCTGAGGATGAAGGATGGAAAATTGGTGACAAAGCATCTCAACACCTTTAATACTGTGGTAAGATAGTTGGTATCTGTTGATATAAAAATTTCATATGAAGATAAGTGCATCAGTTTGTTGTGTTCTCTACCAGATTCATGGGATAATCTGGTTGTTGCAATAGGTAGTAATGCGACTGCCTTGCAGTTTGATGAAATAGTCTCATCCTTCTTGTCGAAGGAGATGAGACAGAAAAATACCAAGGGAAAAATTGTGATGCCTTGTATATACGAGGACGGTCCTAGAACGGAAACAAAAATAACTCTTTGAGTGGGAAATCTAAATCTAGAGGGAGATCTAAATCTCCAAGAAAACCTGTAAAGGTTTCCTGGAAATGTAAAAATGAAGAAGACTTCAGAAAGGACTGTAGATCTAAAGTTCTTAAGAAAGGAAAGGGATCTGATGATGCTCCTTATGCAAAGGTGAAAACCACCTCAGATGAAGGTGGATATGTGTACTTGGCTTCTTCTTCAAGTACACAAGTAGATCATGAGGCATGGTTGATTGAATCAAGTGCATCCTTTCACTTCACTCCCCACAGGGAGTGGTTCCGTGAGTATGATAAATATGATGGTGGTGATGTATTCTTAAGGGGTGACAGGAAGGATAGAATCATCGGTCGTGGAAAATTCAAGTTGATGTTGCAAGGTGGAAGGATTAGAACACTTCTGGGTGTTCTGCATATTCTTGCATTGGCCAGAAATCTGATTTTTGTAAGCAAGTTGCATGATGTAGGTGTAAAAACAATGTTTGACAAAGATACCTGCAAGATGATTTGGGGAGCACTGGTATTGATGCGGGGAGTTCATATTGGAACTCTGTACAAGCTTCAGGGTAGCATTATTATTGGTGGGTGCAATAGTTCTGTGGTTCCTGAAAGTGGAGCAAACAATCTAGTGGCCTATGGAGAAAAGACCATGTTATGGCATCAAAGGCTTGGACATATTGGAGAGAATGGCCTTTGAATACTTCATGGTAATGGTATGATAGAAGGTATGTCTAATTTCTCTCTAGATTTTGATTTCTAGGAAAATTGTGTATATTGGAAGTAGAATCAGGTGAGTTTCCCCTTTGGTGCTAAGAGGACGAAACAGATATTAGAGCTTGTACAAAATGATGTGTTTGGACCTGTTTCGATTCCATCACTAGGTAAATATGTGTACTATGTATCATTTATAGATGACTTCTCAAGGAATACATGGATATATTTCCTCGGGAACAAATCTAAAGTCTTTGAGGCTCTGGTGGAAAACTAAGCAAAGAAGAAGATTCAATATTGTTGAATGTATCAGGGGAAGCTTCAGCGAAGGCTTTGTGGGACAATTTAGGTCCCTATAATACTAGTGATTGCCCCATTACTATTGTATTTATATCCCTTATTAATATTGTTGTGCCCCTATTGTCCCCATATTGTTATTATTGTGCCCCATAGAATCCCTCTATTGTTATTTTTGTGCCTTTATATTATTATTGTTAGGTCGGTTGGGTTATATTGTGACTCCTTAGACTCCTATATATAGAAAGGAGGTTTTTTCATTTGAATCATCAAAGAATCATTCATTTGTGTAATGTAAAGGAGGTTCCCCCCTCGAAGAGGTTGAATTCTAAGGCGTTGATCTATCTTTTCTATCATTTTGTGAGCTGGTTTCATAACATTTGGTATCAGAGCTTTGGATTCTAAGGTTTCACTGCTCCAAATAGGTCATCATAGCATTTTCGCTATAACTTTTTTCTGCGATGTTTCAGAAGTAGAAAAAAAAACCCATTTGAGACGAAATTGCATTGAACCTTGGATCCAAACTTCAGATCTTTTCGCGCTATATTTGCGGAGATATGATCTGAGGAAGTTGGTCTTTTGCAGACTCCTGAATTACATTCCAAACAGGTGACCTGGGGAGAATCGTCATAACTTTCTCTCTGAGCATCGGATTGAAGTTTCGTAAGAAGATATAGAAAGAGGATAGATTGTAGTTTCTTTTATATATTTTTCAAAGAAAAAGGTCGAAATAGGGACACGTGGCATGTCGTACAAGTTCTCTATACTGAACTAGTCTATAATCAGGTCACTGTGGGAGATTTGGCATAACTCTTCCTTGGAGAATCCAATTTGGATCAGAATGGTGGCATTGGAAAGAGGACATAGAGGGCTACTGCAGGTCGCAATTTCATAACTGGAAGATCCGAAATTACAGAGATACATTAGAGGCAATATCAAGCTCCTACAAAGTGAAAAAAGGTGTGTAGATTTTTTTAAAATTTTTGCTTAAGCTTGGTTTGAAAAATTATTTTAAAGGAATTCAAAGGGCATAGTAGAGCATTATTATCGGTAACTAATTCCCCGAGGAAAGAAAATGCAAACACCTAGTAAGCAACTTGAAAGCTCTAGCATGACTCATGAAGAAGAGGAAGAAATGCTACATGATATATCAAAATTACAAGACCAAGTGCAACAAATGTCACTCTCACAAAAACTAACAGAAGCTAAGATAAATGGCATGGAATCTAAGATAAAGGGAATGGAACCTAAGATGGATGATTTGAAGATAGATTTGAAGACATATTTGAAGAGAGACATGGCTGATTTAAAGACAGACATGGCAGATTTGAAGATAGATTTGACAAATTTTCTACATGAAATACTTACAAATGGTGAAAGGGTAGTAAAGGAAACACATGATGCAAAGAAAAGAAATGTTAATCATGATTTCATAGACTCTAATGTTGGATCGAAGACCCACCATATTCCAAAAATCGATATGAGGAAGTTTGATGGCAAGGATCCCGCAACATGGATATTATAGATGGAGCAATTTTTCATTCTCAATAATGTGCAAAACACACAAAAGGTACGTATTGCAACTTTATATTTGGAACCAAATCAATTGTATGGTATCAATGGCTTTGATCTCGTAAAAAAATTATCACTTGGGCAATTTTTACGGAAGAATTGACAGCACATTATGAGGATACAAAAAGAAACACTTTTTTTAGCCAATTGATAAGTCTCAAACAAAAGGGTTCAATAACATAGCACATTGAAGAGTTCCAAAAATGGAACATAAGGGTAAAAAATATTCCAGAGGAGCATAGGATTGATGTGTTCATAGGGACTTTAAAGGATACTATCCAACATGATGTTCGCCTTTGGGAACCTAATTCATTAGAGAAGGCATTCAGGTTAGCAAGAAAAATGGAAAGAAAAATTATGGCAACCAGGAAGCATACCACTCACAACTATAAATATGGAAGTGTTGTTGCCCTTAGGCTTCCAAAATCTATGAGGTTGACACCACAACAATTGGAAGAAAAAAGAGCAAAAGGGATTTGCTATATTTGTGATAGCAAATACACTAAAGGTCATACGTGTGCTAAGAAGAAATTATTCTACATAGATTGTGAAGAGGAAGAAGAAAAGGAGCAAGAACTGTCAAAAGAAGAGGATATACTCCAGGAACAAAGCCTAGATAAATAAGAAATGAATCCAGCCATATCTTGTAATGCATTGGCGGGAATAACCACTCCTCAAACCATCAAGATAGAAGGACAAATCAAGAAGAAAAAGGTAATAGTGTTGATTGATTCAGGAAGTACCCACAATTTTATTCATTGTAAGGTAGCAAAAGAATTGAATTGCATCCTATATCCAGCACCAGAGTGTCAAGTGACAGTTTCAAATGGAGGAACAATAAATTGCTCTGGAAAGTGCCATAATATCAAGCTATCCATGGGAGAATATGTATTGACTAGCCCAATGCTTTCTATTCCAATGTGAGGTGTTGATGTTGTACTAGGAGTCCAATGGCTACAATCCTTGGGTACAATAACTTTTAATTTTCAAGAAATTTTCATGAAATTTTCTGTGGAAGGAAAGGAAGTTGAACTAAGGGGTATTGCAGGGAAACTGGGAAAGATAACCAGCTCTAACAGTATGACAAAGCTTCTAAAAAAGGAACAAAGAGGTGTAATCACACAATTCTGTTTGCTAGATGTTTCCACATCGAAATTATCTATTTCTCCAGATCTCCCAAAAGTCTTGGACAATCATTCCAAGGTATTTGAGACTCCCAAAGGTCTCCCACCTATTCATGATCATGATCATGCTATTCATCTGATTCCAGGAAGTGTTCCTCCAAACATCAGGCCGTATAGATATGCCTATGCCCAAAAGAGTGAAATTGAACGTATGGTTGCATAAATGCTAAAGGCTGGTATAATTCAACCTAGTCAAAGTTCTTTCTCTGCTCCAGTAGTATTGGTGCACAAGAAGGATGGATCATGGCGCATGTGTAAGGATTATAGGGAGCTCAACAAGCTCACTGTCAAAGATAAGTTTCCCATTCTTGTCATTGATGAATTGCATGGATCAATTTACTTCACCAAGTTGGATCTTCGTTCAGGATATCATCAAATTAGAATGAAGATTGAAGACATTTTGAAAGCAACATTTAGAACTCATGAGGGTCATTATGAATTTTTGGTCATGCCTTTTGGCCTTACCAATGCACCTTCTACATTTCAAGGTTTGATGAATTCCATTTTCAAACCCTTCCTTAGAAAATTTGTGTTAGTATTTTTTGATGATATACTAATCTACAACAAGTATTGGAAGGATCATGTTGAACATGTTGACAGGGTGCTACAACTATTGGAGGAGAAACAATTATATGAAAAAAGATCCAAATGTTTCTTTGGAGTACAAGAGGTGGAATATCTGGGTCATATTGTATCTCATGAAGGATTTAAGGTAGACCCTAGCAAAATTAAAGCCATTAAGGAATGGAAAATCCCCACATCCATAAAGCATCTGCGAGGATTTCTCAGGTTGACAAGGTATTATTGCAAGTTTGTTAAGAATTATGGGAGAATAGCAACACCTCTAACAACATTATTGAAGAAAGATGCATTTTCATGGACTCCAAAAGCAATAAAGGCCTTCGAACATCTTAAAGAGGCAATGTGCCAAGCACTAGTATTAGCTACACTGGACTTCACAAAAACCTTTATTGTGGAATGTGATGCTTTAGGAAATGGAATTGGTGTTGTTTTAATGCAAGATGAAAGAACTATTGATTTTGAAAGTCGTCCAATCAAGAGAAAGTTACACAAAGCTATTTATGAGAAGGAAATGTTGGCAATACTACATGCACTTAAGAAATGGTGACCCTACCTAATGGGAAGACACTTCAAGGTAAAAACGGATCATGATAGCCTTAAATACTTTTTAGAACAAAGATTATCCTCTGAAGAGCAACAAAAGTGGGTCACAAAGATGTTGGGTTATGACTTTGAAATCATCTACAAAAAAGGGAAGCAAAATGTGGTGGCAGATGCACTCTCAAGAAAGGATGAGGATATGGAAGCATTGTTGTGTGCCATTTCTATTATCCAACCAGATTGGATAAATGAAGCAAGGGAGGAATGGAAGAATGATGAAGAAGTGTGGGCACTTATTCAAAAGTTACAAAAATATTCCAGTACATCTGATACATTTAGCTGGCAAAATGATTTGTTATGGTACAAATATCGCTTATACCTCTGTAAGAATTCCCAACTCAAACAAAATATTTTTATGGAATTGCAAACTTCTCCCTTAGGAGGGCACTTAAGATTTTTAAAAACTTACCACAAGGTTAAGAAGGAATTCTTTTGGGATGGCCTTAAATCAGATATTCAAAATTTCGTGGCAGAATGTTTGGTTTGCCAAAAAACTAAAGTTGAAACAATTAAGACCCTAGGTCTATTACAACCTTTATCCATTCCAAGCCAACGTCGGGAGGAGGTTTCAATGGATTTTATCACAGGTTTACCCAAGTTTGAGGGAAAGAGTGTCATCATGGTGGTAGTTGACAGACTTACCAAGTATGCACACTTTTGTGCATTATCACATCCATTTAAAGCCATTACAATTTCTACTGCATTTATGGAAACAATTCAAAAGCTACATGGAAACCCAAAGATTATTGTAAGTGACAGAGATCCTATTTTCACTGGAAATTTTTGGACAGAATTATTTTCTTGTCTTGGTACTCAGTTAGCTCATAGCTCATCTTATCATCCTCAATCTGATGGGAAAACTGAGATGGTAAACAAATGTTTGGAAGGATATCTTCGATGCTTTGTATCTGATAAACAGACACAATGGGTCAAATGGTTGCGTCTAGCTGAATGGCAGTATAACACTTCCTTCCATACAACACCAAAAATGAACCCATTTATGGCACTTTATGGACATCAGCCACCATCCATCACATCATATTTAAGAGAAAATTCTAAGGTTCAAGCAGTGGAACATCACATCGAGCATCAACAACAAGTCCTCCAACTCTTAAAGGATAACCTCGTGTTGGAGTAGAATAGAATGAAGCAACAGGCAGATCAACATCGCTGTGAAAGAAGTTTTGATGTAGGTGATTGGGTATTCCTACGGCTACAACCATATAAACAAATGTCCCTCAAGCAAGCTAATAAGGATAATAAATTATCACCAAAGTATTATGGTCCTTACAAGATGTTGCGAAAGATTGGTACTATGGAATACAAATTGGAGCTTCCTGCAGGTTCTCAAGTGCACCTAGTTTTCCATCTTTCCTGTTTAAAGAAGGTTATAGGCGACAAGCTCCCAGTTCAAACAATATTGCTAGAACTTGACGAGGAAGGAAAATTTATATTGGAACTGGAAGCAGTCACAGAAACAAGAGCTCAATAGCTACAAAATCGATCAATTTCAGAGTATTTCATCAAGTGGAAGAACTTATCCACTGAAGATTCCACATGGGAGGATGAGAATTTTATATAGAAGCATCTAGAACTACTCAAGCGTTGAGGAAAACAATTTTTTGAAGGAGAGGGGCATGTTAGGTCCTTATAATACTAGTTATTACCCCATTATTATTGTAGTTATATCCCTTATTAATATTGTTGTGCCCCTATTGTCTCCATATTGTTATTACTATACCCCATAGAATCCCTCTATTGTTATTTTTGTACCTTTATATTATTATTGTTAGGTCGGTTGGGTTATATTGTGACTCCTTAGACTCCTATATATAGAAAGGAGGTTTTGTCATTTGAATCATCAAAGAATCATTCATTTGTGTAATGTAAAGGAGGTTGCCCCCTTTTAGAGGCTAAATTCTAAGGTATTGATCTATCTTTTCTATCTTTTTCTGAGCTGGTTTCATAACAAATTTGTACCAATCTAAGTCTTTGTCCTGAGGATGAAGGATTGAAAATCAGTGACAGAGCATCTGAACACCTTTAATAATGTAGTAAGATAGTTGGTATTTGTTGATATAAAAATTTCAAATGAAGATAAGTGCATCAGTTTGTTGTGTTCTCTACCAGATTCATGGGATAGTCTGGTTGTTGCAATAGGTAGCAATGTGGCTGCCTTGCAGTTTGATAAAATAGTCTCATCCTTATTGTCGAAGGAGATGAGACAGAAAAATACCGAGGGAAAAATGGTGATGCCTTTTCTGTACGAGGATGGTCCCAGAACGGAAACAAAAATAAATTCTTGAGTGCGAAATCTAAATCTAGAGGGAGATCTAAATCTCCAAGAAAATCTCTAAAGGTGTGCTATAAATGTGGAAAGGAAGGAGACTTCAAAAAGGACTATAGATCTAAATCTCCTAAGAAAGGAAAGGGATTTGATGATTTTCCTTATGCAGAGGTGAAAACCACCTCAGATGAAGGTGCATATGTGTACCTGGCTTCTTCTTCAAGTACACAAGTAGATCATGAGGCATGGTTGATTGACTCAGGTGCATCCTTTCACTTCACTCCCCATAGGGAGTGGTTCTGTGAGTATGATAAATATGATGGTGGTGATGTATTCTTAAGGGATGATAGGAAGGCTAGAATCATCAGTCGTGGAAAAGTAAAGTTGAAGTTGCAAGGTGGAAGGATTAGAACACTTCTGGGTGTTCTGCATATTCCTGCATTGGCCAAAAATCTGATTTCTGTAAGCAAGCTGGATGATGTAGGTGTGAAAACAATGTTTGATAAAGATACCCGCAATATGATTCGGGGAGCACTAGTATTGATGCGGGGAGTCTGTATTGGAACTATGTACAAGCTTCAGGGTATCATTGTTGTTTATGGGTGCAACAGTTCTGTGGTTCCTGAAAGTGGAGCAAACAATCTAGTGGTCTATGGAGAAAAGACCATGTTATGGCATCAAAGGCTTGGACATATTGGAGATAAGGGCCTTCAAATACTTCATGGTAATGGTATGGTAGGAGGTATGTCTAATTTCTCTCTGGATTTTGATTTCTGGTAAAATTTTGATATGGGAAGTAGAATCAGGTGAGTTTTCCCTCTGGTGTTAAGAGGGCGAAACAAATATTAGAGCTTGTGAAAAATGATGTGTTTGGACTTGTGTCGATTCCATCACAGAGTAAATTTGTGTACTATGCATCATTTATAAATGACTTCTCAAGGAATACATGGATATATTTGCTTAGGAAGAAATTTGAAGTCTTTAACATGTTTAAATAATTTAAGGCTTTGGTGGAAAACTAGGCAAAGAAGAAGATAAAGGCGATGAGGACAGATAATGGTGGAGTGTTTTGCAAGAAGGAATTTGAAGAGTTCTATAAAATGTGTGGTATAGTGCGAAAAAATACTACTCCATACACACCTCAACAGAATGGAGTTGTAGAAACAATGAACAGGATGTTGATGGAAAAGGCAAGAAGCATGCTCAGTGGTGTAGGGTTAGGACAGGAATTTTGGGCAGAGGTGGTGGAGACTACATGTTATTTGGTCAACATATCACTTTCATCAGCGTTGGAGGATACGATTCCACAAGAGGTATGGACTGGTAAGAAACCTTCTCTTTCAGATCTGAGGGTATTTGGATGTGATGCATATGTATATGTTCCAAAGGAGAAAAGAACCAAGTTGGATAGTAAATCTGAAAGGTGCATCTTTATTGGGTATAAGGATGGTTTAAAAGGTTATAAGATTTGGAACCCATTAACAAGGAAGGTTGTGTATAGCCATGATGTGGTGCTTAGAGAGGTGAAACATGTTATTAAACATGAAGTTCGACCAAAGGAACCTGAGAAGATAGAGTTTGAGCTAAAGGAGGAGGATTCAGACTCTGCAACAGAAGAGGAATCAGAAGATGAAGAGCCACAAACTCCAACTATGAGAAGATCAGTTCGAGAAAGAAAGTAGCCAAAGAGGTATAGTCCAACTGCTTTCTATTCAAATTTTGATTTATATGTTACTGGTGATGATCCCAAAACTATCAGGGAAGCAGTAAATTCATAGGATGGCAAAATCTGGAAAGAAGCCATGGTTGATGAAATGACATCTTTGCACAAAAATGAGGCTTGGGATCTGGTGGAGTTGTCAGCTGGAAGGAAACCCATTGGTAGCAAATGGGTGTTTACGAAGAAGATGAATGCAGAAGGAAAGTCGGAGAAATAAAAATCTCGTTTGTTAGCAAAAGCTTATTCCTAGTTGCCGAGAATTGATTTTCGTGATATTTTTTCTCCTGTTGCCAAGGTAGCTTCTATTAGATTACTTTTATCTCTTGCTATTGCTTTTGATTTTGAGGTAGAACAAATGGATGTGAAGACAACATTTCTTCACGGGGATCTGGAAGAAGAGATGTACAAGAAGCAACCTAAAGGCTTTGCGGTGAAGGGTAAGAAAGAACTGATATGCAGGTTAAAAAAGTCTCTGTATGGGTTAAAATAGTCACCAAGGATGTGGTATCAGAAATTTGATACATATATACGGGGACTTGGCTTCACCAGAAGCAAAGCAAATCATTGTGTGTATTTTAAATTAATTTGTGACTGTGTTATTTATTTGGTCTTGTATGTGGATGATATGTTGTTGACATGAAATAAAAAAGAGATTATCCAGGAATTGAAGACCCAATTATCCTCCAAATTCGACATGTAATATATTGGCATTGCAAACTATATTTTGGGCATGGAAATTAAACAAGATTGGGCAAAAAGGAAGCTATGGTTAAACTAGAAGAGGTATGTCAAGATAATATTGCAGAGGTTTAAGATGCAGGATAGTAAACTGGTGAAGGTTCTTATTCCTCTCGGTGTAAATTTATTTGCTAAACAGTGTCCCAAGACACAAGAAGAGGAAGAGGACATGTCCCGTGTTCCATACACAAGTGCAGTCGGTAGCCTGATGTACGCAATGGTCTGTACTAGACCAGAGATTGCACATGTAGTGGGAGTATTGAGCAGGTTTATGTCAAAACCAGGGAAGGATCATTGGACAACAGTGAAGCGGGTTTTCAGGTATTTTTGTGGCACTAGTGATTATGGTATGTGTTACCAAGGAAGACCAGGATTGGACAAAACTTTAGACATCCATGGCTTTGTTAATGCAGACTGGGCTGAAGATCTGGATCATAGAAGATCTACAAGTGGGTATGTGTTTAACTTATTTGGAGGTGTAATCAATTGGATGAGGAAGAGACAACCTGTAGTGGCACTTTCAACTATAGAGGCATAATACATGGCAACCATCATGAAAGCAAGGAAGCGTTGTAGAGATTGTGTTCACATATGGGGTTAGTACAACGAGATATAAGGATAGACTGTGACAACCAAAGTGCAATTTTCTTGGCAAAGTACCTTGCTTGTCATTCAAAGACAAAGCACATTGATGTTCAATATCACTTTGTACGAGATATGGTTGAGGACAAAAAGGTGTTGCTGGTAAAGGTGGACAATTTGAAGAATACTGCATATGCATTAAAAATATCTGTGAGCACTGAGAAGTTCTCTTGGTGCAGAGAAACAATGGGCGTTGGACCAATGACTAAATTCTCATGTGGAAAGAAAACAACAAGTTGGAGAATGTTGGGTGTGTGTTATATTCTTTCCACGACTAGCCCCACATGCGGGGTGGGCATAAGGGAGGCATAGGGGGGCCAATAGCCCCCCTCTATGTGGTCCCGGGCAGCGCCCTAGAGAATTTTTTTTTGGACCTTATATTAGGTGGGCGGACCTACCTATGGTTTTGCGCATGATGGTTTTCTTCCCATGGTATTTTGTAGATCCAGTCAAGGGAACTATGCTTATGTTCTAATCCAAGATTAATGGATTGTGGTTTATGGATGCTTCAACATGTATATATATGTATTGTAACATTGAAAGGAATATAATGAAAAATCAATCTGGTAGTCCTGGTTTTGGGATCTAGGGGAAAATCTCTATGTATATTTGTTATATGTTTTATGCTCTTGCCATTGTTTGTTTTCTGTTTTTAGAATTCGAATGTAGGTAATTTTTGTGCGGGTTAAAACCTACACATATTTCCCTTGATCGGATCAACAAAATACCATGGGTAAAAACCATCATGCCCAAAACCATATACAAAAATATGGGTAGGTTTTCCCACCATCCTTGGGTTTGCCCAACTATTATTGGGTTCACATTATTTTTTTTTAACGGGGTGCTACCCCAAACCCCATGTAGGGGGACACTGCCCCCCATGCAACCCCCTTGCTATGCCCAACACAACGTAACAATGCCTAGCACTAATCGTGGAAAGAATATAACATATACCCACACTTTTTTTTATTGAAAATTGCTACTACTACTAATATTCTGTGCCTAATTCATTGATTCCATTTAGTCATTTGTATCACATTGTTGTTTTTTGCCTCCTTCCAAGAGTGAACTTGTACAATATGTCACATATCCAATTTTGCAAATATGGTTATGAAATTTTTACTTGAAGCACTTATGTTTGTTTCCTTAGATATCTGAAAATTTCATAGTTTGAAAGTCTCATAAAAGAAGTTACAACAAGAAATCAAAGCTGAACTATTTTAGATTGATTTTGGGATTATTCATAAGCCCTATCTTCCATCTCAAGGGCTTCACTGAGGGAGGAATACCTTAACACATGCGTTCATATTGGCAGATACATATAAAGGAAAAAATGACATAATATATTGAGCATATTATTATCACTAAAATTTTCCTTGAAGTTGTTGGAAGAGGAAAGGGGTCCGAGATAACCACAAACCAACTTTAGGTACAAAATCTAGCCAATCTGTACCCAGAGAGGGCTCTCTCTTTATGATTTAGCTTCGTTTTGAAAGATATTAGGCTAGTTGTGAAGTTTAGGAGTTTTGTTTGAGTTTGGGTGGTGAGATTCAATAGCAAAGGGGTAAAACTGAGTAGCTTATTCCATTGGGCTAATGGAGTCAAAGAAGATGGCTTAACTAGACTTGGTTTCTTAACAAAAGATGGTTTCACAGAGCAAGATGGTCAAACAGGGAACAAATGGCAACTTGAGATAAATGGAATGGATTTAAAATGGGTTAAGGGCAGTTAAGAATCCTTCAGCACATTTAAAGAGGGAACTTGAACGATTACTACTAAAGAGCAGTCAAGAATTCTTTAATAAATAATCAAAATGAATGAACTAGAAAACATGAGAAATTAAGATTTCACTGTTTATACTAATTTAGAAGAAAACATGGAGAATAATAACGATTGAAAACAGAGTGCAATCAAGCATATTCTGAATTATTCTTTTTCGTTTATCATTTAGATGTGAAACATGGATGATATAATAAACAAGGAAAACTTTAAAACATAAGGTATAGAGGACTTATTGATCCAGTGTTTGCTTCAAGAAATCTGTGAAAAGTCCTTTGCTTCAATTCTTTATCCAACAAGCCATACAAAATTTGGTCCAATCAACACTTTATTCCAAAATAATCAATATTACAGCAATGTCTAAGAATCCACCCTCAATACTCCAATTGAGGGGGTATTTATACAAAACTTTTTACAATGAAATATCTCATAACAAAGTGAGATATAAATTGGGGTGACTAATCATATCCTTCAAGAAAATAGGGCTAAAAGACCTCATAGATGACAGATAAGGCAACCGAATGGTTTGCTGTCCCTATTTCTGAGAATGTGCTGGAGTTAGGCCCTATGATTTGGCCTCTTGCTGTCCTTGGTATAATTATGTGTTGACTGCTCTGTTTTGACCTTCCTACTGATACACTTTACCTGCATCTGATACTATTTATCCGTTGATCTATTTTCATCTTCTTTATCTTCAGTGACTGTAGTAAAAATAAAAATTTACCTTTTACTAAGGATAAATTTACAAAATTTCCAACATGTCTTCCCACCATTTTTGTTCTGGCAACCTGTGTTTCTGAAGTTTCCTCAAGGTCTCATCAGTTTTTGTATATCTGAAAAAGGTAGGTTGGATTGGGAACAAGTGCTTTATCTCATGCTCAACATAGAATAAGTTCTCTAAGTTGTGGTAAAGAACTCGGCCTGTGGGGAGTGCTTTTATTCCTGATGCACTTGTTGATGAACTAGCTTGATTGCCAGCATACTTATTCAATTTGTCTACATAATATATATGCTTAATTAATCTGTCATTAATCACCAAAGGACTTGGTATCCCTTTATTCTGAAAAATAGTGAACTTCCCCATAAAAGAATTAATTTCCACCTACATATCTTGACATATTCTATCTAAATTCTGCATCAAAGTTTTCTTGGTTAGCACCCTTTTGATTTTCAAAATAGTGTTTGTCTTGTCTGAGATGCCAAGTTCTTCCAGTTGTTCCTTATTTCTGTTATTCAAAAAATGTATGAGTGTTACGCAGTAATTTGTCACTGTCTCCCTGTCAGTCTCTCTGCTGTGTCTGGGTTTCCAAATAATCAAGCCCATGCCCTCTGAATTGGCCAAATGACCCACTTTGCCAAAGTTTGTTTTACCAGTGCGACTGTTATTAAAATATTTGCGCTGACCGGCGGCTTATAGTGTATCTGATGCGCTGCCAGCGCGGAAGCACACGAGATTCCCGCGCTGGTCGAATTTCATGAACAGCGCACACTCTGCTTGTACTAAGCCGCGCTGACACAAACTTCTCTGTTATAGTCTTGTGACGTCAGCGCAACAGTCCAGTTATGTACCCGCGCTGATCCTGTTTGGGCGAATTTGTTCTAACAGCCAACCTTCCAGATGCCTCCAGACCTGGTTGTTGGCCTTGTGAGTATCGCCCTCCCTTCTATGGCATGTTTGTTCGTCATTTGCCCCTTCTTCCTTGGAGTTGAGCTCATCCTCTTACCCTCTATGGAGGCTCCTCTTCTTATTTAAACCTCTACCTTTGCCATGAGCAGCTAGTTTGGATTGTGTGGAGTTTATAGAGCTTGAACTGCTGCTAGTGTGCATTTTGATAGGTAGTTGGTGTGACAAGTGTGGATTGTTGTAAAGCTTGAGGAAGATTGTATAGTGTGACTTGTGTGAGAGAGAGTTTGTCTTGAGAATCCCATCTCCAAAGGTGAATGCTTGAAGGACTTGCTGACTGAACCCTCCTGAGAAGGATTCGACGTCAGAACACTTGGTTGTACTCTTCTCTGTATTTATCATTAATAATAGATGACTACTATTATGGTTCCATTCTCATTTGTCTCATGATGGTCAATGTGAATTACATCCTTTCTGACTGATGTATAGTTGCTTTTATCAGATTTCACGCTTGTATTTGGATCTCTCTTCGTGTGTGCAGGTATCCATTCACCAGGATCGTGAAGGATTGTGACCAGCCAAGGCGAAGGAGCGAGGACAAGGCTTCTTCATCAAACATAAGCGTTGGAAACCAAGTAGGTCTTCTTTACCTCTCTTTTAATTGCAATTAGGAACCTGCGTGGTAGCATTGTGTGATTGTTACTAGACCCGCTGTGGGCTAGTAGGGATCGTCTCTGTCCGCAGAGAGGATTTACCTCCGTAACAATGAGCCGTTTGGCTTGTTCAAGCATTTGTCCTAACATAGCTTTTGTCTTTTGAATTTCTCCTTGTGTTTCTTTCACTAGATCAATCTGTTCATAGATTACTTGGATGGATGGCCAAACATCATTTATGGATTGGGTGATGTTGGTCGAAAGAATTCTCTTGATTTCTATCAGAGGCTTGTCAAATGTAAGATCCTTCTCCAGTGATTTTATTTTGTTTTCTAACATTTTAATCTCTCTTGTTTTTTCTGCAACATTTACCTTTGAGAGATCATAGCTTCGTTCCATTTTGGCATATTTCTCCTTTAGCTTATTTAGTTCTGAAACTTGTAGTTTCAGGTCTTCCATTGCCTTTATCAGCTCTTCTGTGCTCAAATTAGCAGTACTGCCCTATGCTACACCTGCTGTTGCTGTTACTGCTGTACTTGTAACTACCTCTGTTGTGATGGCTGGAATATTTGGTGCCAATGCTGCTCCAAGAGTTGATGGGACTACTGTTGATACTACTGGGAGTACATTGGGAGGCTGGGAGGAGACTCTCCCTGCTTGTCCTTCAATGCCTTTTCAAGTGCTTGTTTAGTATCATTTAGTGTTTCATTAAGCTTTAAGAGAAAATCCATCATTTCTTCTTCATATTTTTTATTTATAACCTCATCAGTCTGTGGGTGCCTTGAAGGTGGTAGTTTTAGTTGCTTCCTTAGGGCAGCAATATCTTCATCTTTCTTTTTGATTAGTGCTTCTACACCTTTCACATCTTTGGGATCATGTCCCAATCCAATAATTATTTCTTCCAAAGACTTTATTCTGTTATCTTTGGCCTGAGAGGAGGCCTTTTCCAAGTGTAGTTGAGCAGTAGTGTTGTCCAAAGAATTTTGTAACCTGTGGGCCATCATTGCCTTGCTAGTCAAGGTTGAGTAAATCATTTCTCCCGTTTGCTTATGCAACTCAATTTGATCCAAAGGATGAATATCCTTTGCCATGACTTCAAGGTTTTTTCTAATATAATCTGCTACTGATGTGGGCTGCTGCACGTTGGGCTTGGAATAGCTCATTATCATCATGCCTTATTTGATGTCATAGGATGACATCAATCTCTGTTGATTTGTAGGAGCCATCTTCAAATATCTGTTACAAACCTGCATCCTCAATGGATCATTCTTGGCTTTTATTTCTGTGAATGTTTTCTTGATGTCTGAGGCATCAGTCCCTAGTGGCTTGGAAGAAGATATCTCTACGCTTTTCTACCTTTCTAGCTCTTGCCTCTGAGAACTAGTGGATGTTCCTCCTGTTGGAAAGTTTTCTGGCTTTCCACTCTTTCTTCCCTCTATCTGTATTTTCTTCTGCAAACTCCTCCTCTAAAAGGGGATTTAATCTCTGTCTCTTAGTTCCAGGCTACTCTGATGGTTCACTGGCAGGGGCGGTTTTTTCCCTGTTTCTCTTTTTGTTTCTTTCTTCATTTACAAGAGTTTGTAAAATTGGAGGCTATCCTATATTGACCTGCGTGGGGGGAGTCTGTATTTGAGCCTGTTCTCTAGAAGTTTCAGGCTGCTTGGACATTGTAGGCTATTCAATGTGTTGAAAGCTAGTCTCTAATTCCTTGCCCTTTGATGACCCTGTAGTTGGTATAATTGTTTCTTGTGAAGGTTGCTGAGAGGTTTCAGCATTGGAGGCACCAACTCCTGACCTTTGATATAACTTAAATGATACCTGCCCAAAAGAATCCAATTCAAGTGTTTTCTCAAGATCTCTCATAACTTTCTCAAATTTGACTTGTTCACTATCATGGTCTACTAGGGTACCTTCCCTCTAGTCATCCATATTTGCATACTTTTCAATTTTTGGAATTCTATGGTGAATATAAGGGGACAAATTGTTCTTCATTCTTCTATCACATATAAAACTGTTAGGATCATATGGTTTCCACTCAAAACTATTTTGTAACTTAAGTTGCTCTTCTAGAATTTTTTCTGCTTCTTTCCATGCTTCCCTAGTGTTGCAGACAAAAGGGCCTAGCTGGTTCATTATTCTAAGCTGGGCTTTCTTCTTGGCATTACAAAAATGGACTAGGTTTTCATTTATCATTTGTCTGAAATATTCCAATGCAAAGAGTCTCGTTGGAACATATTTTGGTAGCTTGAATTGGCAGAGTTCACATCCATAGGTTCTAATTTCTGTGTGATTCTTATATAGGTACTAGTCACCTATCCTGTACTGCTTGGAGAGCTAGAGGATTTTCTTCATATCACCATTTATCTTAGGAGGAGAAACTCCTGTCAATAAAGTGGTTGTTGGATGGACAAATAGGTCAATGAACTCATTGTAAGTGTAAGGGGTCTCAAGGGATCTATGGAAAATGGGGCTCCAAAAAATGACAGACCTTGGATTACCTCTAGTATCAAGTTTCTTGACGGGGAAAGGGAAGATGTCTGATTGATAATACAACAGAAGATGATAAATGAAAGTAGTGTATTTGAAGACTCCTTCATTGTCCAGTCTTATGAATTGGTCATGAATTTTGTTGGAAATATAAGAGGCATAATCATATTTAACAGCAGGGGGTTGTCCAGGAGTAAAAATAGACAATAATACCAAGGTTATTTCATCAACATACTCTCTGGAGTTGAATCCCATGATTGAGGCTATCATATCAATAATAATTCTTCCTGTATCTGTAAAGAGAACCTGTAGATAAGGAGGTGGGCCTTTAGGCTGATGTTTAGGGTCCATGAACATCTGACAGATGCGAGTCAGTTCAGCTTGAGACAATTGGGGAGCTCTTTCAAGTAAGTATCCCATAGAAAGGGGAGTGAGAGCATGACTAGAATGGAATTGCAGGATTTCATTGATGGACTGAGCAGTTATGGGAAAAAGGACTTCTTGAGTTGGGGACAGGATTGCTCTTTGATTAGGGTCATAATTAGCACAACAGTGATGAATGATATCTGGGAAAACATGGACTGAGGGGAGGAAGTACACGGGAAGGTTGGATTCCCACAGTCCTAAGATGTCAGAGCCATTAAGATAGTTGTCTCTGGCTTGGCAAAATATCTTAAGGTGGTTTTCATTACTTGATAAGTCTTTTATCTAAAAACATTTATCGGCCAGGGGCAGATAATCTAAATCTTTGTGAGGGGTGTTTATGGGTGTTACATTCAGAGCTATAGGGGTCTCCATCTCTGGTTCTTGTGGATTCAGGAATGGAATTTGGGTTTTCTATGAGAAAATAGGTCAAACAGCAGGTTTGGAAACTTTTATGGTAAACACAGACTGGACTAGAACTGAATTTGGCCCTTTCTTGTAGAATTTTCAGTAGAAAACCAAAATTACAGGGTTTCAGTGAAAATGGGTAAATACCTGTATTGGGGAAGTGAAGAATGCAATGGCGGGATGGATGACAGGTTCTGGACAACGTCACTACAAATTTTCTGACCAGGTGGCGGTTGAAAAGCTTTGGCAATTGACGGGGACGTCGCTTTGCATGGGAAAACAGTCGCAGCATATAACAGTGAAAAATGACTTTACATTGGTTTTATTTGCAAAATTTAGGTTGGCGGGGGTTTTTGGATTATCAGGCGGGTGACGTAAGCGGCGAAGAGATGTTTTGTCGTTTTATGGAGGGGCGGTAAGCGGTATGTGCTCACACTGCTTTTGGAGTTAGGCGGTTTTGGGCGGAGGGCGAGCGATCACATCAAACGCACGACGCATGGCGGAGGTATGGGCGGAAAACTACCTGGTGATCACGCGTTAAAGATGGACACCAGGGGGGAGCGATATTGATGACGACTGTCGGATGATGGGGAAGCGATTGTGCGGTGGACAAGAAGTGAGGTACGACAGGATTTTACTTGTGGCGGGCTCGATATATTTAACAATATTTTAATCATATCAGGGTCAATGCGATTGGTCGGGGGGTGGTTCTTAATTAACCTTAAGGCTTAATTAATTCCAATTAGTCCTTTTAATGCGGATTTATGGTTATATTTAACGGGGTGGGATTATATAAGATTTTTGGGGTCTTTTTATGTATATTTACATACTACGGGAAAGGGTGAAATAAGGCGGGATTTATATAATATGTGTTAAAAGTTAACATGACAAAAGAATGAGCACTAAGTAAACGTTAGAGATTTACATTTAAACTTAGGCTTACAGTGGAAAAAAGGGGTTCTTTAGGTGATATTGTGTATTTTCCTAAGTAAAAATAGGATTTTTACTTAGGAAATGAGTTTATAAAATCAAATGAATAGTTTATGGATGAGTCTAAGTACTTAGGCTTTTAAATCATTGGGCTGAGGGTCCAGTCCCTCTAGAAGTCAAAGAACTGCTCTGAGCCCCTTTGATTTTCAAAGACCTTAATACTTTAGGGGGAATTAGTGAAATCTTTAGGGAAAAATGTGAAGGGAAGTTAATTATTTGACCTTGTTTTGCTTGAACTGCATCCTGTGTAATTTCTACCTTGCACTTGTGATAAAAGTGAAAATTAACACATTTCAATGACATTATCCATCACAAGTAATTCTGCAACACCATATACCTACCCTATCTACTTTAGCCTAACATTTTTTTTCTTTATTAGGGTGCACTTGAACTAGTAGACCCTTATCACACTTTTTCTTTTACATATGGAAGTCGATCTAAATCTAACCTTATTACATCCAAGGGCTCAGATTAAACTGTTGAGCTCATTTTATTCACTCTACCTATCTACTTATCTGCCAAGATTAAACAGTTTGGTCAGATTTTATTCTCTACTTCTAAAACATGAAATTCAAATATGAACTATCCAAGCTTAAACTATTTGACTGTTCACCAATTGTGGCATAAGTTACAAGTTGCACACAATTTGATTATTACATAAGAGTAAAAAGTAGTGGCATTTAGACTTGCACACTTTCCTTGGTATTTCTTTTGGTGGGGTTCATTTTTCTTCATTTTTTTGACCATTTTATTTCGTTTCACCGATTGATTTTTATTTTAGGGTATACCCTCTTTACATTTTTTAATTTTTAATTTTATTTTATTTTTTGACTATATGGAAAACCTTTGCAACAAGGAAAGGTATGAACATATTCATAGCTTATCAAGTTAATCATGAAATATGACACCTATTAGTATAGGAGCATAACACTAGCTCCACTTTGGGATGGCTTTTCCTGGTGAAAAGTCAAGAATAGTAGGTCAAATGGCCTCTGAATGACTTTGACTGTGCTGTGAAATCTTCTTCTGCCTGTTGCTTTATTGTATATATGACAATAACACTTCTGAAGCTTAGGGCATTCTCTTCGGGCTTCAACTTCAGCAAGTTACTATCCAATCCAAACTGTGACATTACCAAGGATATAGTATGTACATGCTAAAATCAGAATATATTAAAAGGTAGGATCATAGTAATGCTTCAGCATCTGGCGATTAACTGGCCCTTCCTTTGTTTCTGTGCCATCCAAGTCTTTGAGATAGTAAGTATTGTTCCCTTGTAAAGCATGGATAACAAATGGTCCTTTCCATAGTAAATCAAATTTCCCATGTTTTCCTTTATCCTCTCTCCTGGAATCCCATTTTAAAACCTTGTCTCCAAGGTATAAGTCTTCTGCCTTGGTTCTTTTATCAAATATTTTCTTACGTTTCTCTTGTAACACTTGGGATCTCTGATATACTTCCTCTCTGGTCTATTGCAGATGGATAGTCTAGTTTGTCCTCCTTTGAATATCATTGGGTTCAAATTGAGCTTCTTGAAGTAATTTCATTACTGGAACTCCTAAAGATGATGGAAATACAGCTTCCATGCCATAGACTAATTCATAAGGACTAGTTCCAATAGATTTCTTGGTGGTAAGTCTATCTGCCCATAATGCATTAATAAGTTTCTTGTGCCAATTTTTCTTGTTCTCTTCCAATAATTTCTTAATAATATTAATTAGGCTTTTATTGGAGGACTTAGCTAGACCATTACCTTGAGGGTAATAGGCTGTGGAATGGCCTAAAGTGATATGGTACTTATTACAGAAACTTATCATTTTCTTGGATTTAAAGGTAGCAACATTATCAGTTATGATCTTCTCAGGACAACCAAATCTAGACAATATGTTGGTTTCTAAGAATCCTATAATCATTGTGTCATTGGCTTGTCTAGAAGGATCAGCTTCTATCCATTTGGTGAAATAATCTGTGGCAGTGAGAATCCATTTATGTTGGCCAGAGGAGGGAGGATGTATTTCTCAAATGAAGTCCAGGCCCCATTGTTGGAAGGGTTTTTCGATGGAAATTGGTCTCAGGGGTAAAGGTAATAGTTTTCTCTTACCTTCAAAAATTTGAAATTTATGTCAAGCAGTGAAATATTTCTTTACATCAGTGAACAAGGTTGACCAATAACATCCAGCCCTCAGGATCTTGTCTGCAGTTGATTTCCAGTAAAGGTGTCCACCACAGTCTCCTGCATGAAATTCTTTGAGAACCTTGTCAACTTCTTCTTTTAATAAACAACTCAATAGAATACCTTCATGATTTTTCCAAAAAAGAGCATTATCTAAAATACAAAACTTTGAAGCTTTCATCTTTAAAATCCTTTTCTTTGTTCTGGATAACCCTGGAGGAGCCTGCAGGTTTAGTAGTACATAAATTATGTCAGCATACCAAGGTGAATCTAAGAAGGCCTGGCTGATTTGTGGAGTCACCATCTCCTATTCATTATCTAGTTCATTAATGTCTAGGGCTTGACAATTTGTTTCAGTCATGAGTTTGGCCAATCCCTGTCCTTTTATAAGCTTTGTGGGTTTTATTTCAATATCATACTCCAATATAGTAGCAATCCATTTACCTCGTTTTCTCTCAATTCCATCTTGAGTTAAGATATCTTTGACAACAACATTTGGTACATAAGCTATTATATGGGAGTACAATATGTAGACTCTAAAGTCTTTAATAGCTTTTACAAGTGCAAAAGCTTGTTTTTCCATGATTTTGTATTTTAGTGGTGCATCCCTAAGTGCTTTACTGAAAAAGGCTATAGGTTTTTCACATCCTTGATCATCCTTCTATAGTAAAACAACTGCTATGGTGTGTTCTGATGCAAAGGAAAATATTATGAAGTCTCTATCAAACTTGGGACTTGTAAGGACCGGTGTTCTAGTCAAAGCCATTTTAATTTCTTCAAAGGATTGTTTGGCTTCAACTGTCCATCTAATAATAGAATCCTTTTTCAACATATTATTAAGCAATCTAATTAATTTAGCTAAATTAGATATAAATCTTCTCAAAAAATTGATCTTTCCTAGGAAAGCTTGAAGTTCTTTGACATTTGTAGGGTGGGGTATTTGCAGAATAACTTCTATTCTAGCAGGATCAATTCTGATGCCCTCTTTGGAGATAATATGGCCTAAAAGTTTGCCTTCCTCTAGACCAAATAAGGACTTTTTAGGATTTAAAGAAATACATATTTTCTACATTTCAAGAATACTTGTCTTAGATGATCCAAATGTCGCTGATTTGATTGAGAAAAAACAGTCAGGTCATCTAGATATATAACCAGAAAATGATGAATTTCTTTTGCAAATGCTATGTCCATGGCTGTTTGGAAGGTTTCCCCTGCATTTTTAAGTCCAAATGGCATTTTAACATATTTGAATGTGCCCCATGGTGTTGTAAAAGCAGTCTTTTCCCGGTCGTCAGTGTTAGAGTTGGTCTTTACATCCCTCCGTTAGAGATCAGTTCTCTTATTGCATTTCATTTTTAGGTGTCTCATTAAGTTATTTTATTTGAATTCCGCTAGGGGCATGCCATAATTTGACGGGAGGGTCTTGTTATTCATTACCCCTCATGCCTTATACTTGCTGGCTCAGGTCTTTAAATCAAGATTTTAAAGTCACTTACAGTCCTGTTTTAGTCTTTTGATCAGCAGAGTCATTTCAGTTACTAGGTCTAGGGTTTGACAAATTGTGTCTTCAAAGTGTCCAACAATGCTAGCAGGCCAGAGGGAGGTTTTATTTCGCAAAATTTTATCGTCATATGGATGGATTATGACTTTTCTTCAAAACTAGATTTTGAAGAAAATTCGTCATTTCATTTTGTAATAAATTGCCATGTAATTTTCAAAAAAATTTCAGTTATTGAAATCTCGAGGCGCAGCCCTGGTCTTCCTTTGTCAAAACCAGATGCCACCATCCTTGCAAAAATCAACCAAGAAAGCATTATTTCAAGCCAAAAATAAGAAAAAAAAGGAAATTTGAAAAATAGAGTTATATTAAATGTGAAAAAGTGTTGCGCTAAACATTACAAAGATGGGTTTATGAGAAACAAAAATCAAAGTCATGTCTTTATGAAGATATTTCCATGAGATCAAAGTCATTTTCATTCAAGAAGATCAGAAAAAGTTGAAGTTTGTGGTGAGAGGGCGATTTTCAAACCCCAAAACTGTGTTCAGAGTGCGCGCGGCGCATTGGGTAAGCGCGCGACGCACACAGGCTGCGCGACGCATTGGGCCTCCTGCCACAGTGTTTTTTTCCATTGGCACGACACATCCACGAGTCGCGGCGCACTGAGCTTGTGCGCGGCGCACAGAACCTCCAAAGCAAAACTCATCGGGCTTCAATGAAAATCAAACCTATCACTCCATTAGCCATGTTCATTGCTTGAAACATATTTTGCTGTGCCAAGAGGTCAAAGGATATCAACTTGAGGTTTGGAGGAGCGAGTTTCTTGTTTGAAGAGCCGAGACTGTGCGTTGGAGGAGGTCGCGATGCATTGGAGTAGGTCGCGGCGCACATAAGGCGCGCGACGCATTGGGTGAAATTCCACAGTGTAAAATTCCACTGTCGCGACGCATCTAGGAGGCGCGGCGCACTGGGTTTGTGTGCAGCGCACAGAGCCTACAGGCCAGTTTCATGCCACTTCGGTCATCAAAACTCACAATTTCTTCTGCTCCAAGTAAGTTCAAGAGCTCTTCTAGTGAATTTAACTTGTGTGGGGTGTTGTTTAGAGGGAAGATTTAAAGGTTCAAGGTGTGAGAATATAAACCCTATATATTAAAAGTTTCTCCTTTGGTGTTGAGAAATTGGTGTTTTCAAATTATAATTTTGGTGCCAAGTTTATTTTCCCACTTGTGATCCCTTCCCTTTTCATAATCCTGTCATTGTAATTAATCCCTTATCCTCTAACCTCCCATCCCTGCTTCCCATTTTCCATATCCTAAGATCCTATCATTCCCAATCATTCTCCCTTTCCCATATCACTTTCAAAATCCCTAAATTCCCACATCCCTCAAAGTGACTGTTGCACATTTTAAATTTCACTTGGCAAGCTCCATCATCCACTTTTCCCACTGTCCCATATTCTTCCTCACAATCCCTCATTTTTCCTGTGGCACATTGGCATTGAAAACACATCACCTATTTCTCTTTGCCAAACCAAACACCTACTCAACATACACATTGCAGCACCATGACAGAGACAGATTCATCATATGAGCAAGAATATGAGCAAAAAAGTGACTCAACCACTGAGCTTAATGTGCCAAGAAGGCCTCGAAAAGGTGGCAGACATGTCAGAGAAGAGCCTACTTCCTTAACTCAATTGCAGGCCTGCCCGCTTGCAATGACATGCTTTTAGCAAATGTCATGCTTTCAGTATTGTGAGATGATTGCTCAGATCCAGCATCATCAGGAGTTAGTTTGGTTGTTTGTTTTACATTTGCATGATAGTCATGTTACTCTTGTTGGAGTAAACTTTACCTTGACACCAGAAACCATCTCTCAGGCCACCGGGATACCGAATATAGGGGAAGAGTGGAACAAGAGGCAGCAGCTGGATAGATCATATTATGAACCTTACATCAGGCCTAGCTATTTGAGACAACTTAGGAGAGTATTCCCATTTCATTTTTTGAAGGAATATTATGAGCCATTGATGAGACTCATTATCAGATACTTCAGTTGTGAAGGTCGCTTCTCATGCCTCTATGCATACCATATCAGGTTATTGATGCATTTCACGAGAGTGAGGTTCATGAACATTCCATATTTCATGTGCCAAAACATCAAGAGGATGACCACTCTTGTGCAGAAGAAGACTCCAGAACAGCAGTACAACAACATTTACCACTATGCGCTCATCAAGATCATTGTTGTGCATCAGCTTGGTTTGCAGGGTATCACATGGGAAGATTTCATTTCCCGTGAGTTTTTCACAGCTTCAGTAGTTCATCAGGAGGTTGTCCATCATACCGGTGAACCTTCATATCAGCATGGAGGTCAGGAGGCAGAGACTACTAGTGTGCCGACATATGTCACCTATCAGAGAGGCATGAGAGGATTGTTTGCAGCAGCAAAGCGAGTGTTATCTCCACCCGAGGTGGAAGGGGCCTCGCTTCCTCCATCAGCACCACAGGTACAGGATAAAGGCAAGAGGCCAATGTAGGATGAGGGGCCTTCAGGTGAACGAGAGACCGACTTCATTCTCATTCATGATGATGATACAGATATGGGCCCACCAAGTGCACATCTTAGAGAGATCATCTAGGAGCAGCAAACAGAGATCAAAGCCTTATCCCTTGACTTGGAGAGGGCTAATTGGACTATGAAATACCTGGAGAAGAGGAACAAATAGCTTGAAGATCAGCAAGCAATCATGGAGTTACAAAACATCCGCGAGAATCGCCAAGCTGCATAAAGGAGGAGGATTGAGCTCACTTCTTTGGAGCAAGAGATTAATGAGGATCAGGAATCTTGGCTCAAAAGAATCAACATCCACTTGGAGAGACTACTGGACAAGGCCGATATAGATAAAGCATTTTTGAGACACATGGTTTTCCATTACAAGGCGCGACATATGAGTTCCAAGGCACGAATAAGGAATCTAAAGGCAAAATTGAAGAAGGCAACAGAGAAGAAAAAGAGGAAAAAGGAGAATGTTCGACTCCAAATTTTGGCCGAAGCTTCTTTAGCTGAGCATGGTACTTGATTGGGGACCTACAGCCCAAATTTCAAGAAATTTGGAAAAAAATTTGTCAATTTTGAATTTTTTGGCTTTAAAACAGGTTTTTCTGCCCAACGCGTAGCGCCACTTAGTACGCGCTTATAATTGGGAGGTCCTTTGGAGGAAAACTTTGTATTTCTAAATTTTTCATCAAAAGTTATGTATTCTCATGGATTACCTAAGGATTTCATCAAGTTCTGGGTTGCCTGAAGGGTCAAAAACACCCTAAAAATGACCTCACTACCCCTATTTTGACACACAGGAAGCAGTCTTGGGAGATTGAGGTTTTTGAGGGGAAAATGACATCCAAATTCAATTCCACTTGGGTTGGAAAGTAGACAGGTAGGGATTTCCAACAAGCACATTTGGGCTTAATTTGGACATCAGGAAGTGCCTCAAAATCAGCTCCAAAGTGGCGCGACACATACAGATTTTGGCGTGGCGCATAGAGAATTTTGGCCTATTTTTCACTTAGCAGCTCAGAATTTCGCCCAGTTTTGACCAGTTTTACTTTTTGATGTAATTATTGATCTATATTGATGTAACTTGATGACTATGATGTAATTTGGGTACATATTTACTTGTTCTAGAGGATTCATTCACTAAAAGGTGAAAATTAAATGAATGAATTAGTTTCCTAGCATATAGGGGTAAGTTGTTTGACTAGCTAGATTTCAGTTCCTTGTTTAGAATTAGTTCAAACAACTCCTAGAATGATGAGCTCGACCCCTAGAGGCAAGGGAATGGGTTGGGATAGTCTATATCATGTAATTTCTAAGTCATTTTTAGGGTTGGATACTTGGGATTGCTTGGCACTTCATTGTACATTTCATTTCTGCAATTTTGGTAAAGGAAAGACCAGGGTTTTGCAGCACTTGTTGGGATCCATGTGGCTCTATGTTTTGATGATGTGTTTCTCTATGTATTTTTAAGTTCACTAATTTTTATGTATATCATTTTCCCTTCTCTTTTCTTCTGCAATTGAACAAATGAGTGATTAAGGTAGAATTCATTGGATTGCTGTGCTCTGCCTTGATATTTTGTTTAATTCTACATGTTTTCATCTATTTGAGGAAGAATCTTGAGACCCTCTTTCCCCCCTTGGCTCCTCACCAGTCTGATCCACCCATTCATTCAATCCAAAACATCAAAACTACTGCCTATCTTGCCCCTACCTGAACTCTGCAAAAATCTGGCGTCATCCCCGGACCCAAAATTTGCCTGTCCCTTTTTTCCAACAAAACCCCCAAAAACTCAAAACAAATCCTTGCACTTCATACCTAGCCTAAGATCAGTTGTTAAATCAGTCATCTCAAGCCCCATCAATTATCTTTCGTTGAGATTGACCCGGAGAGAGCCCCGTGCTGTCCTTGTAGGGCTAGCTACGAGGCTGAGCGTGGTTTGATGTGGACCTAGAACCTTGCCTTTTCAGCCTGAGGCAAATCTAGCCTCTAACAATTAGGATGAACCAGAATCTGGTTATAGCCTGAGAACCCATCCAAGAGTGAAATCCTAGAAGCACCTACAACCCTCTGTAAAATGTGATCCATCTTGGGTAAAGGGTAATTGCCCTTCAGAGAAACCTTATTAACATTCCTTAAATCAACAAATAATCTAATTTCTCTAGTTTTCTTCCTAGTAGGTACTAAATTAGACACCCATTCTGAAAACCTGATAGGAGTGATTATCCCTGCTTCATACATTTGTTTGATTTCTTTTTCAATTAAGGGGAGTAGTACAGGGTTAATTCTCTTGAGCTTTTGCTTGAAAGGTTTTTTATTTTCCTTCAGAGGTATTCTATGTTGAATTATTGAGGTGTCATAAGATTTCAGGTCTTCATAACTCCACGCAAAGACATCCTAGAATTCTCTCATTAGTTCAACATATTTGAGTTTTTGGTTAGAGGGCAAAGATTTAGATAACTTTACCATTTTAGGATCATCTTCAGTTCCCAAATTATAGTCCTCATTATCTACTTTTAAGGGTTCTATCTTAGGTTTCTTTGGAATATCATTGAAATCAAAGAGATCTTCCAAAGGGGTTAATCCCTGAGGCAAATGATTGTCTTTTAAATTGATTACTTCAGATTCTCCTTCAATAATTTCATCAATGTCCATTTCTTTAAGATCTTGCATTTCTTTGTTGGTAAATTTTGTTGGATGAAGCATTTGAGTTGCGCTTTCTACTGAAATGTCTGTTTCTATCTTATTTGTTTGATCAAACTCACTAATTGTATCTACATCTATGTTCATGTTACAAAATTATTCATCTAAGGTCAAGAAATTGTTAATCTGCTTATCACTATCAAACACTTGCCAGTTCTTCAAATTGTCAGGTATAGCTGGCCTATGTCTAATCTCAGTTGTGAACTGATGATTAGGTTCGAATGGTAATTTGTAGGCACTGGCAAACATTGCCAGACTATGAGTTTGCAAGTTGTGTTTTCTTTGGATTTTGGCAAGCTTAGTTTCCAGAAATGTGTTGAAAATCTCTATCATTGTATCTCTGTAATACTTCAGCCTTGGAACATTTGTTGAATACTATCCTTTAATCTATTGAACTATTAACTCAGAATCCCCTAAGACAAACACCCTAATTGCTCCTAAATTCTTAATCAATTTAAGACCTAGCAACAGAGATTCATATTCTACCATATTGTTGGTGCATCTAAAGTTTAATTTGTAGGAATGACCTTCAGCATGATCATTTTCAATATTGTGCACCCAAACTCCTGCTCCTGCTCCTAATTTGTTAACTGGACCATTAAAATCTAAGTGCCAGAGAATTTCATGTTCATAATTGGTGTCAGGAGTCTCAGGAATCTGTTTAATAGGGAGATCTGGTTTTTTAGTTTCTTCCGGTTTCTCTTGGGTGTCTGATGTGTCATTGTTCTTAGAAATTTCTTGTATTTGAACACTAGATTTTTCATTTGTAATTTCTTTTGGTTTTGCTGCTAAAACTTCCAATTCATTTGAGGAATCACTTTCAACATTGTAAAGAATGAAAGAATCCATATCAGAGTGTACTGAGTAGATAGGGAAATTTTGGGGTTTCTCCTGACTACTTACAACGTATTTCATTAAGGTTTCTCTGTATAGTTTCTTAGGCTAACCAAATACTGAAATAGTAGCATAAGACATGTCTAATTGTAGAGATCCTTGAAGTTTTGCACCCCAAGACCTGGACAATAACATGCCATACTTTGGTGGAATATCAGCTACTACTATGTCCATTAAAATTGTTTTGGCAGGATATTGAACTAGTGATACACACAAGTCTTTGATTAATCCTAAACATCTGACCTGACTTGAATCAAAAGAAAAGAGGTCTTTATATGGCCTGGTGATGTCTAGGTCCAATTTCTCCATTACAGATTTAGGCATTAAGTTATGAGAGGCACCAGAATCAAACATGGCATTATGAAGTATTTTATCATGTATGTTCAAACTTACATAAAAAGGAGGAATTCCTCCATCTACTGATTTCCCATTCACTTTAGGGCCTGTTGATGCCTTGAAAATCGCTGCAACAACATTGGGGGATAACCACCCGGTCCGGACCTTAAAAGTAGCTCCTTTTCCATTTGGTGTGGTGGCTCCGACTGTTTATCTAGGTCCAGATACCTTCTCCCTATTGCTATTGGTTTATAATGTATCTTTAACTACCAATAGACAGGGACATCAGATCACTTCTTCTTGCTGATCAGGCAAGAGAATGACCCTTACGCTGATTTGGGTTCAACCAAGCCACAACTAAAGTTTTGCCTCTTTGAGGAGAGGACTTAAATGAATGTAGAATTTACTCTAAATGCAAGCTTATTCTATGATGCAAGCAAAAGAAACTAATCTAAATCCTATCTTAATTAGGCAGATATAGATCTAACCCAACTAAGAGCAAGATAATTAAAGTATTGGGATTTAGATATGTCTTGTTTATAATGAATACCAAGTTAATGAAGTAGTTCAATTAACTGATATTATGGATATCAAAACACATCCTATTGAGACCTCTTAACTGAAATAATAAACCAAAAACACTCAGGAAGTAGTTCACATAAACGATATTGATTATCAAATCAACAAATCCAATAACTAAACAATAATATGTGGAAATAGTTCACAACATATTATCATTCAATAAATCAGTTTTAACAAGACAGATTTCTGAGTAAATAGTTACTTAGAAATCAGAAATTAATCCATAAGAACAGAGATACATGATAACAACATTGAGACAAACTACCCATATTGACAATAGTGCACAAACATGAATAAAATGACACATTCTTGTTACCATAAAAATAAAACTGATATTTGAAATAGTAGTATTAAAAATACCAATTTATTGCATCCATTTCTCTGATCTTGGTCTCCAACAGTCCTTTACATTGCTTGAACTTCTGCCTTCAAAGCTAAAGCCTCAATAGTGAAAACTCTGCCCCTCATACATAATTCAAGATACAAAAGAAAAATCCTCAATAATCCCTAGATCTGAGATTTTCTCTCCTCTCTCCTACAACTCTAAATTCCTATTACAGTAGTGCTCTTAGAAGTCTAGCATTGCGGAGGAGAGCAGCCCCTTTTACATTCTGCAATCTATTACTTATACTATCTGTGAAGGAATTCTTGAGAGGAAAGATTAGTGAAGAGAAATCTGCCAAATCCAATTTTACTTGCTCAAAATTCTGATCTTCAATTGCTGGAGCATTCTCATTGACTGAGATCTTTTTCTCCATATTTCTTCCACTGTTTTTCTGCAAAAAGAAATCAAAATAAATTAAAATGCAACAATAAAATCAACATGGCATTGCTGGCATTTAAATCAAATCCAATCAAATTCTATAAAATATAAACTCTCTTTTGATGCCTGGGGTGATTTAATTGGCCAAGAATATCATTGAGTGAATCTGCAATTTGAAGAGGCCTGGACCAATGAAAATAAAACTCAAGAAAATAATTTTGTTTTCAAAATTCGGAGCTTGATCTTCTGCCTGATTTTTGACCCAATAAATGACCAAATTTGTCAATGAAATCTCCTCAGAAATATTCTCCTTGATTTTCTCTTTCCAATGAGCCATCATGGGCCTCATTTGGCCAAGTATAACTCATTCTATGAGCTTCCAAAGTTGATGAGTCAAATCTGGCATGAATCTGGAAATTCTGTTGCTGGGCTAAAAATGAGAATTTGAATTAAAAATTAAATCCTAAATTAGTCCTTAATTAATTCTAATTTAATTGCTAATTATAAACTAAACTATTTATTAATTTAACTAACTAATGATTTATAAACAAATCCATTCTTAATTAAAAACTAATCAATATTAATCTAATTAAAAAAACTAATTAATATTAATCTAAATGATGTTTAAATTTTAATTTAATCAAATTAATTAAATGTTATTAATTAATTAATCTGATTAATTTAAAATTCATTAATTAAATATTATATATTAATTTAAATAATATAATACATTACATTTTATATATTAATATAAACTAATTAATATTACAAATACAAACCAACCATATTAACATATCTAATATATATATAAAATATTAAAACTTACCATACTACCATACGTATGAGTCCATGGAACAAGTCGTTGGAACCAACATATAAAACTTTGATTTTATTCCTTTTCGTTATCGGCACATTCCTCATCGGCACATACCTTATCGGCACATCGCATCGGGGGATGGAGGGGCTCATTAAAACATGTCAAGTGAACTTCCCCGATGCGATATCGCATCGGGGGTATGGCTTATGGGTATGTCGGGGGCTTTTAAAATGTTTCACATAAAACTTCCGATGCGAAGTCCCGACGCGATCAAAATAATTTTATTATATGTTTTTTTTTTTTTTTATTTAAATTTAAATTTAATTAAATTAATTATATTTAATATGTTAATTAATTTAATTAATTTAAAATTTAATTTTAAACATAAAATTTTTTATTTTTGTTTTATTTTTATGAATATAAGTTTCTAAACTACAGCCACTTATAAAATAAATAAAAAATAAAAATAAACTGCAGCCACTTGAATGTTTGGATTTTTTAAGATTAGGATTTGATTTGAAAATTGGAGTGAATTTCTTAACAATCCTGATAATTAATGATTTGGCTGCATAATGAAAAATGTTAGTAAAGCTCTCTACAAGTTAATATTTAAACTGAATGCATTAATGAATTAATTTATTTACAAAATGCGATATTGTACATTTATGCATTTTTAACCTAGGCTAGATAAATGATGAGACTTCAAAGGAGTGCCATTTTCAAACCAGTTGACCAAATGAGACCAAACAAGCGTCAATGTGAAGTTTATAGAAAATCGACTCTAACAAAGCAATCAAAACAAGAATCCAAAGAAAACTAAAAATTAACAAAAGCGTAGGGCAATCAACTAAAATAAAAATCCAAAAAGGTGTTTAGCCAAAATTTTATAGAAAGGGTCCCCATTATTTGAAGTGAACACATCAATAATGGGGGGGTTGTGTTTTTACCACAACAATGGCGACACGTGGGAGAAGAACCAATTATCTCTGTTATGAATGAGATTTTCCTAAAATTAAAGCAAAAATAATTAAAGAAGAGAAAATTATGCGTGAAATGCTTGACTAGGTTCGTTAGTCTGAATAAAAACCAGAATCATCTAACTGTAATTTTTCTTAAAATTTCTCATAAATTAAAATATTTCAAAACTCTATATCAGTTATTAATTAGTTGTAGAGATAGAGCAGGGGTCACTTTACATCTTAGCTTTTAAAATATACTCCTTTGTCATAGGTAGAGCCACTGCTACCAACAAACACCTATAGTTTCGACAGGGTTACCTTTTAATCATAAATGATTCAGAATCCTATCTGTTTAAGAATTATTGATCTAGGGATAAATCCATTTATATATGTTTATTTTCTTTGAATTTTATTTTTTATTTTTCTTAAAAGCCATTGTCCTGGTTTGGTGGCCAGATAGTTGACAATGCCATTCACTGGTTAAAATTGGACTGAACAAGCTGGCTCTTGATGAGACCCCTTGTCTTATAATTGTTTGCAATCATAAGCCATTACCCTGGTTTGTTTAGCAGTGTTGGTAATGTCAGCCTATTTTTCCCCTATGATCATGGTAAGCAGGCTCATGATGAGACCTCTTATCTTCTAAGTTTAAATATATTTCAGGATTATCCTCTAGAAAAATAAGACTCTTCGGGACAGGGAGAATCATTGACTCCTTAAGAGTTAAGAATGACAATTTCAGAGTTAAAGGTGCTTTGTTGTAAAGTGTCTTTACTTGGTTAAAAATAACTTTTCTTGACTGATAATAAAACTTTGAAAGATCTTAATAAAATTTTGAAATCTCAAAATGATTACAGTTTGATGAAAAAGAAATTTTCAGATTTTATGATACTTTGCCAACTTCTCTTGATTGGTAATCTTTTCGTTAAGTATGTCTACTTTTATAATAAGAAAATCAAACTTTACAAAGAGATTTAAGAAAAAGCTAATAGGTGACTATTAACAATTTTTTTCCATGTATGCTGACTATTGTTAGGTAACAAGAAGACCTTCCATATAAATCACGGCAAAGTCACCAAAATCAAAACTGAAAACCAAAAGAAAAGAAGTCTTACGCTAAAGTGAGAAAAGAAATCAACAATAAAAATAAAAACAAAGAAATCTCTAAAAATGGAAAGGAAAATCCAAGTTTCGCAAGATAAACTCAAACAAGAATGTTTATACCAATGTCTTCAACAATATGAAGAAAAAGAAAATAAGCGTGTAATCATTCCTTCTTATGTTGAGATTTAGAAAAACATACCTTGCAGAGTTGTGAATGCTTTAGGCTTTTAGATAACGGTGATTGTAAAATTCAGCCACAATGAATAATTTCTGTTTGATATGAATCTTCTTATTTCTAAGCATCATCTTAATCATTTTCTAATAAAAGGAATGCTTAAAGAAACAAACTAAAGATTCAGAAACTTCCTGGTGTGGCTGTTTCCATGAGGATTATCGCTGCTTCTTGAAATAAAGCCAGGAGAAGAGTATGGACTTCGAAAATATGATCTGGCGGAGGATTGGAAACTTCAAATGGAGAGCTGCAAAACAGAGTTTTATATCAACATAATTTAAAAACAAAAATGAAACTAGAGTGATGAAATGGAAATTAATGAGAGTGGGCACATGAATCTTACCATTGGATAATTGCTTTTGATCTTACCTGAAAGGTATCAATTTCTCCAAAGTGGCTGACTTCTTATTTTAATTATCATTGAAAACATGAAAAAGTCAAACTAACCAAAATCATATAACCCAAAATCATTATTTATTTTATTTAAACTAAAGCAAGCAGTAAAAATGGAATGCTTAGTGCTCAAGGGAATTGAAATTAAAAGAAATGCATCAAAAATGAAAATGAGAATTTGCAGTAATGATTGTTTCTCAAAATATTATTAGTTTTATATAAACTCCATGATTTTATAAATTGTCCAGAATCAAGACCAATTCTATGATAATAAAATTTAAATATGAAGATAGAGGGGTCTTGAATTCCATTTTTAATTATGGAATTATATATTTAAACTAAAATGTATGAGAAATTGAAATAATTTGAATATGCTGCAAATTGGTTATTAACTGCTTTCTTACCATAGTGGTTACCCAAGCTCGCTTTTTTAAAATAACACATCGCTGTATCGGATGATTTGCATTGCATGTCTCTTCACCATGCCTGAATTTTGATTTGCAAGACTTCACTTTTGTTGCTATGCCATATATTGATTAAATGTTAATGGCTCAAAGGCATGCATTAGAAGCTATTGCATTAAAGGTTGCAACGACGAATCACCGATATGAAAATATGCGATGAGAGTTGTGCTATAAGATGGAGCGATCACATCATTAAAGAAATATTATATCGGGGATTGGGGAATATTGACACTGTGCTTCCCACATCGCGCATCGCACATCGCAGAATCAGAGATTTGATGTAAGCATAAATAACAATGTGACGAAGCGATTGCGATATCGGCGATTGGCAAACTTTTGGTACCTGATATAACATGATATGATTCTTGTGATGCCGATGTGCGATGAATGTCGTAGCTAATCGGTGATCGGCAATCGGCGCAATCGGCAATCTTGAGTACATGATGTAACCATTCTCGATACGCTGACATGCGATGAAAAGTGGACCCGATAACTTTATGATGAAAATTTGATAACATATCGGATCCGAGAGATTAGTCCTTTTAAAGTTATGCTCCTACCATTATTGCGATTAAGCGGACGCGATATTTTATGAATTTGATTTGAATCTCATATCGGGTCCGGAATTATGTGTTTATCGCAATATCAGTAAAGTCGATTATTGGAGATCGGCGATTCATGTTCATGGAAGTATACTTCACTTGGACAGCTCCGATATGCGAAATGCAATATGACATATGAGTAAGATAATACATCGGAGGTCTTTGATGAACAATTTGTGATCAAAAGAAATGCTAAGAACTACTTCCGATGAAATCTTATGATGCGAATGGTCTTATGATATTTCTTGAAATTTCAATTGGGTTTTTTAATGAATGAAAGCAAAATTAAAAATTCTTAAATTCTAATGCATCACAAATAAAATTTCCCTGAGCCTATTGCAAATTTGAATTGGGTTTGCTGCTTACTTCAAGTTTTGAAAACAAATGAAAACCTGCAAATAAAACATAAAACAAATCAAAAATAAACTAAGGAAAAGATGAACTAATAATGGATGAGAATAAAGTTGTAAATACGTACCTGAAAGGAATTTGTCTGTAATTTTTTTTTACCTTATGAATCTTCAAACTCTTCCTTTGATTTATCAAAATTTTGACTTTGTTCAAAATCATCTCATCATTTATTCTAAATCTAAGTGTGCAATCAGCCTAAATAAAATATGTTTATTCATGTTCAGGAAATATAGAATTTACCAGAAATAAATATAACAATAGTCTTCCCTTTCAAATTGAAACAACAATTTATTACCTCTGCTCATTCTGAATTAGCTTGAAAAAAAATCTGTATTGCTATAGTGACTATTTAATAATGCCTTTAGTAAATAAATATGATGCGTTTTGTAGCATCAAATAATAAACTAAAGATCAGAATGGGATAAAGCCACTAATTTGTGGAAAAATATCAAAACAGATTTGAATGTGTACACTTGGCAAAATGGACATCCTTAAGATCAGCTTTTGGCAAATTCCGAGGAAAATAATATGAACTTCATATGATTACCGTGACAGGTTAGACTGACTAATAATGATTGAATTAGAATTAAGCTTATCATAGACAGTCATACATTTCATGGGATAATGAGATCATGAAGCTTTTATATATTCAACCTTTATCATATAAATTTTAAAAGAAAATCTTAGAAGGAAATCTCAAAATAAAGAAAAATGGCTTTGAAGCGATCGATGCCATGTGCAACTATAATTGAATTTAATCAAGAGATTATTCAGAATAGGTAGAGTAGAGGTATTGCTGTAAGAAATTAGAAAAAAGAAAGCAAGAATTAAAATTTTCTGATAGGGAAAAATGTTTTCACTGAACATGTATAAGAATGGCTGATTGCTTTGTTTTATTTTTAATCTACAGAACTGTTGAAAATAAATTAACTACATAAAACAAACTAACTAAATTAATTCTACTCCTATTCTAACCATATACATGAAAATGACTAAGTATAGTCATATTTCCAGTGTAGCCATTTTTTCATTTTTATTGCCGCGTTTATGTACAGTTCAAATGTTAGTAATAAAAATACAGATTTGAATAAACTAAGGAAAATAAATATGAAATTAGAATGTACAATTATTGTTAGGAACTTAATTAAAATCTCTCTCTCCTGAAATTTCCTTTCCAATTGACTACCAATTGGATCATAAAAATCTGGATGGATTTCTATTAAGGATTGAGAAATGTTCAAAGGAAGAGATAACAGACCAGATTGTGAAGATGAGCTTTTAGATTCTTTGACCTGAAAAAATTTATTAGTGTTATGTGCAAATGTTAAATCATTGACAATTTTCCTTGACGGAAAAATTTCCAAACAATTTTCAAATGAGTCAATGAAAAATGGATGGAAGCCTTTCAAATAAAATGGCAATTTATTAATTGAATTGAATTGTTGGCCAGATTGGGAAAATACATTCTCTCGTTGATATTACCTTTGAGAAGATAGAAGCTTTTGATAAGCAATGAACATCGATTGACATTGATATGTTAATAGTTTTCTATGTTCATGGTTATAATATGAAACTTCAATTTCCCAATTCGGCAATGCATCAATTGAGTGTTTGATAGTAAGGTGTTCAATATGCCAGTGAAAAGTGTGAAAATTTTGCAAAATAAAATCAGAAAATAAATCTAAGTTTAAACAAAATAGCTGTGAAAGAAAAACTAAAATGAAATCACTATTTGTACAACTAATGTTACAGCACGTTTGGGATCGTTTTGAAATGATTTCATTTTCACAAGGAATGGCCAGAATTATGGAATTTGAATAATTTTGAATTCCAACTTGTGAAATAGAAAACGAATTATGATTATGAATAGGAATGGGAGTTTGATCCTCATATGAATCATAAATTGGAATGTTTTCTTGAATGGTGAAATCATGAAGATAATTTGCTGCTTTAAAATGATGATTAGTTGGGACAATTCTTAAATTGAAGCGTTCCTCATCCTCAGATGTTATTTGAATTTTATCATGAGGATTCTCTTGAAAAAAATTGAAATCAACATCCTCAATATCAGAGTAATCATCATAAATGACCTCACAAGACTCTCTAGAATTCCCTTCAATCTCATCCAATATATCCAAACAAGGAGGAACAAGCATTTCATGTTCATTAATGGCAAAAGAATGATCGATTATTATTTCTTTATCTTGATAAAAATTTAATGGTAATTCATTTAAATCATCCTCTTTAATTTGTGAAATATCATTAATACCAGGAGGAAAAATATTACCATTATTGAAAATATCAGGATAAAGGGAAAAATGTGAACCTGAAACAATGCATTTAAAACTGTCTCTGTTTGAGAGCTCTTGTGCATTATGCTCATTGTAAATTTCAGATTGAAGATCATTCATTTGCGTGCATATGCTTTCTTGGAGAACACTGCTTTGCTGCTCTGATTTTGGCATTTGCTCATCATGGAGAAATTCAGAAATTTGTACAGCAGTTTGCATTTTATTTACTTTCATTGCTGTTTGTACTTGCTGATTTGCGATTTGATTTTCCGAATTTACTTCAAAGTGGCTTTCAGATTTCAAGGCGGCTTTTTCCCCAAAATTGCTGTTGTTGTCTTCTTGCATTTGATTAGAAATATCTTCTAAGCTTTGTGAAACCACTTCATCACAATTTATTTGCACATCCAAATTGGGATTCTCATTTATATTAGAAGGGGATGGAACAAAGCTCGAATTAATTTCATATGGATTGGGAATGGTTGGAAGAGAACAAATATATTCAAACCAATCTAATGATTCTTCTTCCGTAGGTTTATCTTCATCTTTAAATCTTAAGCAATTCAAATGAAATCGAATATTAAAATCATTAACAGACTCATTTTCAAACCTACGTAGATATTCGATTTCTTCACATACCTGTTCATAATTATAGCCGTCAAATTTACAAATGAAAATCGTAACAAATTGATCACAGCTGTGGATTGAGGCAACTAGAAGAGTTCTACACCAGCTTCTGGCTTTTGCCGCAAATGTAAGAGTAAAAATTCTGCATAAGATGCCTTCATCAATTCCTTGAAAATCATAATTTGAAATGTTTTGAATAAATTGAAAGACATGGTTAAAAGCAGAAGAATTTTTCTTACCATTGAACTTTACCTGAGACAAGAGTCTTACCACTTCGGGTGGAGTATTAGAAGATGCACGTCCATGGATACAACTCCAAATTGGAAGCTTAAGAGGAGCCATCACAATAAAATATTAAAATTGAAAAGACTCCAATAGACAAATTTCTCAGGCCCTCCTTCTAGCGCCAAAAATGTTGATGCCTCGAAAATCGCTGCAACAACATTGGGGGATAACCACCCGGTCTGGACCTTAAAAGCAGCTCCTTTTCCGTTTGGTGTGGTGGCTCCGACTGTTTATCTAGGTTCAGTTACCTTCTCCCTATTGCTATTGGTTTATAATGTATCTTTAACTACCAATAGACAGGGACATCAGATCACTTCTTCTTGCTGATCAGGCAAGAGAATGACCCTTAAGCTGATTTGGGTTCAGCCAAGCCACAACTAAAGTTTTGCCTCTTTGAGGAGAGGACTTAAATGAATGTAGAATTTACTCTAAATGCAATCTTATTCTATGATGCAAGCAAAAGAAACTAATCTAAATCCTATCTTAATTAAGCAGATATAGATCTAACCCAACTAAGAGCAAGATAATTAAAGTATTGGGATTTAGATATGTCTTGTTTATAATGAATACCAAGTTAATGAAGTAGTTCAATTAACTGATATTATGGATATCAAAACACATTTTATTGAGACCTCTTAACTGAAATAATAAACCAAAAACACTCAGGAAGTAGTTCACATAAATGATATTGATTATCAAATCAACAAATCCAATAACTAAACAATAATATGTGGAAATAGTTCACAACATATTATCATTCAATAAATCAGTTTTAACAAGGCAGATTTCTGAGTAAATAGTTACTCAGAAATCAGAAATTAATCCATAAGAACAGAGATACATGATAACAACATTGAGACAAACTACCCATATTGACAATAGTGCACAAACATGAATAAAATGACACATTCTTGTTACCATAAAAATAAAACTGATATTTGAAATAGTAGTATTAAAAATACCAATTTATTGCATCCATTTCTCTAATCTTGGTCTCCAACAGTCCTTTACATTGCTTGAACTTCTGCCTTCAAAGCTAAAGCCTCAATAGTGAAAACTCTGCCCCTCATACATAATTCAAGATACAAAGGAAAAATCCTCAATAATCCCCAGATCTGAGATTTTCTCTCCTCTCTCCTACAACTCTAAATTCCTATTACAGTAGTGCTTTTAGAAGTCTAGCATTGCAGAGGAGAGCAGCCCCTTTTACATTCTGCAATCTATTACTTATACTATCTGTGAAGGAATTCTTGAGAGGAAAGATTGGTGAAGAGAAATCTGCCAAATCCAATTTTACTTGCTCAAAATTCTGATCTTCAATTGCTGGAGCATTCTCATTGACTGAGATCTTTTTCTCCATATTTCTTCCACTGTTTTTCTGCAAAAAGAAATCAAAATAAATTAAAATGCAACAATAAAATCAACATGGCATTGCTGGCATTTAAATCAAATCCAATCAAATTCTATAAAATATAAACTCTCTTTTGATGCCTGGGGTGATTTAATTGGCCAAGAATATCATTGACGAGTGAATCTGCAATTTGAAGAGGCCTGGACCAATGAAAATAAAACTCAGAAAAATGATTTTGTTTTCAAAATTCGGAGCTTGATCTTCTGCCTGATTTTTGACCCAATAAATGACCAAATCTGTCAATGAAATCTCCTCAGAAATATTCTCCTTGATTTTCTCTTTCCAATGAGCCGTCCTGGGCCTCATTTGGCCAAGTATAACTCATTCTATGAGCTTCCAAAGTTGATGAGTCAAATCTGGCATGAATCTGGAAATTCTGTTGCTGGGCTAAAAATCAAAATTCTAATTAAAAATCTAATCCTAAATTAGTCCCTAATTAATTCTAATTTAATTGCTAATTATAAACTAAACTATTTATTAATTTAACTAACTAATGATTTATAAACAAATCCATTCTTAATTAAAAACTAATCAATATTAATCTAATTAAAAAAACTAATTAATATTAATCTAAATGATGTTTAAATTTTAATTTAATCAAATTAATTAAATGTTATTAATTAATTAATCTGATTAATTTAAAATTCATTAATTAAATATTATATCTTAATTTAAATAATATAATGCATTACATTTTATATATTAATATAAACTAATTAATATTACAAATACAAACCAACCATATTAACATATCTAATATATATATAAAATATTAAAACTTACCACCATATTAACATATCTAATATATATATAAAATATTAAAACTTACCATACTACCATACGTATGAGTCCATGGAACAAGTCGTTGGAACCAACATATAAAATTTTGATTTTATTCCTTTTCGTTATCGGCACATTTCTCATCGGCACATCGCATCGGGGGATGGAGGGGCTAATTAAAACATGTCAAGTGAACTTCCCCGATGCGATATCGCATCGGGGGTATGGCTTATGGGTATGTCGGGAGATTTTAAAATGTTTCACATAAAACTTCCGATGCGAAGTCCCGACGCGATCAAAATAATTTTATTATATGTTTTTTTTTTTTTTATTTAAATTTTAATTTAATTAAATTAATTATATTTAATATATTAATTAATTTAATTAATTTAAAATTTAATTTTAAACATAATTTTTTTTATTTTTGTTTTATTTTTATGAATATAAGTTTCTAAACTACAGCCACTTATAAAATAAATAAAAAATAAAAATAAACTGCAGCCACTTGAATGTTTGGATTTTTTAAGATTAGGATTCGATTTGAAAATTGGAGTGAATTTCTTAACAATCCTGATAATTAATGATTTGTCTGCATAATGAAAAATGTTAGTAAAGCTCTCTACAAGTTAATATTTAAACTGAATGCATTATTGAATTAATTTATTTACAAAATGCGATATTGTACATTTATGCATTTTTAACCCAGGCTAGATAAATGATGAGACTTCAAAGGAGTGCCATTTTCAAACCAGTTGACCAAATGAGACCAAACAAGCGTCAATGTGAAGCTTATAGAAAATCAACTCTAACAAAGCAATCAAAAGAAGAATCCAAAGAAAACTAAAAATTAACAAAAGCGTAGGGCAATCAACTAAAATAAAAATCCAAAAAGGTGTTTAGCCAAAATTTTATAGAAAGGGTCCCCATTATTTGAAGTGAACACATCAATAATGGGGGGGTTGTGTTTTTACCACAACAGGGCCAAAAATCAATTCAGACTGGTCATCAAAAACATTTAGTGAATCTTCATTCACAGAAATTTTGAGTGACTTGTTGATTTGGCTTCTGTAGACATCATGTTTAGCTAGTTCAGACAATGGAACAACTATTTTTAATTTGCCTACTTCAGCTTCCATATTAAAAGGTTTTTCAGTTTGAGTTCTTGCATTTCAGACAGTTGGATTCTCTTTTTCTTCTGTATTCTCTGTGTTTCTCTCCTTTTCAGGAGTGGAATTATGGGCTGAAGTTGTTTCCACATCAACTTCTGGAGGTTCTTCCACGTTTCCTTTGGAAGGAATAGAAGTGGAAGGTTGTCTATTATTTGGTTGATTATCGGATACATCTTCAATAATTGGGTTAGCTGGATTAGGATCTGTTCTGGAAAGAATATGTACAAGGGTGGTATTGGTCTTACCTTTGTTAGGCTACTTTGTGGCTTTCTGTTTATTAGTTTTAGGGATATCTATTCTTCTGCTCCTTAGGTTATATTGTTTGTGGACTTCATAAATGGTTGTATCATATCCCTCCCTAAAGTCAAATGATTCACCTGACTGAGTTTGGAATTGTTTCAGAATGTGAGCTTCTTGATCCTCTTGGGTCAAGAAAACTTGTTGTTCATTGTTGAGTCCCATCAAATTGATTTTGGTATCTTCTGTTGGTTCATCAGAAGTTGAGGCTTCAGCATAATTTTCCTAGAATGGGGGCCTAAGATTTTGATCAAGGCCAATCTTTCTAGTGTTTTGGTTCTTCCTGAAATTTGGATTTCTCTCGGTATTGCTTGGTTGACCATCCCAAGGGGATTTCCTTTTAATCGTTTCTACTCTATCTCCTAACCTATCCATTCCTTTAATAATAGCATCCAGTTTTTGTTCAAAAGCTGAGGGTTCTTCTTTCAAAGGTATCCTCCTTTCACTTCTGGCTTTAGCTCGTTTGGATATCAAGTTGGCTTCGACACTGAAAACTATACTTTGCATATCTTCTAAAGTTCTAGGAGCTCTTTCCCTAAGTTGGTATGCCATATCAGAATCAAATCCATCAGGGAATTTGATCAATGCCAAATCTGGAGGAGGTCTGAGGTTTTGAGGGATAGCATTGTAAACATTATTGAACCTAGTACAGTAATCTTGTATAGTTTCTTGTGTTCCTCTCTTCAAGTTTTCATATTCTAATAAGATCTGGAGAGGATCTTTCTTCTTTTCCCATCTATTCAAGAATGTGGTATAAAGAGCCTATAAGTCATTGATACTATTTGCAGGGAGGGCTCTAAACCATGTTCTAACATCTCCAGTCAGACTTTGAACAAAAGTTCTCATTCTAACATCATCTGTATCAATTTCATATATCTCAAAGTAGTCTGTCATCTTTTTGCTATGTTGTTGTGCAGTGTAAGTGTCAGAACCATCGAAAGGTGTGATTTTACTTTGATAATCTTGGGGCATAGCCCCTAGATTGGCAGGTAGATTAAGGGGGGTATACCTATTGGCCATTGCAGTAGATAGGGTTGAAACAACAGCTAGGGTTGGTCTTGGAGTGGTAGGTGGAGGGGTGGAAGGGGTGTTTTGGGGTTGGGATGTTTGAGGTGTTGATGACGAACTTGGAGAAGCAGTAGTGATCATAGAAAAGTTTGATGTTCCTACAGAGGTAAGTTCAGATTGAATAGAGTTCTGCAAATGTCTGTCAAGATGTGAAGTGGCAATCTCAAGTTGTAAATCTTCGATAAATAATGGGTCATGAACTGTGTGGGCTAACCCAGACTCAGAAAAGGTCACAAATAAAGAGGTCTCAAAATACTCATCAAAGGGTTCGTCCTCAAGGTAAATCCACTTCACAGGACAAGATTTTGATCTGTATAAAGGCCGAGAACTAGCAGAACTCTCTTGGCTTTCTTGTCTCCTAAGAATCCTAGGGATCAAATTAGGGTTCTCAAAAACAGGTGGTGGATTTGGATCAGGGTTAGCTATGGTGTAATGAGTCCTTTCTAAAGCCAGGTTTCTATGTATGTTTTGGTTTTTTTCTCTAAATGGGTTGGACAATACAACTTCTTACAGTTTCTTTAAGAGGCTTAAGGTATGGGGTTTGAAATTTCTTAAAGACTTATTTGATAAGAGGAACTGATCAAGAATTTTGAAACCAGATGTTCAATTCATAAGCTAGACCGGAGATAGACTGAAGCATCAGTCATTTACTTATGCAATTGCAAAGCAAGAGCAGTTCAAAGGCTACCTGGCTAACTTCAGGGTCCGTCTGTAACTTATAAAGTAAACAATAGTAATAAATAAATTATTCAGATCCCAAGTATGGTCGCCACTATGTTATCACTCAGATTTTCCTTGAAGTTGTTGGAAGAGGAAAGGGGTCCAAGGTAACCACAAACCAACTTTTAGGTATAGAATCTAGCCAATATGTACCCAAAGAGGGCTCTCTCTTTATGATTTAGCTTGGTTTTGAAAGATATTAGGCTAGATGTGAAGTTTAGGAGTTTTGTTTGAGTTTGGGTGGTGAGATTCAATAGCAAAGGGATAAAACTGAGTAGCCTAGTTCATTGGGCTAATGGAGTCAAAGAAGATGGCTTAACTAGACTTGGTTTCTTAACAAAAGATGGTTTCACAGAGCAAGATGGCCAAACAAGGAACAAATGGCAACTTGAGATAAATGGAATGGGTTTAAAATGGGTGAAGGGCAGTTAAAAATCCTTCAGCACATTTAAAGAGGGAACTTGAATGATTACTACTAAAGAGCAATCAAGAATTCTTTAATAAATAATCAAAATGAATGAACTAGAAAACATGAGAAATTAAGATTTCATTGTTTATACTAATTCAGAAGAAAAGATGGAGAATAATAACGATTGAAAACAGAGTGAAATCAAGCATATTTTGAATTATTCTTTTTCATTTATCATTTAGATGTGAAACATGGATGATATAATAAATAAGGAAAACTTTAAAACATAAGGTATAGAGGACTTATTGATCCGGTGTTTGCTTCAAGAAATCTGTGAAAAGTCCTTTGCTTCAATTCTTTATCCAGCAGCCATACAAAATTTGGTCCAATCAACACTTTATTCGAAAATAATCAATATTACATCAATGTCTAAGAATCCACCCTCAACACTCCAATTGCGGGGGTATTTATACAAGACTTTTTACAATGAAATATCTCATAACAAAGTGAGATATAAATTGGGGTGACTAATCATATCCTTCAAGAAAATAGGGCTAGAAGACCTCGTAGATGACAGATAAGGCAACTGAATGGTTTGTTGTCCCTATTTCTGAGAATGTACTGGAGTTAGGCCCTATGATTTGGCCTCTTGCTATCCTTGGTGTAATTATGTGCTGGTTGCTCTGTTTTGACCTTCCTACTGATACACTTTACCTGCATCTGATACTCTTTATCTGTTGATCTCTTTTCATCCTCTTTATCTTCATTGACTGTAGTAAAAATCAAAATTTACCTTTTTCTAATGATAAATTTACAAAATTTCCAACATGTCTTCCCACCATTTTTGTTCTGGCAACCTGTGTTTCTAAAGTTTCCTCAGGGTCTCATCAGTTTCTATATATCTGAAAAAGGTAGGTTGAATTGGGAACAAGTGCTTTATCTCATGCTCAACATAGAATAAATTCTCTAAGCTGTCATAAAGAACTCAGCCTGTGGGGAGTGCTTTTATTCCTGATGCACTTGTTGATGAATTGGCTTGATTGCCAGCACACTTATTCAATTTGTCTACATAATCTATATGCTTCATTAATTTTCCATTAATCACCAAAGGACTTGGTAGCCCTTTATTATGAAAAATAGTGAAATTCCCCATAAAAGAATTAATTTCCACCTACATATCTTGACATATTCTCTCTAAATTATGCATCAAAGTTTTCTTGGTTAGCACCCTTTTGATTTCCAAAATAGTGTCTGTCCTGTCTGAGACGCCAAGTTCTTTTAGTTGTTCCTTATTTCTGTTATTCAAAAAATGTATAAGCCGGTTGGCTTGTTCAAGCATCTGTCCTAACAGAGCTTTTGTCTTTTGAATTTCTCCCTATGCTACTTTCACTAGATAAATCTGTTCATAGATTACTTGGATGGCTGGCTAAACATCATTTATGGATTGGGTGATGTTGGTCCAAAGAATTCTCTTTATTTATGTCAGAGGCTTGTCAAAAATAAGATCCTTCTCCAATGATTTTATTTTGTTTTCTAACATTTTAATATCTCTTTTTTTTCTGCAACATTTACCTTTGAGAGATCATAGCTTCGTTCCATTTTGGCATATTGCTCCTTTAGCTTATTTAGTTCTGAAACTTGTAGTTTCAGGTCTTCCATTGCCTTTATTAGCTCTTCTGTGCTCAAATTGGTAGTACTTCCCTGTGCTACACCTGTTGTTGTTGTTGCTGTTGTACCTACAACTACCTCTGTTGTGACTGCTGGAATATTTGGTGCCAATGCTACTCCAAGAGTTGATGGGACTGCTGTTGATACTACTAGGATTACATTGGGAGGCTGGGAGGTCGGCTCTCCCTGCTTTTCCTTCAATGCCTTTTCAAGTTCCTTTTCAGTATCATTAAGTCTTTCTTTAAGCTTTAAGAGGAAATCCATCATTTCTTCTTCAGATTTTTGATTTATAACCTCATCAGTCTGTGGGTGCCTTGAAGGTGGTAGTTTTAGTTGCTTCCTTAGGGCAACAATATCTTCATCTTTCTTTTTGATTAGTGCTTCTACACCTTTCACATCTTTGGGATCATGTCCCAATCCAATAATTATTTCTTCCAAAGACTTTATTCTGTTATCTTTGGCCTGAGGGGAGGCCTTTTCCAAGTGTAGTTGAGCAGTAGTGTTGTCCAAAGAATTTTGTAACCTGTGGGCCATCATTGCCTTGCCAGTCAAGGTTGAGTAAATCATTTCTCCCGTTTGCTTATGCAACTCAATTTGATCCTAAGGATGAATATCCTTTGCCATGACTTCAAGGTTTTTTCTGATATAATCTGCGACTGATGTAGGCTGCTGCACCTTGGGCTTGAAATAGCTCGTTATCATCTTGCCTTCTTTGATGTCATAGGCTGACATCAATCTTTGTCGGTTTGTAGGAGCCATCTTCAAATATCTGTTATAAACCTGCATCCTCAATGGATCATTCTTGGATTTTATTTCTTAGTGAATGTCTTCTTGGTGTCTGAGGCATCAGTCCCTGGTGGCTTGGAAGAAGATATCTCTACGCTTTTCTACCTTTCTAGCTCCTGCCTCTGAGAGCTAGTGGATGTTCCTCCTATTGGGAAAGTTTGCTGGCTTTCCACTCTTTCTTCCCTTTGACTATCTGTATTTTCTTCTACAAATTCCTCCTCTGAAAGGGGATTTAATCTCTGTCTCTTAGTTCCAAGTTGCCCTGATGGTTCACTAGCAGGGGTAGTTTTTTCCCTGTCTCTCTTTTTGTTTCTTTCTTCATTTACAGGAGTTTTTAGAATTGGAGGCTCTCCTATATTGACCTGAGTGGGGGGAGTCTGTATTTGAGCCTGTTCTCTGGAAGTTTCAGGCTGCTTGGACATTGTAGGCTATTCAGTGTGTTGAAAGCTAGTCTCTAATTCCTTGCCCTTTGATGACTCTGTAGTTGGTATACTTATTTCTTGTGAAGGTTGCTGATAGGTTCTAGCACTGGAGGCACCAACTCCTGACCTCTGAGATAACTTAAATGATACCTGCCCAAAATAATCCAAGTCAAGTGTTTTCTCAAGATCTCTCATAACTTTCTCAAAATTGACCTGTTCACTATCATGCTCTACTAGGGTACCTTCCCTCCAGTCATCCATATTTGCATACTTTTCAATTTCTGGAATTCTATGGTGAATATAAGGGGAAAACCTGTTCTTCATTCTCCTATCACATATAAAACTGTTAGGATCATATGGTTTCCACTCAAAACTCTTTTGTAACTTAAGTTGCTCTTCTAGAATTTTTTCTGCTTCTTTCCATGCTTCCCTAGTGTTGCAGACAAAAGGGCCTAGCTGGTTCTTTATTCTAAGCTGAGCTTTCTTCTTGGCATTACAAAAATGGACTAGGTCTACATTTATCATTTGTCTGAAATATTCCAATGCAAAGAGTCTCATTGGAACATATTTTGGTAGCTTGAATGGGTAGAGTTCACATCCATAGATTCTGATTTCTGTGTGATTCTTATATAGGTACCAGTCACCTATCCTGTACTGCTTGGAGAGCTGGAGGATTTTCTTCATATCACCATTTATCCTAGGAGGAGAAACTCCTGTCAATAAAGTGGTTGCTGGATGGACAAATAGGTCAATGAACTCATTGTAAGTGTAAGGGGTCTCAAGAGATATATGGAAAATGGGGCTCCAAAAAATGACAGACCTTGGATTACCTCTAGTAACAAGTTTCTTGACAGGGAAAGGGAAGTTGTTTGACTGTTAATACAACATAAGATGATAAATGAAAGTAGTGTATTTGAAGACTCCTTCATTGTCCAGTCTTATGAATTGGTCATGAATTTTGTTGGCAATATAAGAGGCATAATCATATTTAACAGCAGGGGGCTATCCAGGAGTAAAAATAGACAATAATACCAAGGTTATTTCATCAACATAATCTCTGGAGTTGAATGCCATGATTGAGGCTATCATATCAATAATAATTCTTCCTGTATCTGTAAAGAGAACCTGTAGATAATGCCTTTAGGTTGATGTTTAGAGTCCATGAACATCTGACAGATGCGAGTCAGTTTAGCTTGAGACAATTGGGGAGCTCTTTCAAGTAAGTATCCCGTAGAAAGGGGAGTGAGAGAATGACTGGAATGGAATTGCAGCATTTCATTGATGGACTGAGGAGTTATGGGAAAAAGGACTTCTTGACTTGGGGACTGTACTGCTATTTGATTAGGGTCATAATTAGCACAGCAGTGATGAATGATATCTGGGAAAACATGGACTGAGGGGAGGAAGTACACAGGAAGGTTGGATTCCCATAGTCCTAAGATGTCAGAGCCATTAAGATAGTTGTCTCTGGCTTGGAAAAATATCTTAAGGTGGTTTTCATTACCTGATAAGTCTTTTATCTAAAAACATTTATCGGCCAGGGGCAGATAATCTAAATCTTTGTGAGGGGTGTTTATGGGTGTTACATTCAGAGCTATAGGGGTCTCCATCTCTAGTTCTTGTGGATTCAGGAATGGAATTTGGGTTTTCTATGAGAAAATAGGTCAAACAGCAGGTTTGGAAACTTTTATGGTAAACACAGACTGGACTAGAACTGAATTTGGCCCTTTCTTGTAGAATTTTCAGTAGAAAACAAAAATTACAGGGTTTCAGTGAAAATGGGTAAATACCTGTATTGGGGAAGTGAAGAATGCAATGGCAGGATGGATGATAGGTTTTGGACAACATCACTGCAAATTTTTTGACCAAGTGGCGGTTGAAAAACTTTAGCAATTGACGGGGACGTCGCTTTGCATGGGAAAACAATTGCAACATATAACAGTGAAAAATGACATTACATTGGTTTTATTTGCAAAATTTAGGTTGGTGGGGGTTTTTGGATTATCGAGCGGGTGACGTAAGCAGCGAAGAGACGTTTTGTTATTTTATGGAGGGGCGATAAGCGGTATGTGCTCTCCCTGCTTTTGGAGTTAGGCGGTTTTGGGTGGAGGGCGAGCGATCACATCGAACACATGACGCGTGGCGGAGGTACGGGCTAAAAACCACCTGGTGATCGCGCGTTAAAGCACAGACACTAGGGGGGGAGCTATATCAGCGACGACTGTCAGATGATGGGGGAGCGATATCAGTGACGACCGTCGGATGATGGGGGAGTGATCGTGCGGTGGACGGGAAGTGAGGTACGGCGAGATTTTACCTGTGGCAGGCTTGATATATTTAACAATATTTTAATCATATCGGGGTCAATGCGATTGGTCGGGGGGTGGTTATTAATTAACCTTAAGGGTTAATTAATTCCAATTAATCCTTTTAACACGTATTTATGGTTATATTTAACTGGGGCGGGATTATATAACATTTTTGGGGTCTTTTTATGTATATTTACATACTATAGGAAAGGGTGAAATAAGGCGGGATTTATATAATATGTGTTAAAAGTTAATATGACAAAAGAATGAGCGCTAAGTAAACATTAGAGATTTACATCTAAACTTAGGCTTACAATGGAAAAAGGGGTTCTTTAGGTGATATTGTGTATTTTCCTAAGTAAAAATAGGATTTTTACTTAGGAAATGAGTTTATGAAATCAAATGAATAGTTTATAGATGAGTCTAAGTACTTAGGCTTTTAAATCATTGGGCCAAGGGTCCGGTCCCTCCAGAAGTCAAAGAAATGATCTGAGCCCCTTTGATTTTCAAAGACCTTAATACTTTAGGGGGAATTAGTGAAATCTTTAAGGAAAAATGTGAAGGGAAGTTAATTATTTGACCTTGTTTTGCTTGAAATGCATCCTATGTAATGTCTACCTTGCACTTGTGATAAAAGTGAAAATTAACACATTTCAGAGACATTATCCATTACAAGTAATTCTGCAACACCATCTTCCTACCTTATCTACTTTAGCCTTACATTTTTTCTTTTTTATTAGGGTGCACTTGAACTGGCAGACCCTTATCACACTTTTTCTTTTACATATGGAAGTCGATCTAAATCTAACCTTATTACATCCAAGGGCTCAGATTAAACTGTTGAGCTCCTTTTATTCACTCTACCTATCTACTTATCTACCAAGATTAAACAGTTTGGTCAGATTTTATTCTCTACTTCTAAAACCTGAAATTCAAATATGAACTAGCCAAGCTTAAATTATTTGACTGTTCACCAATTGTGGCATAAGTTACAAGTTGCACACAATTTGATTATTACATAAGAGTAAAAAGTAGTGGCATTTAGACTTGCACACTTTCCTTGGTCTTTCTTTTGGTGGGGTTCATTTTTCTTCATTTTTTTGACCATTTTTTTTCTTTTCACCCTTTGATTTTTCTTTTAGGGTATACCCTCTTTACATCTTTTAATTTTTTTTTAATTTTTTAACTATATGGAAAACCTTTGCAACAAGGAAAGGTATGAACATATTCATATATTTTCAAGTTAATCATGAAATATGACACCTATTGATATAGGAGCATAACACATATAATAGGGGGTAAAGGGTTTTTATATGTTGTGTATAAAAAATGGAGCTCAAAGTTAATGAAAAAATATAAATGGATATTAAAAATGTTAATGAGAAAATGGATACCTACAATTTCTAGTGAAAGTAGTGGTTTTTTAAATTGGGAAGGTGTTTTGGGTTCGTATTGGTAGGGGGTTAAATTAAGTGATTTATAGAGGTACTTTCCAATATGTAGTCAAATTAAGGATATTGTTTAGTATGCCATGAACACACATGCTATTTCAGAGGTCATTGAGTGAAGCCCTTGTGCCTTCCCTAGGGCATATCTCCCAAATTATAGTGAATAAAAGTTTGATTTTTTTATCATAGTTACCTAGAGATATCCCCTTTTTCTCCTTAATATTTTATAGTCTAAAACGTCTCATAATATGAGTTTTAGAAAAAATTTCAATCTGGCCTATTTGAAGCTAATTTTAGAACTATTTAGAAACCTTAACTTCCACAAGGCATATCCCTGAAATTATCATGAACCAAAGTCTTAAATTTTTACCATAGGTAGCTAGATATCTTTCATTTATCTCCTTAATATTTGACAGCTTGTAACATCCCAGAAAACAAGTTATAGAAAAAATGCCAAACTGACTTATTTGAAGTTGATTTCAAGACTTAAAAACCCTTAAGTTAAACAAGAATATCTCCAAAATTATAGCGAACCAAAGTCTAAAATTTTCATGAAAACTACCCAAAGATATTTCCTATACCTCATCAAGATTTCACATTGTAAACATCTCAAGAAATCATAGAAAAACTTCCAAACTGACTTGTTTGAATTTGATTTCATAAGTAGTCAAGAACCTTAAATTCTTAGAGCATATCTCTGAAAGTACATAAAACCAATGCCTAATATTTTTACCACATGTACAGGAAGATATTATCACCTTTATATCCTCAAAATTTCATGGTATGAAACATCCCATAAGAAAATTTATAGCAAAAATTCTAAGATGGCTCATTCACTCTATAAGTCACATTTCCCCCCCACCTTTGAAACCCCAAGAGTATTCTGCATCTTCTCTTGCAAACCTCATATCTCTTCTTTCTTAGAACATCTTTGAATGAAATCATATATCATTTATTTATAGTATTTCTATGTTCACTTATTGGGCCAACTTGTCAAATTGGTTAGGCCTACTTGCACTTTTGGCTAGGCAAAACCTAACGTAATATTTCATATCTCCTCATTTTTATGGAGTTAGAGGGAGTGTCATATACTATTGGAAATGTCCTGGATTAATATTTCCAACCATATATATTTTTCTCCATCTGAGCTAGGCATTTAGAGTAAAATTTCCTTCAAAGATAGGGTATCTAAATTGGGCATCCAAACAATATTTCTAGCTATCTTCATCTTGTAATCTTTACCTTGGACATTTGTAGTATCCTCCTATATTTAACATCAATGGAAAAACCTTTTTCAACAAAGAGAATTTCAATAACACTATCATGATTGAGATTTTTTATTAAGTGAATTTGCAGCTCAATTTGATTGTTGTATTGATGTTGAGTTGGATCTTTGGTGAGCTTCATGGAACTCTAATAATCACACATAGTGTGGTCATATGTTGCTTTAGGAATCCAAACCTTGAAAGGATCTATTCAAGTCATAAAGCTTCTAGAATTGCATTATCCACTACCCAATAGTTTACTTTTGTTGAAGAATTAACAATAGTCTATTGTTTCTTCAAGGCCCAAGTGATAAGTCTAGAACTGAGATTGAAAAAGGATCTTGTAGTAGACTTTCAATTATCAAGATCATCATCTTGATCAAAATTAATGAAACCAAATAACAAAGGATTCCCCTTGAATTATAATGTATCCAAACTAAACTATACCTTGGGTACATTAAAATATCATTATTTGTTGCTTTCTAATGATTCTCATGGGTTGTATACATGTACTAGGAAACAAGGCCAACAATAAAGGATATATTAGGGTTGGAATTAGTCAAATATTATAAAAGGCTACCAACTAGCTAAATGTACAAAGTGGCATCTACTTCAAGTATGGTGTAGGTGGTAGAGAGTTCGACTCCATATTGGAAGGTAGATGGGGCTAATTTACAATTTTCCATGTGAAAAGGGTGAAGAGGGCCACATGCATACTTATATTGTGAAAGGGAAATTCCTTCCATGTTTTGTGATACTTGGAAGCCAAAGAAATAATGCAAATAACTTAAGGGTGTCATTCCAAATTTCTTTTCAAGGATGTATTTCACATGGTTTAAAATTTTAGGGTCACTACCATTGAGAATTAGGTTGTCAAGTACATGAAGAACAAGTATTATGAGATGGATTCCTACTCTATTAGTATAGACAATGGGCTCATAATAACATGTAGAAAATCTAGAATGTTGTTCTAGGTAGATTTCTTGCAAATCCATATGCATACAAGGTGGATTTAAAATCCATCTCATGGATCTCCCATTAATGTGAGGCAACAAGTGTTAGGAAACCAGCTCACAAAATGATAGAAAAGATAGTTCAACGCCTTAGAATTCAGCCTCTTCGAGGGGGAAACCTCCTTTACATTACACAAATGAACAATTCTTGGATGATACAAATGACTAAACCTCCATTTTATATATAGGAGTCTAAGGGGTCATAATATAATCAAGCCTACCTAACAATAATAACATAAGGGCACAACAATAACAATAGTGGGTTTCTATGGGGCACACTAATAACAATATGGGGAAAATAAGGGCACAATAATAATAATAAGGGATACAATGACAATAGTAATGTGGGAATCACTAGTATTATAGGGACCTAACATGCCCCTCTCCTTCTGAAAAGTGTTGTCCTCAATGCTTGAGTAGTTATGGATACTTTTGTATAAAATTATCATCCACCCATGTGGAATATTCAACGGATAAGTTCTTCCACTTGATGAGATACTCCGAAATTGATCGATTTCGTAGCTGTCGAGTTCTTGTTTCTGTGACTGCTTCCGGTTCCAATATGATTTTTCCTTCCTTGTCAAGTTCTGGCAATATTGTTTGAACTAGGAACTTGTCACCTATAACCTTCTTTAAACATGAAACATGGAAAACTAGGTGCACTTGGGAAGCCGCAGGAAGCTTCAATTTGTATGCCATAGTACCAATATTTTGCAACACCTTGTACGGACAATAATACTTTGATGATTATTTATTATTCTTCTTATCTTGCTTGAGGGACATTTGTTTATATGGTTGTAGCCATAGGAATACCCAGTCACCTACATCAAAACTTTTTTCATTGCGATGTTGATATGCCTGTTGTTTCATTCTATTCTGCGCCAACGTGAGGTTATCCTTTAAGTGTTGGAGAACTTGTTGTTGATGATCGATGTGATGTTCCACTGCTTGAACCTTAGAATTTTCTCTTAAATATGATGTGATGGATGGTGGATGATATCCATAAAGTTCCATAAATGGGGTCATTTTTTTGTAGTATGGAAGGAAATGTTATACCACCATTCAACTAGAGGCAATCATTTGACCCATTGTGTCTGTTTATCAGATACAAAGCAATGAATATATCCTTCCAAAAATTTGTTTACTATCTCAGTTTTCCCATTAGATTGAGGATGATAAGATGAACTATGAGCTAACTAAGTACTGAGATAAGAAAATAATTATGTCCAAAAATTTCCAGTGAAAATGGGATCTTTGTCACTTACCATAATCTTTGGGTTTCCATGTATCTTTTGAATTGTTTCCATAAATGCAGTAGAAACTGTACTGGATTTAAATGGATGCCATAATGCACAAAAGTGTGCATACTTGGTAAGTCTGTCAACTACCACCATGATGACACTCTTTCCTTCGGACTTGAGTAAACCTGTGATAAAATCCATTGAAACCTCCTCCCAATGTTGGCTTGGAATGGATAAAGGTTGTAATAGACCTGGGGTCTTAATTGTTTCAACTTTATTTTGTTGGCAAACCAAACATTCCACCACAAACTTTTGAATATCGCATTTGAGGCCATCCCAAAAAAATTCCTTATTAACCCTGTGGTAAGTTTTTAAAAATCCCTAGTGCCCTCCTAAGGGAGAAGTGTGAAATTCCATAAGAATCTTTTGTTTGAGTTGGGAATTCTTACATAGGTATAAGCGATATTTGTACCATAACGAATCATTTTTCCAGCTAAATGTATCAAATGTACTGGGATCTTGTTGTAACTTTTGAATGAGTGCCCACACTTCTTCATCATTCTTCCATTCATCCCTTGCTTCGTTTATCCAATCTGGTTGGATAATATAAATGGCACACAACAATGCTTCCACATCTTCATCCTTTTTTGAGAGTGCATCTCCCACAACATTTTGCTTCCCTTTTTTGTAGATGATTTCAAAGTCATAACCGAACATCTTTGTGACCCATTTTTGTTTCTCTTGAGAGGATAATCTTTGTCCTAAAAAGTATTTAAGACTATCATGATCCATTTTTACCTTGAAGTGTCTTCCCATTAGGTAGGGTCGCCATTTCTTAAGTGCATGTAGTATTTCCAACATTTCCTTCTCATAAATAGCTTTGTGTAAATAGTTTCCTTTGATTGGACGACTTTCGAAAGTAATGGGTCTTTCATCTTGCATTAAAAAACACCAATTCCATTTCCTGAAGCATCACATTCCACAATAAAGGTTTTTGTGAAGTCTGACATAGCTAAGACTGGTGCTTGGCACATTTCCTCTTTAAGATGTTCGAAGGCCTTTGTTGCTTCTAGAGTCCATGAAAATGCATATTTCTTCAATAATGTTGTTAGAGGTGCTGCTATTCTCCCATAATTCTTAACAAACTTGCGATAATACCCTGTCAACCCGAGAAATCCTTGCAGATGCTTTATGGATGTGGGGATTTTCCATTCCTTAATGGCTTTAATTTTGCTAGGGTCTACCTTAACACCTTCATGAGATACAATATGACCCAGATATTCTACCTCTTGTACTCCAAAGAAACATTTGGAGATTTTTTCATATAATTGTTTCTCCTTCAATAGTTTGAGCACACTGTCAACATGTTCAACATGATCCTTCCAAGACTTGTTGTAGATTAGTATATCATCAAAAAACACTAAGACAAATTTTCTAAGGAAGGGTTTGAAAATGGAATTCATCAAACCTTGAAATGTAGAAGGTGCATTGGTAAGGCCAAAAGGCATGACCGAAAATTCATAATGACCCTCATGAGTTCTAAATGTTGTTTTCAGAATGTCTTCAATCTTCATTCTGATTTGATGATATCCTGAATGAAGATCCAAGTTGGTGAAGTAAATTGATCCATGCAATTCATCCAATAATTCATGAATGACAGGAATGGGAAATTTATCTTTAATAGTGAGCTTCTTGAGCTCCCTATAATCCGGACACATGCACCATGATCCATCCTTCTTGTGCACCAATACTTCTGGAGCAGAGAAAGAACTTTGACTAGGTTGAATTATACCAGGCTCTAACATTTCTGCAACCATAAGTTCAATTTCACTCTTTTGGGCATAGGGATATCTGTATGGCCTGATGTTTGGTGGAACACATGAATAGCATGATCATGACCACGAATAGGTGGGAGGCCTTTGGGAGTCTCAAATACCTTGGAATGATTGTCCAAGACTTTTTTGAGATCTGGAGAAATAGATGATTTCGATGTGGGAACCTCTAGCGAACATAATTGTGAAATTACGCCTCGTTGTTCCTTCTTTAGAAGCTTTGTCATACTGTTAGAGCTGATTATCTTTCCTAGTTTCCCTACAATACCCCTTAATTCAACTTCCTTTCCTTCCACACAAAATTTCATGAAAAGTTCTTGAAAATTAAAAGCTATTGTACCCAAGGATTGTAGCCATTGGACTCCTAGTACAACATCAGCACCACGCATTGGAATGGAAAGAATTGGGCTATTAAATACATATTCTCCCATGGATAGCTTCATATTATGGCACTTTCCAGAGCAATTTATGGTTCCTCCACTTGCAACCATCACTTGACACTCTAGTGCTGGATATAGGAAGCAATTCAATTCCTTGGCTATCTTACATTGAATAAAATCATGGGTACTTCCTGAATCAATCAATATTATTACCTTTTTCTTCTTGATATGTCCTTCTATATTGATAGTTTGAGGAGTGGTAATTCCAGCCAATGCATTACAAGATATGGTTGGATTCATTTCTTATTTATCTAGGGTTTGTTCCTGGAGTATATCCTCTTCTTTTGACATTTCTTGTTCCTTTTCTTCCTCCTCTTCACAATCTATATAGAATAATTTCTTCTGAGCACACTTATGACCTTTAGTGTATTTGCTATCACAACTGTAGCAAAGCCCTTTTGCTCTTTTTTCTTCCAATTGTTGTGGTGTCAACCTTGTAGGTTGTGGAAGGCTAGGGGCAGCAACACTTCCATCTTTATAGTTGTGAGTGCTAGGCTTCCTAGTTGCCATAATTTTGCTTTCCATTTTTCTTGCTAGCCTGAATGCCTTCTCCAATGAATCAAGTTCCCAAAGGCGAACCTCATGTTGGATATTATCTTTTAAAGTCCCTATGAACACATCAATCCTATGTTCCTCTAGAATATATTTTACCCTTATGTTCAATTTTGGGAGTCCTCAATGTGCTCCATCATTGAACCTGTTAGCGCTCAAATCTGCCTCACGCTGAGGAAGGCAACATCAAACCAAGTTCAGCCTCGTAGCTAGCCCTACGAGGACAGGAAAGGGCTCTCTCCAGCCAATCTCGATAAAATGAGCAATAGGGTGTGAGATGACTCTAGAATGGGAACTGATTTTAGGCTAGTAAATTGATAGGAAAATTTGATTTAGATTTTTTGGGTTTTTGTTGGAGAAATGGGAAAGAACAATTTTGGGTCCGGGGATTGAGGTCAGATCTTTGCAGAATTTCGAGTTGGGGCGAGGTAGGCAATAGTCTTTATGCCTTTGATTAGGTGTATGGATGGATCAGAATGAAAAGGAGCTGAGGAGGGCAAAGGAGACCATGGATCCTCTCCAAACTGGCAAAAACATGTAAAACTAAACAAATTTAAAGGAAGAGCACTGTAAACATTGAATTCAACCTCATTTACTCATTCATTTAGTTTCAGAAGCATAAGAAGGGAATGGCATACATTAAACATGAATAAAATTATAATAAACTGAGAGATAACACCATAAAGAACTGAAAGCCACAAGAATCCCAACAAGTGCTGCAAAACCTCTGATCTTTCCTTAGCCAAAATATGAAAAATATGTACAATAGTGTGCCATGATCTTCCCAAGAGTCCAACCTATGATATTGAATGAAAATTTACATATATAGATCAAGCTAACCTCATTCCCTAACCTCTAGGGGTCGATCTCCTCCTTCTAGGAGCAGTTTGAACAAATTCTAAACATGGAGCAAGAATCTAGGTGACCAAAGCAACCTGCCTCTAAAAAGAAGGAAACTGATTCATTACATTAATTTCTTGCTAATTTGTGAATGAATCATCTAGAAGAAGGTATACAAGTGCCATGTTACCTTACATACATAAAATTACATCATGTTGAGTCAAAAATCACATCAAGGAGTGAAACTGGCCGAAATTCTGAGCTGGAAAGTGAAAAATTGGCCAAAATCCTCTATGCACAGCGCACTTTTTAGGCTGATTTTGAGGCACTTCCCGGCATCCAAATTGAGCTCACGATAGCTCATTGGAAGCCCTGGATGTCAATTTCCAACCCAGGTGGAATTTTCCAATTTGGAGCTCATTTTCCCTCTCAAAACTGCATTCTCTCAAAGGTACTTCCTGCTGTTGCAAAAGGTGGCAGCAAGGTGGTTTTCATGGTGTTTTTGTGCCTTTTGACCGTCCATAACTTGATGAAATACTTTGGAAATAGCTGAGCATGCGTAACTTACCATGACAAACCCAAAAATATAAAGTTTTCCTCCAGCAAGTGTCCCAATCAAAAGCGAATGCGCATGCGCGCTACACGTACAACCAAAAAACCTGTTTTTGGGGACCAAAATTTTCAAAATGACAAAATTTTCTCCGAATTCGCTCAAATTTGGAGTGAAGACCCTCCATCATGTGTCATGCTCAGCCAGCGAAGCCTTGGCCAAAACTTGAAGTGGATCTAGCTTCTTTCGCTGTTTTAGTGATTTGCTCAACCTCCTTTGCAAAATCTTCATTTTTGCCTTGCCAACATGCATGCGAGCCCAATAATGATTTTTCATGTGACGAAGCATGTCTTTGTCTCTATTTTCCTTCGCCAACAACTTCTCTAAGTGAATGTTGACCCTCTCGAGCCAAGTCTCCCGGTCAGCTTCTATCTCCTACTCAATAGGTGTCATCTCATGTATATGTCTTCGGGCAGCCTGTTGGTCTTCACGGATTTGTCGTAGCTCTATAAGTGTGTGTTCATCCTCTAACTGTTTATTGCGCTGCTCCAAATAGTTGATCACCCATTCTGCTCTCAACAATTTTTCATTCAAGTTATTAATCTCAGCTTTCTGCTCTTGGATGATCTCCTTCAGTTCCAATCTAGGAGAGCTCCTATCCACATCAGTAAATGCAGCATCAATATCATGGCCTCCTGAAGGGCCCTTCTCATTCATTGACCTCTTGCCCCTGTCTTGAACCTGTACCTATACCTGTGCTGAAGAAGAAGGCGAGACCCCTTCCACACCATGTGGAGATAGTACTTGTCGTGTAGCTGCAAATAAGGCCCTGTGGCCTCGCTGATATGTCACATACACTGGAGCATTGACATGCTCGGTCTCGGGGATGTCAAACTGCTGTGAAGGCTCTCCCTCATCATGAACTATCTCTGGAGCTGGCTGAGGCGCTGTGAAAAGGTCACGAGAAATAAAATCCTCCCAAGTGATGCCCTGCTGTGCCAACTGATGAACCACTACGATTTTGATCAACGCATAATGATAAATACTGTTATGCTGCTGTGCTGGGGTCTTCCTTTGTACAAGAGGCACCATCTTCTCTATGTTGCGAAACATGAAGTATGGAATGTTCATCATACGTACCCTTGTAAAATGCATCAACAAACGAACATGGTATGCATAAAGATGAGAGAATCTGCCCTCACAACTGAAATACCGAATGATGAGTTTCATCAAAGGTGCAAACTGATCATTCAGGTATTGGAAAGGAAAAACCCTGCTCAAGTGCCTCATATGCCCAGGTTTGATTTATGGCTCATAATAGGACTTCTCTAGTTGCTGATGCTTATTCCATTGCTCTCCAATATTTGGTATCCCAGTGGCCTCTGCAATAGTCTCTACTGACAAAATGAAATTAACTCCGGCGAGGTTTACATGGCCATCATGTAAATGTAGAACAAACAAGCGAGCTAATTCACGATGATGTTGAATTTGTGAAATTAGCTCACAATAGTGATAGCATGACTGACGACGAAAACAATCCATTGCAAGCAGGCAAGCCTGCAATTGAACCAAAGAAATAGGCTCTTCCCTGAGAGGCTTACCTCCTTTGCCACCTCTGCGAGACCTTCGGGGCACATTACCCTCTACTGTAGAATCATTGTTATACTGCTGCTCATACTCTGAATCCGTGTCTGACATGGCTTTGGTGTCAAGATGTCTGTGATATGTATAGTGATATAGGTGTGGTGGAGTCAAACTTCAATGTATACTCAAAACTCTACTATGTTTACCAAAGCATCCTACAAACTAAGCCATAATGATAATGCTCTGTTTTCAATGAATTGGCACAAAACAGTCACTGCTTGACAAATGAACAAAATATAATGTGTGCCCTTTGAAATGTTGACTAGGGTTTACAAATGAGCATGGAGCTGGTTTTCATCAATGGAGGATGAGAAATTTTCACTAAACCACCCACATATCTTTAAAAAACCCTTAAAGAATGATTTTATCATGAACCTAGGGTTTCATTTTCCAAGACCCAATACATCAAATTCCCATCTTTGAAACATACTTCAAACATCCTAACATTGACTAGGCAGCAATAAAATACCTACTTGCAAGCTTGGAGTGAATTTGGGTATGATTTGGGCGCATGTACCAAGTTTTTTTTTGTTGCTGCTACCCAATGCGCAGCGCGCAAACCCAATGCACAACGCACCCTTTTATGCGCAGCGCCCTTGTAAATATACACTGGCCAGTGAGACCCAATGCGCAGCGCACCACCCAATGCGCAGCACACACTTCCTATGCGCAGCGCACACCTCCAACGCTATCCACGGATATGCAATCACAGTTTCGGCCTTCAAACACTTGAACACGATCTTGCTTTGGGAATTTGTGAACAAATAGACTTGTTTTCCCTTTTATATACAAACAAAATATCTCACCAAATCTGATTTGATTTAAATTGATTCAATAACCCACTTTGTAATGTTTGGCACTTTTTCACTTTTGGTCTTTTAATACAATACTGCTTTTTGATTTTCTCATGCTTTTCTGAGGTTTGAACTGATCATATTTTGTTGATTTTTGCAGGGATCTGGCGTTTTTGGCTTTGGAGAAGATCAGAGGCTTGCTCTGAAACCCTTTGAGATAAAACAAATATAATTTCTTACAATAACAATTTTTAGTTCCAAAAAAGATTTTTGGACCTAAAATGTTTTTAAATGCTTTCTGAGGAAACATATTAAGTGAAAATCTTGTGAAACCAACCTCATGGCCTGCGGGCTTTTATTATGTGTATGCATGGGACTCAAAACCCTAGACTCTAGGACTAAATACCCTTTTTTAACAAAACTAATCATGTATGACAATGAATGAAATGACCATGTACTTTGGTGATTTTTTAAGAAATTTTTGACTAACCTTGCAGGGACAAGCATGAGGGAACACAAGACAACCAAACCCCCTCGTCGGTCAATGGCATGCCCCTAACGAAATGTAACAAAGTGGAACGAGTGAGACACCTAAAATGATATGCAAAAGCGAAAAGATCTCTGACGGAGGGCTGTAAGGACCAACTCTAACATTGGCTCCAATGGGGATGGTGGCTCCTTGGAGACGCCAAGAATGTTAGATCTCTGGGAGAGAAGACCAGTGCTTTCATCCATTGGGCGATGGAGTTATTATTCCAACAACCAACACAGACTTTGACACATTTATTGACTGAAACATGGACTCAAACCGACTTAATTGTAAATCTGAATGACTGAAAAACGGACTCGACAAACTGTACTAAAAGATACTAAGACCTGAAACTTAAAACTTAAAGCTTGGTGGTAGTACATGGCCACCTGTGTTTCTTACAAGACAATATATCCTCAAAATATATCAAAATGCCAATGCAACCAATCAAGAAGATGGCTTCTTGACTGATTCTTCCTATCAGATCTTCTGGTCAACAGTACAAACCTATCACTGGGCATCCAAAAACATAGTTGACCATGATCTCCTTCATCACTGAACACCGCAATAAACACTGCCAGTGCTGGCTGCAACAAACTTGCTAGAGGATCTTGAAAAATATGAAGATTTTCCATTGCCACCTCCTGCTGAAAGAACAAGGTGTCCTTTGCTTCAAATTCTAATCTGCCTTCATCATGTGCTTCGGTAAAATTATGCTCATGGGCTTCAAAAAACTCTGAACAAATGGATGAGCAGATCTCTTCTTGGAAAAACATTTCAGCACATGAAACATATGAAGAGGAATCTGAATGGAAATCCTGAATGTTATGATATTTTGTGGTGTGAATGTGCTGTAGGTCATTTGTATATGATATGACGGCTAGGTTTTCATGTTCCTTATTACATTCATCAATCATAAGAGAAGAAACTTCAGATGATCCTTGAAACACAATATTATCATTTATGTTGTCTACCACAAATTCATTCAGAGAAACTTTTTCACTTGTTTGAGCAAAGATCTCACCTTGCTGTTCATGAGCTGACTGAATGACCTCCTCATGAAGACTCTGTTATGATGACAGACTGGCAGCACGACTGAGAACATTTGAATCCATACCTCTATCTTCTACATTCCAGATGAACTCAATAGCAAAGTCCTCCTTAATGGGTTTCAACACAAGATATTCCTGGTCATCATAATCCAAATGTTGATCTGAAATAGCTGAGTGGACATTATCAGAATCTGCAATCTGCATGCTGTATTCTTCTATTGACAAATCTGAACCGACACTTTTTCTTTCATCATCTTCCACTGTACTTAGATCTTGACCCTGCTGCAAATTTTCCTCTAAGAGTTCTTTATGCTACTGAAACGGATTTTCATACAACGCTTCCATGATTTCTCCGTCCATCAAGTCATCACGCCCATAAAATTTTTCAAGATTTTCAATAAAACTATGAACATGGCTACAACAGTTATGAACTAAAACCAAGGATGGATATGATTCTTCATACCTCTCAAAGAATATTGCATGAAAGTATTTTAAACAATGAATAGAAGCAGGTGGCAAACTTTCATACCAATATCGGGCTTTATCCTCCAGAGTAGCCATAAACATTTTCATCAAACAGTCCTCAGGAAAATTGATCTTTAATCGATGCACATGAATGTGAAATTTTACCAGATGAAGAGCAGCATCATTACCTTCCATATTTTTAAACACAAGCAAATTCTTTTACCGATCTACCTTGGGAATTTTGTTTGGAAAACCTGGGATTTGATCTTGGCTCATGGGGGCGTATCTTCTTGCAATCCGATCCATCTTGTAAAGCTTAAAGCTACTGATCTTCCTGCAGTGGAGTCACCATGAAGCACAGGTTGCTAGATTCTTCAGTGAAAGGAGTCGCCAGGTGAATGATTTTAGTCTTCTTATGTGTCTGACTGCTGTCCACCATCAGCATCAGATCTGCAACTTGATTTCATGTACTGGAGCAAGAAAATCTACACGTTGAATGTCACATAAACAGCAAACCATCTTCCCCAGTATGGTCGCCACTATGTTAGCGCTCAAATCTGCCTCAAGCTGAGGAAGGAAAAACTCAAGGCAACATCAAACCAAGCTCAGCCTCGTAGCTAGCCCTACGAGGACAGGAGAGGGCTCTCTCCAGTCAATCTCGATAAAATGAGCAATAGGGTGCGAGATGACTCTAGAATGGGAACTGATTTTAGGCTAGTAAATTGATAGGAAAATTTGATTTAGATTTTTTGGGTTTTTGTTGGAGAAATGGGAAAGAACAATTTTGGGTCCGGGGATTGAGGTCAGATCTTTGCAGAATTCGAGTTGGGGCGAGGTAGGCAATAGTCTTGATGCCTTTGATCAGGTGTATGGATGGATCAGAATGACAAGGAGCTGAAGAGGGCAAAGGAGAACATGGATCCTCTCCAAACTGGCGAAAACATGTAAAACTAAACAAATTTAAAGGAAGAGCACTGTAAACAATGAATTCAACCTCATTTACTCATTCATTTAGTTTCAGAAGCATAAGAAGGGAATGGCATACATTAAACATGAATAAACTTACAATAAACTGGGAGATAACGCCATCAAGAACTGAAAGCCACAAGAATCCCAACAGGTGCTGCAAAACCTTTGATCTTTCCTTAGCCAAGATATGAAAAATAAGTACAATAGTGTGCCAAGCTCTTCCCAAGAGTCCAACCTGTGCTACTGAATGAAAATTTACATATATAAATCAAGCTAACCTCATTCCATAACCTCTAGGGGTCGAGCTCCTCCTTCTAGGAGCAGTTTGAACAAATTCTAAACATGGAGCAAGAATCTAGGTGACCAAAACAACCTGCCTCTAAAAAGAAGGAAACTGATTCATTACATTAATTTCTTGCTAATTTGTGAATGAAGCATCTAGAAGAAGGTATACAAGTGCCATGTTACCTTAAATACATCAAATTACATCATTTTGAGTCAAAAATCACATCAAGGAGTGAAACTGGTGAAAACTAGCCGAAATTCTGAGCTGGAAAGTGAAAAATTGGCCAAAATCCTCTATGTGTAGCGCACTTTTCAGGTTGATTTTGAGGCACTTCCTAGCATCCAAATTGAGCTCATGATAGCTCGTTGGAAGCCCTGGATGTCTACTTTCCAACCCAAGTGGAATTTTCCAATTTGGAGCTCATTTTCCCTCTCAAAACTGCATTCTCCCAGAGGTACTTCCTGCTGTTGCAAAAGGTGGCAGCAAGGTGGTTTTCATGGTGTTTTTGTGCCTTTTGACCATCCAGAACTTGATGAAATACTTCAGCAATAGCTGAGCATGCGTAACTTACCATGAAAAACCCAAAAATATAAAGTTTTCCTCCAGCAAGTGTCCCAATCAAAAGCGAGCGCGCATGCGCGCTGCGCGTACAACCAAAAAACCTGTTTTTGGGGACCAAAATTTTCAAAATGACAAAATTTTCTCCGAATTCACTCAAATTCGGAGTGAAGACCCTCCATCATGTGTCATGCTCAGCCAGTGAAGCCTCGGCCAAAACTCGAAGTGGATCTAGCTTCTTTCGCCGTTTTAGTGCTTTGCTCAACCTCCTTTGCAAAATCTTCATTTTTGCCTTGCCAACATGCATGCGAGTCCAATAATGATTTTTCATGCGACGAAGCATGTCTTTGTCTCTATTGGCCTTCGCCAACAACTTCTCTAAGTGAATGTTGATCCTCTTGAGCCAAGTCTCCCGGTCAGCTTCTATCTCCTGCTCAATAGGTGTCATCTCATGTATATGTCTTCGGGCAGCCTGTCGGTCTTCACGGATTTGTCGTAGCTCTATAAGTGTGTGTTCATCCTCTAACTGTTTATTGCGCTGCTCCAAATAGTTGATCACCCATTCTGCTCTCAACAATTTGTCATTCAAGTTATTAATCTCAGCTTTCTGCTCTTGGATGATCTCCTTCAGTTCCGAGCTAGGAGAGCTCCTATCCACATCAGTAAATGTAGCATCAATATCATGGCCTCCTGAAGGGCCCTCCTCATGCATTGACCTCTTGCCCCTATCTTGAACCTGTACCTATACCTGTGCTGAAGAAGAAGGCGGGACCCCTTCCACACCATGTGGAGATAGTACTCGTCGTGTAGCTACAAATAAGGCCTTGTGGCCTCGCTGATATGTCACATACACTGGAGCATTGACATGCTCGGTCTCGGGGATGTCAAACTGCTGTGAAGGCTCTCCCTCATCATGAACTATCTCTGGAGCTGGCTGAGGCACTGTGAAAAGGTCACGAGAAATAAAATCCTCCCAAGTGATGCCCTGCTGTGCCAACTGATGAACCACTACGATTTTGATCAACGCATAATGATAAATACTGTTATGCTGCTGTGTTGGGGTCTTCCTTTGTAAAAGAGGCACCATCTTCTCTATGTTGTGAAACATGAAGTATGGAATGTTCATCATACATACCCTTGTACAATGCATCAACAAATGAACATGGTATGCATAAAGACGAGAGAATCTGCCCTCACAACTGAAATACCGAATGATGAGTTTCATCAAAGGTGCAAACTAATCATTCAGGTATTGGAAAGGAAAAACCCTGCTCAAGTGCCTCATATCCCTAGGTTTGATGTATGGCTCATAATAGGACTTCTCTAGCTGTTGACGCTTATTCCATTGCTCTCCAATATTTGGTATCCCAGTGGCCTCTGCAATAGTCTCTGGTGACAAAATGAAATTAACTCCGACGAGGTTTACATGGACATCATGTAAATGTAGAACAAATAAGCGAGCTAATTCACGATGATGCTGAATTTGTGAAATTAGCTCACAATAGTGATAGCATGATTGACGACGAAAAAAATCCATTGCAAGCAGGCAAGCCTGCAATTGAACCAAAGAAATAGGCTCTTCCCTGAGAGGCTTACCACCTTTTCCACCTCTGCGAGACCTTCGTGGCACATTACCCTCTACTGTAGAATCACTGTCATATTGCTGCTCATACTCTGAATCCGTGTCCGACATGGCTTTGGTGTCAAGATGTCTGTGATATGTATAGTGATATAGGTTTGGTGGAGTCAAACTTCAATGTATACTCAAAACTCTACTATGTTTACCAAAGCATCCTACAAACTAAGCCATAATGATAATGCTCTGTTTTCAATGAATTGGCACAAAACAATCACTGCTTGACAAATGAACAAAATATAATGTGTTCCCTTTGAAATGTCGACTAGGGTTTACAAATGAGCATGGAGCTGGTTTTCATCAATGGAGTATGAGAAATTTTCACTAAACCACCCACATATCTTTAAAAAACCCTTAAAGTATGATTTTATCATGAACCTAGGGTTTCATTTTCCAAGACCTAATACATCAAATTCCCATCTTTGAAACATACTTCAAACATCCTAACATTGACTAGGCAGCAATAAAATACCTACTTGCAAGCTTGGAGTGAATTTGGGTATGATCTGGGTGCATGTACCAAGTTTTTTTTTGTTGCTGCTACCCAAGGCACAGCGTGCAAACCCAATGCACAGTGCACCCTTCTATGCGCAACGCCCTTGTAAATATACACTGGCTAGTGAGGCCCAATGTGCAGCGCACCACCCAATGTGCAGCGCACACTTCCTATGTGCAGCGCACACCTCCAACGCTGTCCACAGATATGCAATCACAGTTTCGGCGTTCAAACACTTGAACACGATCTTGCTTTGGGAATTTGTGAACAAATAGACTTCTTTTCCCTTTTATATACAAACAAAATATATCACCAAATCTGATTTGATTTAAATTGATTCAATAACCCACTTTGTAATGTTTGACACTTTTTCACTTTTGGTCTTTTAATACAATACTGCTTTTTGATTTTCTCATGCTTTTCTGAGGTTTGAACTGATCATATTTTGTTGATTTTTGCAGGGATCTGGCATTTTGGCTTTGGAGAAGATCAGAGGCTTGCTCTGAAACCCTTTGAGATAAAACAAATATAATTTCTTACAATAACAATTTTTAGTTCCAAAACAGAGTTTTGGACCTAAAATGTTTTTAAATGCTTTCTGAGGAAACATATTAAGTGAAAATCTTGCGAAACCAACCTCATGGCCTGCGGGCTTTTATTATGTGTATGCACGGGACTCAAAACCCTAGACTCTAGGACTAAAGACCCTTTTTTAACAAAACTAATCATGTATGACGATGAATGAAATGACCATGTACTTTGGTGATTTTTGAAGAAATTTTTGACTAACCCTGCAGGGACAAGCATGAGGGAACACAAGACAACCAGACCCCCTCGTCGGTCAATGGCATGCCCCTAACGAAATGCAATGAAGTGGAATGAGTGAGACACCTAAAATGATATGCAAAAGCGAAAAGATCTCTGACGGAGGGCTGTAAGGACCGACTCTAACAGAACCCTTTTGTTTGAGATTTATCAATTGTTTAAAAAAGGTGTTGCTTTTTGTATCCTCATAATGTGCGATCATTTATTCCATAAAAATTGCCCAAGTGACAATTTGTTTACGAGAGAAAAGCCATCAATACCATACAAACTGATTTGGTTCCAAATATAAAGTTGCAATACGTACCTTTTGTGTGTTTTGCACATTATGGAGATCGAAAAATTGCTCCATCTGTAGTATCCATGTTCCGGGATCCTTGCCATCAAACTTCCTCATATCGATTTTTGGAACATGGTGGGTCTTCAGTCCAACATTAGAGTCTATTAAATCATGATTAACATTTCTTTTGTTCTCATCATGAGTTTCCTTTACTACACTTTCACCATTAGTAACCATTTCTTGTAGCAACTTATTCAAATTTAACTTCAATTCTTTCATCTTAGCGTCCATGCCATTCATCTTAGCGTCCACACCATCCATCTTAACTTGCATTCCATTCATATTAGCTTCCACGCCATTCATCTTGGCTTCAGTTACCTTTTGTGAGAGTGAAATTTGTTGTACTTGGTCTTGTAATTTTGATATATCATGTTGCATTTCTTCCTCTTCTTCACGAGTCATGCTAGAGCTTTCAGGTTTCCTACAAGGTGTTTCCATTTTCTTTCTTCGCGCCATCAATTAATGTTAATAATTCTTCACTATTCCCTTTGAATTCCTTCAAACTAATTTTTCAAACCAATATTATGCAAAATTTTAAAAAAAGTTGCACACCTTTTTTCACTTTGTAAGAGCTCGATATTGAATATGTTGTATCTCTGTAATTGCAGATCTCGAATATCTAAAATCATATCCTACATTAGCCCTTTGAGTCCTCTTACTAATCCCGTAATTCTGATCAATATTGGATTCTCCAAGGAAGAGTTATGCCAAATCTCCCACGGTGACCTGATTATAGACTAGTTCGGTAGAGCGAACTTGTACGAAGTTCCACGTGTCACTGTTTAGACCTTAGTACCTGAAACTGATATACAAAAAACTACAGGCCATCCTATTTCTGAAAATTCTTACGAAATTTCAATCCGATGCTCAAAAAAAAAGTTATGATAATTTTCCCCAAGTCACTTGTTTGGAATGTAATTCGGGAGTCCAAAACCCTAACGTCCTCAGATTATATCTTCGAAAATATAGTGAGGCAAGCTCTGAAATTTGGACCCGCAGTTCAGAATGATTTTGGCTCAAATGGGTTTGTTTTTTAGCTTTTGACATGTCGTAAAAAAAAAGTTATAGTGAAAATTACATGATGACCTATTTGGAGTAACGAAACCCTAGAATCCAAACCTCTGATACCAAATGTTAGGAAACCAGCTCACAAAAAGATAGAAAAGATAGATCAATGCCTTAGAATTCAACCTCTTTAAGGGGGAAACCTCCTTTACATTACACAAATGAACAATTCTTGGATAATACAAATGACTAAACCTCCATTTTATATATAGGAGTCTAAGGGGTCATAATATAATCAAGCCGACCTAACGGTAATAACATAAGGACACAACAATAACAATAATGGGTTTCTATGGGGCATACTAATAACAATATGGGGACAATAAGGGCACAATAATAACAATAATGGATACAATGACAATAGTAATGTGGGAATCATTAGTATTATAGGGACCTAACAATAAGAGCTAGAACAAGGTGGATGGAATTCATTTTTGGTAAAAGGGAAAATATTTCATTGTATTAAATTCTTTCGAATTCAGAGAATACTTTGGCAACTACCTCGACCTTGTTCTTTCAACACTTCCATCTCATTCATACTTATTTCTATACACATTTACATTTGACAATTTTTCTTCCTTTCAAAGAGGTACATGATCCTAAGTTTCATTCATTAATAGGGAAAAATATCATTTATTCATTGTTGTGTCTCAATATGGATAGTCATAACCATCTACAATTGCTTCTTGATCACGAGTCTTTGAAGCCTAAGCCAAAAGAGAGGAGGCTTGTTGGAACTATGAACATGTATGATGTTTATCTATAGAATAACCATCAAGATCACTAGTTGCTTCTCCTGATAAATGGCCTATCTATAAAGTTACTTTAAATGGAACCAACAGGAGGGAGGTTAATATCCAAAGGTGGATTTTTTCATCGTTATCATCATCTAAAAAAGAAACTAGAATAGGACTTGAAGATGGCTTATGGGCCAAAGATAACACAAATGTTAAGCAATAAAACACATGATAGGACAAGAGGCATTTACTTGGTGGAAAAACCCTCAAGCCATATTAGTCACATTAATGATACAATTATATAATACATAAGTGAAACCACCTCATTTTCTCTCACATTGAAACCTAACTAGGAGACAAGACAAGAGGAGGAAAAGTAGGAATATAGAAACATACTTAGGATAAAACTATATCTAATAATGTGAAATATACAAGGTAGTGTAATAGGAATTCATGGTTGTATAGGATAAATAGGCTAGAATTCCCCTCTCAATCATAAGTCCAAACTCTTTCTGATGAAACTCCTGAGTTAAGCCTCAAGGAATAACTTCTTGAAAAACCACCAAATATGGATGTTGAAATACAATATGATGAGGGAGAACCAAGAGAAGTTAATTGATTACAAGTTTTACACATCCTTGAAAATTCCTAAATAGTAAATCAAATGCCAAGCTATAATATAGAAGGATTCAAATGTTCCTTTTTAGGTAGAATAATCATCCATGTGAACAAAATGTCCACAATATTTCTCTAAAAAAATTATCCCAATCCTATTTCTTGTCTATGATTCAATAATAAGACATTTAATTATAATTCTTCCAAACGTTACCATCTATAGATTATTGATTCCATGTGATAATTTATTTGCTGATGTGACAAATTTTGTTGTTGTTGTCAAAATCAAGTTTGACAACCATTATCAATTCCCCTATTTTTTACTTAAAAGGAGAGATCGTGGGTGGTTTTTGGTTTACCACTAACCATTTTCATTTGAATTTTACACTCTACCCTTAAGGTTTAGGAGAGTTTCATCCTCATTTCATTGTTTGTTGTAATATTTGTCTTTACTTGTGGTTGAATTATTCAGTAATACCAATACAATCACTTTTCTATTAGTGACCACTACCAAGGATTGATCCATTGAAAGTAAATCTTTAATCTTGCAATTTTTTTAACCATTGGAACATTTATCAACCGAATGATTTTTCTTATTGTAATTCTAACAAAGATGAAGGTCATAACATAAGTCTTCGATATGACTAGTGTGATTGCAATGTTGGCACTTTGGTTTCCTTATTTATTTATAAACTCTTTGGATCAAGACATCCTCCATTCACAAACTTAGGTGATTTTGACTAATTTAGGATATTAAATATATTTTCAACACCATATCTTAAACCTTCTCAATTTTTGTTGAATTTTATTTCTTCACTACAATGTAATTGGAAATATAACATTTAATTTTACATGTATAACTTCATCTTCATCTTCAACTAAAGTTGTTTTATTGAATTGCTGATGAGTGAACTCTAAATCACCACCACCATCATCAAAGAGATGGTTTCTCTAAACAAGTACAAGCTTATAATGGTTCATTGACTCCTAATTTTTGAGATCCCACAACTTGTCATTCAAGAGTTGGGATTGAGATCGCGCCCAAATAACCTTTGTTTGTATGACAACAAACATGTGATAAACATTTTCTAGTATTTTGTTTGTTGGTATGACCAAACTGCTCTAGTATTTTGTTTGTTGGTATGACCAAACTGCTCTTGGTTGTTTCCAACAAAGTTTCTAATAAGGAAACTAATTCTATGAGTCCAACCATAAATGTTTTCCTGATCGCTTGCTTGAATTCCCTCACTTGCAATTCACTTGAAATCACTTGCTTGATTTAGTTTCTAGCAAGATTAGGGTGTTAGATATTATCGAAAATGTACCACAACTCATGATTTTTACAATGGTTTGAGTTTTATCCACTCAACCTTTTTCAGTTTTGACTAAACTATTTCAATGGGGATTCAAAAATACATTGTCTCAATTAATTTTTGTGTCAAGTTCAAACAAGAATGCACCCAAAAATTACAATTCAAATCAAGTTTAATTTCACACTTATAAAATAACTACTGCAAGCATATTTTTCAAAACTAATATTGAGTTTGAATTTGTTGGGTGTGTGTAATATTCTTTCCATGACAAGTCACATGTGTAGGGTATCGCTCCCCCTATTCATTGGTTGCAGCAGGCCCCCCAGTATGGGGTCTGGGGCAGAACCCTGTGAATTTGTTTTTGGACCCTATATTAGGTGGGCGAACCTGCCTGTGGTTTTTTGCATGGGTTTTGCACATGGTTTTGGGCATGATGGTTTTCTACCCATGATATTTTTTAGATCCGGTCAAGGGAACTACAACTATGTTCTAAATCAATGTTTAAAGGATTGGGTTCATGAATGCTTCGACATGTCTATATATATCTATATCTATATATATATATATATATATATATATATATATATGTATGTATGTATGTATGTATGTATGTATGTATGTATGTATGTATGTATGTATGTATGTATGTATGTATGTATGTATGTATGTATGTATGTATGTATGTATGTATGTATGTATGGTAACATTGAAAGGAATATAATGAAAATCGATTTGGTAGCCCCGGTTCTGGGTTCCAAGAGAAAATATATGTGTATTTGTTTTGTGTTTCTCACCCATGTATATTTTCTATTTTTTTTTAAGAATTCGTTTGCAGGTAATTTATGTATAGGGTTAAAACCTAAAAAATTGATGAATGTTCATATGGTTAACAAATTGAATGCTTGAATCTTATTCAAAGCTACTTGATTACAATGGTTGAATTTCATTAAATTATTGTGTATTCTTCATGTTATGAATGAATAAGAGATTGCAATTATATTTTTAAGCATCAAAAGTAAACATAAAAGTCATAAGGACACAAGCATGAAAATTTTCACTATTGCACATAATAACTAAATTTTTTAGACCCCATTATTTAGATCTCGAGTGGATCTAGTATGAGACCAAATAAAATATTATTTTACTATAGGATATTTCTCTTGTGAAAACAATTGTGTGCCTAAGAACAAATAGAGAGCTTCAACATTTTCCCTCATTTATAATACTTTGATATGATGTGCTTTAGCTTTCAATTCTTTACATTAAAACCTTCCACTTGATTTTATAGTGTAACTCTTTACCAAATATGATGAAAAACAAAACCAATACATAAAATATTTTTTTACATCGCCTCCTCTTTGTTTGATTATGGCTTTACTCAACCATTAAGAAAAAATAGTTTCCCACTTTCAAAAGCTCTAATTCATTTGATACTTGTTGCTTATGCACATTTTAAAATGAATTATGAAGATACAATTGTGTGTGGCATTCAAACTGATATTTTATTTCAATAAAAACAACTAAATGTCTCAGTGGGGAGTTAGGTGCGTGTAGGGATTTCTAGATTTTATTCTTTTTGTCTAGGTAGTGATTCTCTCTCATATGATATTTTAAATATTAAATACTTATGTTGTGTAGGATGTATTTGGAAAAATCATAAATTATTTTTATATTTTTTTCATATAAATTGATCTACATTCTTTCATGGGTACAATTTGCATGGAGTCTAAATAAAAGAACTAGTTTGATCCATGCAATTTTTGCAGTGCCAACTTTCATTTCAAAGATATGGTAGATTTACAATTTTGTTTAGCAATTCACTACAATTTCTATGCCACAAATGAAGGAGATTCATAATGATTCAATTGCACGGAGGAAGACACTTTGATGGGAATTATGATCATTTGATGCTAGTCAACCCTCCACCAAGCTTACCCGAGTCAATATGGACTTCATTAGATGCTAAATCATCATGTAGAGGAGAGGGAAGTAGATCAGTGGACCTACAAAATGTGGATAGGTTGTTGGGAAGATCCACAAAACTCAAAACATGAATGAATTTGACTAAAATATTAGGAAAACTTACGGAAAAATGTGAAGAAGACCCTCTCTAGTAAGAAAATTTAAAAACATTATAGATTAGTATAAGGACCTCTATGATTTGGTTTATGTTGATAAAATTCTCATGGATTTACCATATAAAGATGTTATTGTTTATATTTCGAACCAACAATTTATTTTCGATGTTTCAAACCAACAAATGTAGTTGGTTTGAAACTTCAACAACTAAATTCCTATGTGATGGATCTTGTTGGCTTATAGGGGCCTAACTTGGGTTTAGAGATGATTTAGCCAAACAAATCCTGGTACTATTTGCCCTTTTGGCAACAGTCCGCGGAGTGCGGACTGAGGTGTCACTTGGAGTAGTATGGGAGGGTGCTAGAACTAGGTTTCTGCACCCGAGATATGTCTAATGGTTTTTGGGTGGTCCGCGGTTTGACCCTGTGCACATGTCGCTACACACACCTATTAGTACCTTGCAGCCTGTAATGCTGCCTTCGTGTAGCCTTGTTCGAGGCGCGATCTATGTTATTACCCAAGTTCCTTACTATTAACCTGATATTCTCCAATTACTAACTTATCTGTATGAGCCCAATTATCCTTAACAGAGTTCTGTATTCATATAAGTGTGCACAATAATCAAAATAATATAAATGCATAGAAAATCATATAGAAACAAATATAGAGTATTTAGAATCAAAATTCTCTTTATTATTCTTCTTCTTGGGTTATAGAATCAACTTCGCCCTGTGCACTCAGCTACAGGGGTCTGTGCACTCAGCTGTGGACTCTACTAGGCCTTTGCACACTCAGCTGCAGAGCCTCTTCCTACTACTACGACCCAATACACTTAGACTTCTTCTCTATCCGCTACTAGATCATTACATTAATCCATCTCTTCTTATCTTTACAACTTAGAGCCTCGCTCTATAGGCTGACATGACATTACATTACATTACAATACTTAGGGTAGACAACCCTATGACTCAATATACATTTTGCGCTTTGCGCCCGCAATTCGCGGAGTCTTACAACATATTTGACCAAAACTTGGGCTTTGAGCCCCAAAACATGTTGTGGGGGAATTCCATGCCCAACAGGCCCCCAACACAAACATCGTGACTCGCCCTAGAGTCACTCTGTTGGCGCTGCGATCTTGGCGTGGAGGTCCGCAGCGCAGTGCTCTGCGGTTTGCTGGACTTGTTGCATGCGTTCTTCTGAAGCCTCTTTGTCAAGAGAAAATCCATGCCTTAGCGCATACATCCCCTACATATGTGTGAGCTTGCCTTCGATATCTGTCGTGATGGTCAAGGACTTGTCAATCCATGGCTGGATGCACGCTTTGATAACTGCCTCTTTCTGTTGTGCCACATCCACCTGCTCCTTCAGTGCCATATCTTGTTACAACTTCACAAGCTGTTGAGTGAGGACTACTGTCTGTGCAGTTCCTCAGACACTGTAGTACTGCACCTGAATTTCGCGCACCTCTATTTCCAGGCGTTGTATGTTGGGGTTTTCCTGCAAAGATGTGAGGACCGCAAATGCTTGTTCCAACATAGTGGTACAGCCTTGCACTGCACATCCAATTTCTTCCAACCCTATTTGGATAGCGCTATTGCACTGTTCTCTGACTTCTGGGGGACTGGAAGGTTGCACCTTCAACCACAACTCAGCTATTTGCAGGTTCAGCTCCAGCTGAACCTTTGTCGTTTCTGCTCTAGCTTCGCAGACGCTGGTCACCAACCTGTGGATCTGTTTTGCTGCTGGTAGATCTACTGGGATGGCCAGCTATGGGACGCCTTTGCAAGCGTTGTCTACCACCTGTTCCAACCGCTGAGTCTGTGATACCATTTCATCACGTTGTAGGCTGAGCTGTTCGATGTTGATCTTTTGCTCACTCAGATTCTATATTACAAGGCCCTCCCTAGCACAGAGTTCTGCTATTATTCCATCCTGCAATTGGTATAGTGTGTCTCGCGGAAGGGCAACCAAATTGAGGCCAAGTCCTTTGATCCCGCTAACCGCAGCTCTGTCAATCTCATTTGTTGCTGCGATCTCTCCTTTCAGTAACACTATGGTATTGGCCATCCTTGCGCGTAGCATCTGTTCAGCTGCTGATGTTCCTGCTGCAACGCAGGTGGGCAAGGTTCCTTCCGGCGGGGGTCGCACCTGTAGTTTCTGCAGCTCCAACCTTAGGGCCCCCAACACAGTCTGTTGCTCCATCATAACTTCTTGGAGCGCTTCCTTGGTGACATCGCGAACTATCTCGCCAATGTCGTAGAGGTCTCCTTCAGTCAATGTGATCAAGTCGACGGCTAGCTTCGAGGCCTTGACCTTTTTCTGTGGACCCAATCTTTCTGGGATGCACGGCTGTTTGAGTTGGGTCGAAGTGGTTCTTGGATCTGCGCCCTCTGCTGCAAGGTCTATGTCCTTTGCCTCCTGTCCTACAGACACTTCCTGGCCCTTGTTTGCTTGCGTTGTCATGACCTCTATTGTCTGTGCTGATGCTGCTTCAACGACCTTCTTTTGTTTCACAGTTGCCTATGTGGCTTCGCGGACTGCCTTAACCTCGGCTACCACTTTTTCATTGCACCTTTTCTCGACCAGCTGGGTGACATGTAGCTTGGCATCCTCCTTCCTTTTCTGCGTTGCTGTCTTCTCCAATTCCGCCAAATCTGGGGCATGCCACTCGGGAGGCCATGACTCTAACACTGTGAAGATTGTGTCGTCAGTGGCTATGAATGGGGGCTTTATCCACTGTTGCGCTGGATACTTTCGTGCCCTGATGTAAATATTGTGCATGTCTGCCTTGAAGTTTGAAAAACTTCGTAGACTATTGTGCATTGTGGGGGACAGGCACAGCCTCCTATTAATCCACATCCAGATGCTCGCCTCCATGAGCACCCAGAAGATATTTGTATCGCGAATCCGCTTCGCATCCTTGGTAGCCCAGAGTGAAGCGTACTTCGTGGCCTCTAGTAAGTCATGCTCAATGCTCGGGAACTGACTGTCCTCTGACAATTCTCCTGCTACCAGTAAGATGGACAAGAGAAACCACGCGTAGTGGAAGGTCTTACCCTGCTCCTGGGCCTCCTTGCAGTTGAGCAAAAATTCTTCACAAAGGAACTCGACCCATTTGAACTAGACCCCCTCCGCACATTGTTTGGCCAACACAACTACCGGCACTGGTACTTCTTCGCCATGACATTTTCTCATTACCTTTCCGGCCAAGATTTGGGTGGCTACGCACACCCCTTTATCCTTGATATTGCTGATGGCGTAACCTCTCTTTTTCTTCTCGAGCTTATATTTTTTCTTCATGGCTTTCGCGAGAGCCAAATTGCCATTTTTCCTGCTATCGGTGCGGGGTCATTTCCCTTACAGGGAATCCAAGAAATTCTATGGATGAGATCCATCGTGATGGGAATAGGCTCCTCCAGCCATAAGTACCCATCATGCACCAGGCAAAGTAGTTGCCTGATGACAAAAATGGCGATGGGCATGTGGTGAAAGTGTGGTATCCATAGTAGATGAAGCAACCCAACCTTCTCCACACCGTGCAGCCATTTTCGCGGTTGTAATGTGATCACTAGCCCCTTTGTATTCTGTTTCATTAGGCTCTTTGTCTCTAAGTGTGGTAACTTCTCGCTATCCGCGAGGTCCCAGTCTTCAAATTTTAGGGTAGGCACACGTCATTCCATCAAGGAGGAGCAGGGTCTGGATCGCACTCTTCATTGCATCTAGATTCTTTGGTACCTTAGCTTTCCCCTTTCGCAGAGGGACATACTCAGGCAATTTTTCTGCAGAGCGCATCAGTTGGATGTCCACCTCCACATCTTCTTCTTCCTCTACCTCGACAATCATAGCCTGTAAGTCCTCCTCTTCATCTAACTCAATGGTGACAGCCTTTCCCTTTTCCTCCATTGATAGCTTACCAAACTGCAGATTCCTCGGGGACATGTGGACTGGTCCCATTGTCTACTTATCTTTTTTCGGTCTTGGCGTCTAAGCGGATTTCAAGATTTCTGGCGTGACCCCAGTATCTTCGGGAAAATTGTGTACCGTGTGGGTCATCACAGCCTCGCTGGCAGTTCCTTCTTCAAAGCCCAAACCTGCCCTGGTATCCTTCATCTTGTCTGTACTATATGCGGTCTTTCGCGAACCTAGGGGCTCAAATATCGCTCGATGCTCAACACTCTGTGCTCTATTCAACTGCTCAAGTCTCAAGTGAACAAGTGTTGTCTCGTGGCTAGCCCCTAGAGTTTTATAGCACCTTTTGAATTCAAATTCGACTATTCCCCCCAATTCTGGGCCATCAATTCTTTCTTGGTGGCAGATTTTCCAAAATCTTTCCCATAACTATTGTCTTAAATGTCCACCGCCTGCTCCATTTGGCCTCAAACCAGACATCCCGTCATGAACAGTGACACCAACGGTCACTTCCCAGCCTACTCGCGTGACACCACAGCCCTCCTGCATGGGCACGAACCTTGTGACATGCTAACTCTGTACACACCTCTCTGATCGCGTAGCTCCCAAGCAGACTCTTTTATAGTCCCGCACTCCCTTTCAACTGCCTAGAGTGCTGAGATTGTTCTTCCGACGGCTAGTCAGGTGGTTGCACTGCCTGTGCGAGGCTCCATCTCGCCTTCCAGTATAGTCCGCGGAAAATCCTCAATTTCCCTCGTGATAGTCGCCGCTGCGCGCTCCACTGTATGCAGTGCGTTCCCCTGGTTACTACATTGGGTGATATGTGGACTTAGCCATGGAAGCAAACTAATCAATTCTTGGCGATAGTATTCTAATTCATTGGTATAATCATCCACACCTTGCCTTGCCATCCTTGGTTTATTGACGTGCTCGCTTGATTTCGTTTTCCAACCTCTTGACCTCTGCGTCTGTCAAAATGCTTTTCTTTCTTAGTCGTAACCGGTCCCTTTCAAGTTTGCGAAGTCTAAGATTCCCTTGCTAAATGGCTTCCTGAAGTCTTATGTGTTCTGCTTCATGTAGCTGTGTAATTTCTTCATCCTGGGCTTCGCGCACTGTCACACCTACGGGTGCTATTACGTGTGGATTCCTCTTTGCATTCCCCTCAGGACTTATGGTCCCTACCTTGTTCCTCAACCTTATAATTGTTTCCACAGTCAGGGTTTTGCAGATTGTCCTATAGGCCTGGAACTGTTGGTACCCACGGGTCCCAATCAGTGCGTTTCACCTGGTGAACTCTATTTAGCACCTCACACACCCTGTCGAATGCTTCTCTGTGGATAATTGATAGTGTGCGTCACCTTTCCTACTGCTGCGTTTTGTTCCTATTCTCTATTCTGGGGGTGGTGTGCGCTTGTGTGGGTTGCATTTCATATATCTGTACCCATCAGGAAAGGTGGGCACGCAAGTTGTTCTGCCCCTGGTAATCGGCTCTCATCCTTAGCTGGGGTTTGCTAAATTGTAGGCACATCATCCTCTTGCATCCGCGCCAGTCCTCAAAACTCCTCTAATGTGTACCCCACCATCCTGCGGGTGTTGCGCGCAATGCCCATTTCAGAGCATCGAATCGTTGTTGTTCTGGTATTTCACTTTCAAATTTGTTCAGGAATTCATCCACCGCTGTCAACCCATCATATGTAGACAGTTCCCTTGCCTCTATTGTCACGCAGTGCAGTGATCTAACCATCATGTTTCAATTAAGCGTTGTTACTTCATGTAGTTGATTCTGCCATTGCTCTACTTCTTCGTATGAATCTAAAGTGTAGGAGCTTTCGCGCTCCCACGAAATCCTTCCATCTGCAGTTGGATTCACCCAATCTTGTTCTCATGCAGTTATCTTGTAGAAGCAATCGACATCGTCATCACTATCATCATCGCACACTAGTTCAGTGTATCGCGCTCCTTCGGCTGGATCTAGTAGTACTACTATGCGTAGTGACTTTTTATCAAAAATCATTTTGCACTTCTTCATATTGATGACTCCGTTCTTATCGGTGGCCCAATCTATTCCTAGCAGCGCGGCATAGGGATTGTTGTCATCAAAAATATCTATCACTTCAAAATCTGCCTGCGTGCTCGCACCTTCAATATCCACTGCTACCCCTTGCAATCTTCCCATGGGCAAGATCTTCGTTTGGTTCACCTTTCGCAACTAAATAGGAGACCATTGTAGCGTGGGTTTGCCCATGCATTCCCATGTTTGTTTTGTTAGTACATTCACCTCCGACCCGAGATCCAGGATTACCTGATCCATTTCATACTTGTTGATTTGCGCAGTCAACCTCATTTCCCTTCCTGTGAGCAATGCATGCTTTCCAAGTTTCTGGACCATGCACAGTTCTCCTAACCCCGTGCAGCTAGTGATAAGTTCCTGTAGTCCTTTTACTGCCTTGCTGTCGTGTAGCAGTTTCATGCATGTCTCTAGAAAGGTAGTGAGCCTTGAAAACCCACGCACTTTCTTCTAACTACTTACCTTTATCATCGCTAGTGATCATACTGCTCCTGAGCATCATGTTTACATTCGGGTCTTCTTCGCGCAGCTCAGACCTCATCATCTGCAAATTCTGAGTCGGAGGAGGCTGGAGTACCCCTTTTTCGCGCAGCCTCGCTATCAATGTAGGGCAGTCTTCTACCTCATGATCAAACTAAGTATAGTACAAACATGATGTCCTTGTTGGGTTTGTAAAATCGCGGGCATAGTGCCCTAGCCCCCCGCAATTGTAACAAATTAGTTGTCCGTGACCCCTTCTTGGTCCCATTCCACCTTGACCTTGTCTACGCCCCTAAAATCCAGTGCGTGCCATTATTGTATTTGGGTCAAGGGCTCGCGTTTCAGTCTACACCCTGTAGGCAGGAGTCTGATCCATCATTAGTTCATAACTTCTGTAGGTGCGCTCATCATGGCCTACCGACCTACAGAAATTACAAAACAATTGTTGGGATGTCTGCATATACTTCTGCAATAGATGACAATTTTATGTTGTGTGTTTTCCTCCTATCTGACAGATCGCGCACCATAGTGCAGGTGCTGTGCTTAGTCCTACTTGTGCCTCGGGCCTTAATGGCATCTGCCCTCCTCCCGCTAAGTAATTCATGAACACTGGACATTGGTCCTTATCATGCCCCTGGCCTTTGCATTTTATGCACCATACCTCCTCGCATGCCTCTGGTTGAGGTGTCCTGTCCTGTTTCAAACTCTGCATCTCCAAACACAGATTTTGTAGTTGCGCGTGGATTTGTTGGACTCCCAAACCAGGGTCTTGTATAGGGGTCTCATGCAATCTTATTGTCATCTCCAAAGCTTCGGCGTGGGTGGAAAGCTTTTGTTGTGATAGCGCCGTCCTTAAATGCGGTGTTAGTGACGTTACAAACCATGCGCGGTTTTGTCCATCCATCAACATCATGTTGGCTTCGTGAATCATACCCTTTAGTCTTTGTTCTATATCCTAGGGGGTCTCGCTCGGGAGCATCGCGATCTCCTTGAACCCGCTAATTGATTGTGTCTCTGACTTTGGCTTGCTAAATTCCCTATTTAGCGTGGTTTGGATTTTTGTGATTCCTGCATTTGGATGGTCATTAGAATGCTTGATGTACCATGTTAATGCGTGATCTTGCAACGCGCTCACCAGTGTAGCCTTCTTGATATTGTCATCCATGGCACCTTGTGATTCCCATATTGCCCTTACCACGAACCAGAATTGGTTTGGATCTTCATTCCCTACTCCTCTGAATACCGATAGTTTGATCGCATGCACCATACTGAACTGTGGTGGTGGTGGAGGCGGGGTGGGTGGAGATAGAGGTGAGGAGGGTGAAATGGGTGGCGGTGTAGATGGAGGTGGAAAGCGTGGAATTCGCTACCTTATCAGACCGATCGTGCTTCTCAAAGAAACTTTCATGAGCTCTTCCTCGCTTTCCCGCAAGGGTAAAATTAAGGGACTAGTTTCTAATTCTTCACTACCCCTGAATCTGTAGATCTTCCCACTTTGCATAGTCCCAAACATTAATTTATTCACATAATGCACTTTTTACGCAATAACATCTTAATCTAAGTGTTCAAAGATTTAATATACTTACCTCGTGGTCCTTTGAGGAAGTGTCGCCCCGCCTCACTATAGCTGACACTCGTATCTACCGCGAACTCATTGATAAATCCCCCTATAATTTGATCGAGCCAATGGTCCACAGCTCACACGATCTTATCTCCTAATGCTTTTAGTCTGCACACTAATTCCGGAGTCCACACGATTGGTTTGTCGAGCCTACACCTTCCCTGACTATCTGCTAGCTTCGTGATCCACTCATATAGCTCAGAAGGAAAGGATGCAAAGAAAATTTCATGGATTTCTGTATATAAGTAGCGCTCCAACCACTGCTCTTTAGATACTCACATATTCTTGTTTTCCTGTGCCGCGAACTCGTGAATCTTCTTGTCCAAACACCCTTCAATTTCTTTCTTTGTTGGATTCCAGTGACATGATATCAGATATCCCTTATGCAGATCTTAGTCCTGGCAACAGAACCATTTGTTGGCTTATAGGGGCCTGACCAAGGTTCAGAGATGATTTAGCCAAACAAATCCGGGTACTATTGGCCCTTTTGGAAATAGTTCGTGGAGTGCGGACTGAGGTCTCACCCAAAGTAGTATGGGAGGGTGCTAGAACCAGGTTTCTGCACCCTAGAGATGTCTAATTTTTGGGTGGTCCGCATTTGACTCTGCGTGCACGTCACTACGCGCACCTATCAATGCCTTGCAGCCTGCAATGTTTCCTTCGCGTAGCTCTATTCGAGGTGCGATCTATGTTATTACCCAACTTCCTTACTATTAACCTGATATTATCCAATTACTAACTTATTTGTATGATCCCAATTATCCTTAATAGTGTTTTGTATTCATATAAGTGCGCGCGATAATCAAAACAGTATAAATGCATAGAAAATCATACAGAAACAGATACAGAGTATTTAGAATCAAACTTCTATTTATTATTCTTTTTCTCGGGTTATAAACTCAACTTCACCCTGCGCACTCAGTTGTTGACTCTACTAGGCCTCTCCACATTCAGCTGCAGAGCCTCTTCCTACTACTATGACCCAATACACTTAGACTTCTTCTATATCCGCTACTAGATCATTAAATTAATCCATCTCTTCTTATCTTTACAACTTATAGCCTCACTCTATTTATACAATCCCATGGTCCGCGGACCATGGGTAGGTTGACATAACATTACATTACATTACAATACTTAGGGCAGACAACCCTATGACTCAATATACTTTTCGCACTCCGTGCCCTCAATTCATGGAGTCTTACAACATATTTGACCAAAACTTGGGCTTTGAGCCCCAAAACATGCTATCGGGGAATTCCATCCCCAACAGATCCACAAGAAATTTTCCAACATTATAGATCATTAACCAAATTGATGATGAAATGATTGAGAACGACACCTTCCAAATTTCAATAATAAAAGCTTAAATGCGATTATATTAGGTCCCATAGCTATCAAGTTGCTCCTTTTGATAATTGATACATGGGTTCTTTAATCATGAATAGATCCATCACCAATTGTAGAGTCTCACATGTCGTGCAATTTGAAATTTTAGAAAATCTCATTGTCTATGTTGGTGTTGCTTGATTTTCCATTCTCAAAATCGCTAATGGCTGATTCTATTAGTAACTTCTTCATCTTTATTTCTTTTGTCTCTTCTCAAGAAATATGAGTGGTTTTATTTTTGCATCCACAACTAAACTAACTCCACATGGGCACATAAGTATTCACAAAAGGAAGAGATTACGTGTATGGTGTACGCTTGTTGCAGAGATTATATCCGCGTCCATACGCTGTTTCATGCAGGAGAAATCGCGTATATGAAGTTCTGGAAGATCGCGAACTGCCTGATATTTGCATGCTTTCCTTATTTGTGAGAAGCTTAGATGTCCCAACCTTCGATGCCATAACCAGTGCTCTTCATCCTTGCTAAGATAGCATTGTTGTTGTCCTTCTTCAAATATGTACAGATTATTTGGAGTTCTTTTGCCTTTGAGAACTGTTTTACCTGTATCAAGATCACGAACAAGACATCCATTCGATCTGAAAATAACCTCGGTTTTTTGATCACACATCTGGCTGACACTTAGTAGATTATGCTTCAATCCATCAACATACAAAACATTTCCAGCCTTGACCTTTTCTTTCAAAGGAGCAATACCTTTTCCTTTTATAGTTGCAGGAGTATCATTTCCAAAAGAAACTTTCTTTCCCTTTTCTAAAGTAGAATAAGATTCAAGTTTTTCTTTATCACCTGTCATATGTTTCGAACATCCACTATCAATGTACCATAGATTTTCCTGTCCTTCTGCATAAAATGCTATCCCACATCTTTCTGTTTGAGGTTCCTTTATTCTCCATGTTTTGGTGCTCGTGGCTTGTTCCTTTTTCTCCTGAAACCTGCTCCTGCATTCAGAGTCTTTATGACCAAAATTATTGCAAATAGAACATTCAACTTCATTTTCAAGAACCGAAAAGTTGTTATAGGTCCTTTTTGTAATCCCTGTCATACTTCTTTGTTTTTGAGCTTCCCTAGTCATGATCGTTTTATATGCAACACATTGAGCTGCTTTGTGACCAAAGTTATGGCAAGAAAAGCATTGTCCATTGAAGAAGCTTCTGCGGTTATTGAATCTACCAGCCAACTGATTGTAATTTCTATTTTCATCTATTCTTGAGCCAAACTGAGAAGATTTTACCTGTGGTTGGTTGTAGCTTTTGTTCACCCTTAAGAAGGATTGTCCCTGATAGTTTCCGTTTGTAATTCGTCCCTGCTTTACCTGATTATCTTCATTGTTCTTCTGCTCATTTCTTCTTGCTGCATCAAGATAACTTTTTGAGGTGGATGCTTGAGAGGTTTCTCCATTATAGCCCAAACCTGTCTTGTTTAGAGGAGACCGCTGCACATTGATAATCTCATCCAAAGTTTCAGATCCTTTGACAAACTTAAGATTAATAGCTTTTGTTTTCTCAATTTCTTTTCTGAGACCAACAATTTCACCTTCTAGTTTTTCAAGATGTTTTTCCTTTTCATCAATTTGAAATTGCAAAGTATCAATGATCACACTCTTTTCTTCTATGCATCTCTTGAGTCTAGTAATTTCATTATAGAGATTATCCACATCTACAGCATCCTCATAATCATCATCTTCAAATGCCATTAACAGCTTATATTTATTACCTTGTTCATCTTCATCACTGTTTGATAAGCCATCACTATCTTCATGGGTGTAGTAGCTTTTCTTATTTGCACTTTGTTTCTTGTTCCATCTAGCAGGTTCTTTTCCTTTATCCTTATAAGGACATTTTGCAGCATAATGACCTACTCTTCCACAAGCAAAGCATTTGAAAGGTAGCTTACCTCTGAACCTTCCAGAACCTCTTTGAAGATTTCTGACAAAATTTGATTCTTCTTCCTCTTCTTCTGGAACATGGCTTGCTTCATAGTAATCTTCTTTTCCTGATGCCTTAAAAGCAGCTTCCCTTCTGTCAGATGGACCTCCCTTTCTCATTTCATAAGAAGTTAGAATTCCATGTAGCTGAGACATAGTGAGAACACGGAGATTTTCTTTTTCTTCTATTGCAGATACTTTAGATTCAAACTTGGGGGATAATGATCTTAGAATCTTTTGAACTACTATAGTCTCTTTTATTTCTTCACCCAAATTTTTCATACAATTAACAATCTCATCTACCCGAAGAAAATAATTAGCCACACTTTCATCATTATACATCTTGAGAGTCTCATATTGAATCCTGAGAGTTTGAATTTTAGCTTGCTTTACCTGTTCATCTCCTTCATAGCTAGTGATCATTTTGTCCCATATCTCTTTTGCTGATTTGAAGTGCATGACCTTCATGAATTCTGTTTGGGATATACTTCCTAATAGAGTACTGACTGCTTTTGCATTTGTTTCATACTGCTTTTTCTCAGCTGGATCTGTAGGAGTAGCTGAAGGAAAGGCATAGCCTGTTTCTACAATGTTCCAAACTTCTGTACCAAGAGATTGAAGATATGCAGTAACTCTTACCTTCCAATAATTGAAATTTGTCCCATCAAAAATCGGTGGCCTGATTGATGCTTCTTTCTCGTAGTTGCTCATGATGAATGATCTACCTTCAAGCGATCAAGCTTCTCTGAAGGACCTGCTCTGATACCAATTGTTGGAAATAATACTGAGAGGGGGGGTGAATCAGTATTATCAGATCAATCAAACTTTTTCAATGCTCAGAAACATATACGCTACTTCAGTTAGGTGAACCAGCGTGTACACGCTACTGTGACTAAATAAAACAGCGTATAAGAAGAAAACTCATAATTTAGATAGCTTATTCTTCAGTTAAGTTCATCAGGACATTATTCACCACATTAACAGTAAACAGGTGCAGTATAACAGAACAGATCAAAAAGCCACACACATGAACACCAAGATATAAGGTGGAAACCCAATGTGGGTGAAAACCACCTGCTGCAAGTTGTCTCTATCTTTCTTTAATATGAAACTTCAGTTTACAATCTTTTGTACTGGTGCAGCCTTATACCAGTACGCAGGCTACAACCTGCAGAAGGCTACAACCTTCTCTCGTTCTCCAAACTTCCTTGGAAGGGAGCTCCAACCCCCTTTGCTCTTGTACTAGCCAAGATACTAGTACGTAGGTGCTGACCTACAATCTTCTTTCCTTCAGGTACCACCTTTCATACATTTTCAGACTGGATATTCCTGAAGCACAACATTACAATTTGTAGACCCCAATTCATTCAACTTTTACAACAGATCACTGAAGCATAAAACAACCAATACTAGTATTATCAAACTTTGAATCACTGAACCACTGAACCCTGTCAATCACCAGATACCAGAACACAGAGTAGTCTACAGAACTCTGCAATAACAGTCAGATCCAACTGCAAACCCAAAAATCAAGCTTTAAGAGATATACGCTACTTCAATGAGCAAAACCCGTGTATACACGCGCTTTTACCGAAGCCAACCTGCGTACAGATCTAAAAATAAACTTTCTCAATTTGCAGCTGTACCAGACATCAGTTAGACCCAGAACATAACATTGCGACAGTATGCAGATCTAGAAATACGCATAATCAACCATATCATGATAGTGCATTTCAAACCATTAGATCCCGATCTATCCTTAGATCTAGTCTTCCATCAACCGATGTGATCTCTCCTTAGCTCATATCAAGCAACCCAGACCCTGCATATCAGATCTCTTTCTCTCTTAGATATTCAAGCCTTGTCGAAAGATGATTTTGCCTAATGATCTTCTTCTCCTTATATAGCCTTAGGCCTTGCTCAATACCAAGAGCCAAAACTATAGTAACACAATACTATCAACTTCAAAACTAGGGATTGACACGCCCGTCGAGACACAATGGTCCGAAACCATAGGCACAACTTCCAAGGACTAACCACCATGGACCAAAGGTACTTTTCCACATACACGCGCTTTTTCTGAATCCAACTAGCGTGTACATGCGACTTGGGCTTAACGAACCTGCGTATATGAACTTCCTTGGCATGCTGTACTAAGATCTGTCTTCTGATTAAGTTGCCATCACCTGTACCAACCTCTGAGCACCTGTACCAACCTCTGAGTGAGTTTCCATCAAGGACAACACTTGAATCATAATGCCAACAAAAAGATGATAACCCAAAGTTGTCAAACTTGTATAACTTGATATCATCATAAAAATACCAGTTGCTAGGATATGCTTAGGATATTTTAGATCCTTGACTACAACTTGCTGCAGTGAAGACTCTATTGTTTTACCTTCACCTAAATAAGTGTTTTGATACTAATAGAAGGTTGCAGGAGAGGCTTTGAACACATTACCATTATCTAACCGAACTAGTCCAAAGCCTACAACACTAACAAATTTATCATCACCAACAAATATTTGTTTGGTGTTACAGTCATTAAGAGCAAAAAAATAGTTTTATTTTTAGCCATATGATACGATTTCTCTAGAATTATAAGACACTCATAAAAAACAGGAGTAGATGTTGCATGGAAGGAAAAAATAGAAGTATAAAGTGCATGCCCATGAGAATAAGAGTTAGAAGAAGAAGAATAAAGATTCATGTTGTACTTCTTCATTGTTGTTTCGAATACCTACATATTTTTAAAATATTTATATTCTAGATGATCATTACACCCAAAAAAAATTCAATGTATGTTAGTCTTCTTAAATTTTCATTTTGGTTCTTTATGAGCATTAGGATTAGAAGTCATCTAAGAGGGTTTAGTACCCTTTTTTTGCTTGTCGTTGCAAGGATGTTTCTTCATTAGATGTTTGGATCTATTTTATGTTGAGTGATAATGGCCTTGTTAGATATGTTTACATTGTTGTTTGCTCCAAGATGTGAACTTATATTTCTCTCTAATTAGAAAATCACAAAGAGACTCAAGGGAGGGTTGTTGGACTCATTATTGGTGTGAGACCAAAACTCACAGGCATTAGTCTTCGCTACAATCACTATAGTTAGGACTCGCGAGAGGTGATTAATCCATGTCCGAAAACACATGGTGAGCATTGAAATCAATGGCTAACAATCCACACCCTAAGCATGAGCCATATGAGTTTCAAACTCGAGACGTGCTGCTTTGATTCCAATTGTTGGACTCACAATTGATGTTAGACCAAAAGTCATAGGGGTTAGTCTCCACTACGATTGCCAGAGTTAGGATCCACGAGATGTGGTCAGTCCATGTCATGAAACACATGGGGAACGCTAAATCAATGTCCAACAATACCATTCCACCCATAAAAAGTGCAATGTATGTTAGTCTTACATTTTTATTTTGTTCCTTTATGAACATTAGGAGTAGAATTCATCTAATAGGGTTTTGGACCCTTGTTTTTCTTGTTGCAAGGATTCTTCTCCATTAGATGTTTGCATATGTATTTATGTTGAGACTCAATTGCCTTGTTTGATATTCTTACATTGTTGTTCACTCCAATATGCGAGCTTATCTTGCTCTCTAATTAGAGAATCACAAAGATACTCAAGAGAGGGTTGATTGACTCAAGATTTTCATTTGACCAAAACCCATGGGCATTAGTCTTTGTTACAATCACCAGAATTAGGACTAATAAGTGATCAATACATGTCACAAAACACATGGGGAGCTTTGAAACCGATGTAAAACAATATTCTCCCCCAGCATTAGTCAGATGAGTTTCAAACTTGGGACTTGTTGCATTGATTCCAATTGTTGGACTCACAATTGATGTTAGACCAAAAGTCGTAGGTGTTAGTCTCTGTTACAATAGCTAGAGTTAGGATCTACAAGAGACAGTCAGTCCATGTTGTGAAATACATGGGAAGCACTGAACCCAATGTCCAACAATAATCATGCGCCCACAAAAAGTGTAACATATATTAGTCTTCTTACATTTTGATTTTGTTCCTTTATGAGCATTAGGAGTAGAAGTTATCTAATAGGGTTTGGAATACTTTTTTTTCTTATTGTTGCAAGTATTCTTCTTCATTAGATATTTGGATCTATCTTTATGTTGAGCCACAATGGCCTTGTTAGATATTCCTACATTGTTTCACTCCAAAACACAAACTTATTTTGCTCTCTAATTAGAGAATCACAAGAAGATTCAAGAGAGGGTGTTGTGTAAGAATCCCCTAAACTCCTCTAGACTTGGAGTGAAAAGTAGATATAAAACATAATATGCACTACCAAGCTTAGTAAGAATAACATATATACATTGATAATCTCCTATTCAACAATATTTAAGTAAAACTATAAGTTCTTTGAACTTAAATAAATAATATTTAATGCAAGATAAATCATTGGGAATTGAATAAATTAATTGATTTCCAAAATGGTGGTCTCTAATTTGATTTTATTTACCAAAAACATTTTATAACTTATTCCAAGCTTCATCTGGGTCATTAATCCCCTAAAGGTGAAATTGTAAATCAAGAGAGATGTATAATCCAATTAATCCATACATTTCATTATTCTCATTATCTCATTTGACCTTTTTTTGTAGCTTTAGTGAGTCTTTTTCATTTCTCAAGGTAATTTGGTATAATCCCTTTCTTCATGGTACATCCTCCATTTTGGACTTCCCTGAGAAGTGGTTGGTATTGGTAAGAAAAAAATAAATTGAAATAGCCACATTAAAATACACAAGTAATATGAATTGAAAAGTTGAAATCAACTATTTGGATGGAAAGTTCTCGTAAAAATAGGCAATTTAAAAAAATGGCACCCAAAGAGACTTCGGATGTGATGATTATGTCCTTTTTAATAAAGACATAAAAAGTAACTAAAGTACCACGTGGTTGGTAGACGTTGGCCCATATGGTGATGGATGCATAGTGAAGTTGTCGAATATTTTTTTTCCTTTTCTTTCCTAACTATGCTTATAAGCTCACTTAAAAAAAAGTACTTATAAAATGACTCACTTTTATCAAATAAATGAGAATCACTTTTACAAAATTAAAGTTGCACACAAAAATTAGCTTAAAAGGAATATTAGAGTTACTTTATTGTGATTCACTTTTATAATTTAAGTAAAATTCACTTTACATTAAAGTTATGTCAAAACTTAAGGTTGAATGAACTTTTTCAAAATGTAATTTAATAAAAAGAAATAAGTGAACTCAAGACTTCTAATTTAACATAGTAACATTAAAGCAACTGAGTTAATATTAAATATTTGACAAATGTTACGAGGGAGGAGGGGGGATTACTCCCATAACCCTTATTTTTGTTGCAAAAAACCTTCAACATGGATACAAAAAAAGAAGTGAGTTTTCAAACTTTTTGTTGAAACTTTACAATAGTTAGTTAGATCTTAGTTATTTTGCTTGGAAAATGCAAATTTTATAACTAATTATTATTTGTTGAGCTCACATAAAGAATATAGTAAAGAGAATACACTAAAAGGAAAACACTTGTTGCTAGGTCTCTGATAATTATTGAAATCACATAAAGTACACAATAAATAACATACATAGATTAAAAAAATTAACAAATTAAGAATAAAAATGGTAAAAAAATATTAAATAGAAAAAATAAAATGAAAAGGAAATAATTAAAATTTATACCTCCAAATTTCATAAAAAATGTTGTATCTTTGTTAATTTTTCTCATACCAAATATGATTTATTTTACTTCAACAACTTATTAGACCACATAAAATATTTTTCTCAAATATTTTTGAATTTGCCAAAAAATAAATACATTGGCATATTAACTTATAAATGCAATGGAAATAACGCACGAGGCATAGAGAAAATAATGAGAGGGTGTTATGTGAAGGCACTCCATGGTGAGAAGGCCAACGGTTTGAAACTCTGTGGGAAAAAAATCAAACCATACTAAGGGGTGGTGTGGTCTAGGCTAGGCGCAATCCTTGAGTGCTTTTGATGGCTTAGATGCCCCTGGGTCTCCACTATTCAAGACAAAAGTTAGGCATGCCAGTCATATAAGGACTCACATAAGATAACAAACAAAAAAAATTCAACAGAAATAAAATGAAGAGATGAATCACACGACAATAGTAAATTTATGGCCAACACAATCTCCCTTCATTATTTTTTCTTATTTATGGGTTGGAATCACAAAGAATACACAAAAAAATATAGTTTTTGGGCACCTGGATACTCAACCCCACTAGGAAAATTGGCCTCAAAGAATTTTTCCTCGAGAAATCAATCCACTTGAAGAAAATCATTGCTAGAGAATTAACCCGTCTCACCAACAAATCGACCTTCCTTTTTCCATGTCTTGTATGACCCTTACACATTAGAGAGATTTCTCCTCGATAATTTGGCCTCCTCCATAATTCAACCCTCTTTTTCAGAAACTCAACCTCCTTGAATTTCTCTCGAAATTTCCTGTTTTACTTCTACTCACTTCTCTTCTATCTAGTTTAGTCTCTAGCTACAAAGAAAATCGCTTCCCCCACACTCATGTGTGTGTATTCACCTTTCCCTTCAAATTATTTTATAATTTAATTAAGCCAAAACCCTAACCCTAATCTCCTTAGTGATCATTGTTAGGATTAAATCCTAAGCCTCACTTATAATCAATAATTGAGATTATATTTAAGTCACTTAAATAATTTTATTATTTATCATTAGAACTTTGGCTTAATAGTCCATAATAATTAATTAGATTAATTATCATACTTTTCCTAAGTTAACCTTAGGAAAGAAATCACAAATCACTTACTCCGCCAAGCAAGCACCTAAGAGGAAATCAAATATATTCTACATGCTAAGACACCAAGCCTATGTAGAATACCTTCCCAAGATACAAGAAATTCAACATCCCATCCTAGCAAGGAAGGGATTCTCCACCACCCCCATCTTGTCTCTATAAAACAAAAGCTTCCCCTTCACCAGAGGCTTGGTGAGAATACTTGCTACATGCTCCTTTGTGGAGATGTACTACAATTATATCACAACAACTTTAGACCCGATCTCTATATGCTTGGATCTATCATGAAACATTGGATTCTTAGAGAGTTTAATGCAACTCTAATTGTCATAGTGAATCATAATGGGCCCCATCTTAAGATTGAATGATCCCATGAGCATATTGAAAAGATATATGGCCTCATAACTAACCATACTTATTGCTATGTACTATGCCTTTGCTAAGATACGTGCCATTGTGTGCTACTTCTTGCTTTACCACGAGATCATAGCTAATCCCAATTTGAAACAACATCTAAAAGTACTATTCATGTCCACTACATTCCCTGCCTAGTTTGAATCTGTGTAGCCCTGGAACTCCACTCCACCGACTCCGACATACCTTAATTGATACTCCATTGTACCATGAATATACTTGAGAACATTCTTCAATGCCACCCAACGAACCCTCTTCGACTCCACGAGGAATTGGATGAGTGTGCTTACCACAAAACAAATATCTGACCTATTGTTGACTAGATAACATCAAGTACCTTATGAACTACCTATACAAGGTGGGATCCACCAAATAATTCTTATAAGAGATTAGATTCCTCAAGTTGGTGATCATAGGTGTAGACATCAACCTACAATACTCCATCCATAATCTCCTCAGAATCTTAGCCGCATACTTTCCATGCCCTAGGAAAAATATCTTCTAGTTGCTACCACACATCCAATCCCAAAAAGTAGTGCAACAATCCAATGCCCTTCATCTCAAACTCCTTGCACATACTTATCAACTTATTTGATCTTGTCAGAAAGATATAATCAGCATACAATACCAAAATGAGCAACTTATCATCAATAAGCACATAGCACAAGTTGGAGTCCATGACATTCTTGGTGAAACCCAATCCAAGTAGGTACTTATCAATCCTATAGTACCATATGTGAGGTGCCTGCTTAAGTCCATAGAATGTTTTCTTCAATATGCATACATTGGACTCTCTCCCATGCACTTCAAATCCTTGAGGATTCTCAATATACACCTCCATCTGATGTATCATCCACCCTGCCTTTGAAGCAATGCATATGACTTCCCTAATAGATGCATATATGAATACAAGCACAAATTTCTCCTTGAAGTCCACTCCATCCTTCTAGGAGAACCTTGTCACCATGAAGCTCACCTAATACTTCTTGACACTGCCATTGGATGCATGTTTGAGCTTATAGATCCATCTAAAATTGACCACTAAATTCCCCTCGAGCCTCGATGCTATGTCCCAAACATAATTTCTCATGATGAAACTATACTCTTCCACCATGGCATCCCTCTAGGCCTACTGATATATTGGCTCGTCAAAATTACAAGGCTTGAACTCATTGATGTTGCTCATCAAGGTCAATAACTAGAAATTTTGGTTGGTGATCTACTCTCCTAAAGGTCCTACTAGGAGCCTCTTGTGATATCTGATATCTCCCATAGAGTTTATATTGGTATGATACCATGTTATTTTTTCTCATACCAAATATGATTTATTTTAGTTCAACAATTTATTGAGACCCTATAAAATATTTATCTCAAATATTTATGAATTTTCCAAAAAATAAATACACTAGTATTAACTTAAAAATGCAATTGAAATAAATTAGAGAGATCAATCACACTATAACAACAAATTTACACCCAACACAATCTTCCTTCATTAAATTTTCTTATAAAAATTATAGGTTAGACTCATAGAGAATACATATAAAAAATATACTTGTTTGGAACCTGGAAACTTGACCCCACTAGGAAAATTGACCTCATAGAATTATGCCTCTAGAAATCAAACCACCAAAGAAAATCAATCTTGGAGAGTTAACTTGTCTCACCAGAAAATAAACCTCCCTTTGTCCCTGTCTTGTATCAGCCCTGTGCATTAGAGAAATCATCCCCTTGAATAATCTAACCTCCACCACAATTTAACCCTTCTTCAGCAACTCGACCTGCCTCTTTCCTGAACTCAGCCTCCTTGATTTTTCCTTGAAATTCCCTATTTAACTTCTCCTCACTTCTCTACAATCTAGTTGAGCCTCTGAGTCTAGAGAAAATCATTTCGTGTGTGTGTGTGTGTGTGTGCCTTCACCTCTTCCTTACGCTTATTTTATAATTTGACTAAGACAAAATCCCTTACCCTAATATCCTAAGTGATAAATGGCTATGTTAAATCCGAAGCCTCAATTGAGATCAATGTTTGATATTATATATAAGTCACTTAAATAATTTTATTATTTATCCTTATAAATTTGGCCTAATAGTCCACAATAATTAATTAGATTAATTATTGAACTTTTCCTAAGTTAACCTTAGGAGAGAAATCATAAATCACTTACTCCACCAAGAAAGCACCTAAAGAGGAAATCAAATATATTATACATGCTAGGACACCAAGCCAATGTAGAAGACCTTCTAAAGCTACAAAAAATTTAATAATCTTGGCGAAACATAAACCTTTTTCATTGAAACAAAGAACATCTCCATTTAATAGTGATTTGGATGGAATGAAATAGTTTGATTGGCATAGAAATGCACAAAAATAGTAGAAACCATAAATATTTTGATGTATGTGGTGACAAAAAGTCAAGATATTGATTAACAATGAGAGCATATCTTCAAACATGCTTTGATACAAATATATATCTATATATATATATATATATATATATATATATATATATATATAGATATAGATATATATATATATATATATGTTAGTGTTTTTATGTGATTACAACCCTCAAGGATAGAAACTGTCCATGCCCTAGCCAATGTGACAACTTGGGGCAATATATGAATACCAAAATAATTTTTGTACAATAAAGTTTCTCACATTCGATATTTGAAAAATGACCCTTTGTGCTATTTAAAAAGATATCACAGATTGATTAGGTCCTAAGCCACAAATAAATATAGCCATTAGTATCAAGGATAATATGAGTTATTATATCACTTTATGTATAGAACATATCATTACCATTGGATTACATATTAATACAAATGCATGCTAAGCTAACACGCTTCTACCTAAAGACACATTAGACGAAGTTAATAATTGACTCCTAAGTGTCTACATATCCTAATAGCCAATTGTGCTTACATTCAATTAGTATAGAAGAGTTTAAGTGTCTATCACTTAAGGGCATGACAATAGCACAATATTCCTATGATGGGAAACACATTAGTTTCCCTCTAATGAAATATGTATATAGTTTAGTGTAGATGCCTAAATTAATTAAGTGGTTTGCCGTTTTTTTAATAATAGTTTTGTTTTATTTGGATCATTTTCATGCTATGTTAATTGGGTGATTTTATTTCCCTTTACTTCAAAGATATTTACTTTATTTGTTGAGAAGTTACTAATGACTTAACTATAATTCAATTACTTCCATTCAAAATAATGATAGATGTGTATATGTGCATAAAGGGAAAAATGTTTCCTAGGAGGGGTTAGATGGAGTTTCCATGTAGGTTGGTCATGATATGAAATGGATCATTGTGTAATTTGTTATTTATTTTAGTACTTCATGAGTGGAAAATTTTGAGTTATTAGCTTTTATGGCCCATTCTAGGGATAGGTCCCACTTTGGTGATTTGGGGTTTAGAAACTTTTAGATCCCATTTTAGGACTTTAATGGCCATTTTGGGGGTAAAAATTTGGAAGTAAAAAATCCAATCACTTGAGTTTGTTCTACACATTGAGAGATTTCCAATAGTGTGAAAATAATTTCAATATGAGTCTATATGAGAAATGTATGCATCCCATAAGTTGACCTATCTTGTTGACCACCATGTTATCGAATGGATGCCACATTAATGCACATTACTTACACATGTGAAGCTAGTTAGATGTTGACTTTCAATAATATTATTTAGGGTCTCAAGCCCTAACATTAGTCGAGATTTTCAACATGCAAAATCCAGAGCCCTCACTCTATATGACTATGAGGGTATGTTAAATATTGTGCCACTAGAAAATGAAGGGGCTCCATTATTATTGTATTATGTATTGTTCCATAGTTGAATAATGCATCCATGGAAACTACACAATGAGCGCACATTTATTTGTGTTTTCATTTAATAACTGAGAAGAAAAGAGTAGAGCATAGGTCTAACCTTCTAGTTGATATTTTTCCATATTGGGTTTTCTCATGGTACATCTCATGTTCATTGTGTGGATGGTGTACTATTTACTTAGCTTATTTCATTTCAATTTGAACTTATTTTAGTAATTTATATGTTAATATGGTAATATTAAATATGCAATCTAAATAAAAACATTTCATAATAAGAGATTCTAGAATATTATGAGGCATGTTGTGATGAATTGTTCGAGTGGAACATCCATGACAATTTGTAGATGAGGTCAATTCATAGGTACTAGATATATTAGCTAGTGACGATGACCACAATCTCAATCTTATAAAGTACCCATAGAGATGGAATGGTGAGGATATTTAGTTTGGTGAATCAACTAGATGCAAGAGGAAATATTATCGTTATCTTTTGATTAATCTAATTACGTATTTTTTTCTTATTCCATGCACAAGTAATTGATTCTAGATTTTTCTTTAAATTGTCTAATCTATACTGTTCAATATTTTGTATATGTTGGTGCATATTTTAGGGAGGTGCCTCTCCAACATGATGATGATATGGCTAAGGTTGACAAGCCACCTTAGGTGTAAAGAATTAACATGCCATGCATGTCAAATGTCATATGTGTGCATTGATAGTTTACCATGGAGTGGTCCTTATATGAGCTTGGGATATCATGGAGGAACCTCAAATTTCACTGATGTGGGGGAGCCTTCCTTGAGATATGACATTATTGATGTATCATGTTGTCAGTACCCTCAACTTACTAGATAGGTTGAGGGTTGGTTAATATGATCTGGATTCATTTTCTAAGGATGATATGTCTCCACCTCCACCATCTCCTCTAGTATTAGACTGACCACCATATCATATTCTAGAATTAAATTGAGCACCATCTCCTCCAGCAAAAAACCGAGCAACATTTCTTCCCTAAATTCTACCATTTATAGTGATATGGTAGTATTGATGCATCATGTTGTTTATGTATTCATCTTACTTGAGAGGTTGTTGGATGGTTAGTATTCTTCTTTTGGTTCATATTTTTAGGATGGTACTCTGAATTCTTCTCCTCTTTCACTTCCACCATCTACTCCAACAATAAACCAACCACCATCTCCTCCTCCAAGATTACTAGATCAACTATCATCTCATCTGATAGATAAAGAAACATATCCTCCTTAGATGCAACATTCTACATTATTATTTGGCAGAGGAACAAATGCATTTGGTTGTAGTGATTGAGGTACTAATTCTGTTGCCCTTGGTGGCAAACCTAACTAGCAGTAGTTCACATTAATATATTTGGTTATTATGATGCATATTTCATATTGATAGTTGACATATTGATTTTGATATTATCAGTCATATATATAATGCATTTTCATATCATGCTAATGTTGATATTGCTTGATTTATAGAAGGTATTTTGTATAATGTATATGTTAATGATTTACATTAATAGTGATTTATCTGTTTTTAAATTAAATTGAGATGTATTACTCAAATTTTAGATGCTATCTTTTAAATATTTGAGATTGATTTTCATTTTTTTTGTAAGGTAGACAATTTATATTATCATAAAAAAGAAGTGCATACCATTCCATCAAATGCTACTAGTTTTCCACTAAGGAAACTAAACCAATAGCATATATTTGAAGTCTTCAAGTTGTATGTTAAAAAAACTATTCATTGGATTCTCTTGAAACCAAGTAGACAAAAATAGACTAATATGAAAATAGTATGTCAAAACCTATCATAACTCAAAAAATCAGTCTCATTATTGATATATACTTAACAAAACATAATTCTATGAATCATTTCAACTAGAAGGAGATCCTACCTAAATAGGAGGAGAAGGATCAATATCCATATCTAACAGAGTAAATGTGAGGTCAACTAACCTATTGGCCAGGATTAAGACTTTGTCATCCAATTTATACACCTTTAGTGGAACCTCATTAATGCACAATAATAGCTCCTATTTGATCTCTAAATGCTCCATTAGAACTCATCACAATAGATTTTTGACTTTCCAATAGAGATTGACCATTTGCATGACTTGAGTCTAACAAGACTTGGTATTGGTAGTCTTCAAAATCCAATTACGAGTTTCAATTTCCACATCTTGATCAAGGATGAATTGTATTTCGAGGCCCCACTTCATCTTCCATATATATGATTTCCCTATGAGTTTCGATCGAGGTGGACGCATTATATCTATCCATGGAGCATCATGCCTCCATTTGGGCTTGCGGATACGAAGAGGCCCATTCCCACTTAGAACCACACCTACCAGAGGGAATTATGCAACACACCATCCTTACCAAGGGTGAAAATAAACAACAAAAGCCTACACCTCCATAGTTAGGACCAAATCCAAACCGAGAAGGAGAGCTTGCAAAAGAGGTAAAGTAAAGTCACAAATCATTGAAGACAAACTAGATAGAATGAACCCATTTATGCTCCAAACCTTCCAAATGCTCCAAATAAGGATTTTAGGAGGAGAAGAAGTGAGAAGGTACCACATAAGAAAAAGAGACTAGCAAATATACACACAATTCCATGAAACTCCTTGAAGAGAGGAGAACAACCCTAGAAAATGATAAAGTCTAAAATTCTATGAGTGCACCAACCTCACAACAAACCAACACCTAGAAAATGGAAATGGAAACACCCAACCAAAGAACCAAGGCCCAAACTTACTAGAGGAGCTACCCATTCCATAGATAGAAGCTTGAAACTTGGGAAAAAACTACTTGGCCACCAAACTAGATTGAAAAGAATAAGTTCAATTTCCTAGGGGCACCCAGAAGTTGAGCTAAATATTAACTCAACAAAAAGGTGGAAATTAAGCAAAAGATATATGACATTGCGACCCATACAACATATGAAGAGCCATACTAAATTTTCAATCTATAAAGTAAACCATCTAAAATAAAAAAAAGGCTAAAACATAACAACGAAACCAATGTAGTAATTTCTCTAATAGTTGAAAAGAAATTGGTAAACAATAAGTGGAAATCCATACCAAGGAGACCAAATAGAGAGGTGTGTATTTAACCATGTTTTTTGTGTGCAAGTCGAAAGCCACCACCCCAAATCATAATGAAAACTTCCCTTTGGACCACCAACCATAATGATAATAAGAATTCTCAACAAACTGGACAGTAGATTAGATCTTCCTGTAAGGAAAAATTGCATCTCGAACTAAATCATGGTGGAGACCTCCCACTCTAAACTTATTATGCCGCTTTCATTGCATGCAAGATGCCACCTATGGGGAGTACCAAGCCCCCTCATAAATATACTTTCCCACATCATGGGATGACGATGCTAATCCCCCAGAATAACACCCACCATGAGGAAGATTGATTTTCATATTATCATTCATGTATATTATCTATTTTCTTATCAATAGATGCTAATGTTGTTTGATTTAAAAAATGTATTTTATATGTTGATTCTCAACATATTTGATGGTTTATTTTTCTTATTTGTTTTAATTTTTAAATAAATTCGAGATGTATCGCTCATTAAAATTTATGATGATATATGATGTTTAACTCTTGTTCTATGAATATTTTAATTTGAATCATGATTGTAAAAAATTATAATCATCTAATTTCATTAAATAATGTTTAACCATTTTTCAAGATGAATTATTTATTGTGGAGGAAGATACAATATGTTAGTTAAATATGTTTACAAACATAATTAAATGATTCACTCGATGATTGTCAGATTTAATTAATTTATATTTTAAATCAATTTTTTGGACTAAATTATAATTTTAAAATTTATTGTTAAATATTAAAATTGTTAGAGTTAAGTTTTTTTTTGTTAATTGAAGATTATATTGCCTCAAAATATAGTCTTTAAACTATCGTGGATATTCCACTGGAGAGTTCGTCACAACAAATTTGATAAATTATTCTTAAAAATATGAAACCTATACTATGAGGGTTTATTTCTCTTTAGATTTTTTGATTTGTCAATTATTGTTTACTGCACATGCATGTTGATTGTAATTATGCAAAAAATAGAGAACAACAAAAAGAAAGTCACAAACAATGTTTGAAACAAGATATATCTTTGGAAATCCTTTTGGGAGAAAGCCCAGTTAGAAGGTGAGGCTGCTCTACTCTCTTTCTCTGAGTAGAAAATGGTTGTGAGTACAAAGAAGTAAGGCCTGTGCCCTGTGGGCTATTAAAATGCACAAATCCTCTTTATGTGCCCTCTCCCTATCTCTCTAAGCTACTCTGCTCATCTAGAGAATAAGATACACTCGAAAAGAATGGGACCCCTTTTTATCCTAGTGGTCTAGTTATAACACAACTCGATAGCCTACTAGTGGTTAGGTTTGACTCCTCTTAACTAAAGTTACAAAATGGACTCTTCTAGAGTCTTCTTCATCATTTTCATTGAATTATGGTGGCCAAAAGAAGAAGGTCAAATTTTGAGTGGCATAGCGTTTGCATACGAACTTCTATTGAGACGATTCTTACACTGTTGGAAAGGTCTCTATGTGTAAATAAGGAAAAACAAGGCTTTTTTTGCTAAAGAAACAAAATTTTACAACCAAAAAACATAATTTAGTGTCTCAAAATGCTTCCGAAACGTTTCAAACTTGAATTTTCCAAATCGGGTCTTGCAGGTTAAAATAGCCTTGTGAGTTGATTCCTCCACTTTTTCCACTCTAAAATCATCAAGATGGATGAAAAATAATACTATGATACAATCCAAATCAAAATATAATCTTCCAAAAACCATATATCAATGTTTAAAATGAGTCCTATTGTAGTCTACCACAAGGGAACAAGCACTGCTGACAACTCACAAAATTCTAGGTCTATCAAAACGTAAATACATGTTACTAATAAATACATAATTACTGAAATAAATTATTATGATGAAAATAAATGGCATAAGGAAAGAGGCATAATGAAACATCAAGTATCTGATGAAGTGATTGGGGCGAAATCCTAGGCGTTGGTTCCTTTTGGGGTTGGAAGGTTCAGGCCACATTGAAGATGGCCCTCTATGTGGGCTAAATGAGCATATAGACTGACAAGACAAGATTGTTGGTGATGTTGGACAATTGATTTTCATTCAAAAAGGATATGATATCATTGCAGTCTTCATGCTTTTCCTTTAGTACCATGCTTAGGAGTTTCTTCATTTTCCAGTGAAGAGTAATGGAATTAAGATATTGGTTCCATTGTCCCTTGGTATACCTAGGGATAGGATGTTATGAAACCAGCTCAAGAAAAGATAGAATAGATAGATCAACGCCTTAGAATTCAGCCTCTTCGAGGGGGCAACCTCCTTTACATTACATAAATGAACAATTCTTGGATGATTCAAATGACAAAACCTCCTTTCTATATATAGGAGTCTATGGAGTCACAATATAGTCCAGCATACCTAACAATAATAATATAAAGCCACAAAAATAACAATAGAGGGATTCTATGGGGCACAGAAATAACAATATGGGGGTAATAGGGGCACAACAATATAAATAAGGGGTATAACTACAATAGTAATGGGGTAATCACTAGTATTATAGGGACCCAACATGCCCCTCTCCTTCAAAAAAGTGTTGTCCTCAACGCTTGAGTAGTTCTGGATACTTCTGCATAAAATTCTCATCCTCCCATGTGGAATCTTCAGCATATAAGTTCTTCCACTTGATAAGATACTCTGAAATTGATCGATTTCGTAGCTGTCGAGTTCTTGTTTCTGTGACTGCTTCCGGTTCCAATATAATTTTTCCTTCCTCGTCAAGTTCTGGCAATATTGTTTGAATTGGGAGCTTGTCGCCTATAACCTTCTTTAAACATGAAACATGGAAAACTGGGTGCAATCGAGAAGCTGCAGGAAGCTCCAATTTGTATGCCATAGTACCAATCTTTTGCAACACCTTGTACGGACCATAATACTTTGGTGATAATTTATTATCCTTCTTAGCTTGCTTTAGGGACATTTGCTTATATGGTTGTAGCCGTAGGAATACCCAATCACCTACATCAAAACTTCTTTCACTGCGATGTTGATCTGCCTGTTGTTTCATTCTATTTTGTGCCAACACGAGGTTATCCTTTAAGAGTTGGAGGACTTGTTGTTGATGTTCGATGTGATGTTCCACTGCCTGAACCTTAGAATTTTCTCTTAAATATGATGTGATGGATGGTGGTTGATACCCATAAAGTGCCATAAATGGGGTCATTTTTGTTGCTGTATGGAAGGAAGTGTTATACCACCATTCAGCCAGAGGCAACCATTTGACCCATTGTGTCTGTTTATCAGATACAAAGCAACGAAGATATCCTTCCAAACATTTGTTTACTATCTCAGTTTGCCCATCAGATTGAGGATGATAAGATGAGCTATGAGCTAACTGAGTACCAAGACAAGAAAATAATTCTGTCCAAAAATTTCCAGTGAAAATGGGATCTCTGTCACTTACAATAATCTTTGGGTTTCCATGTAGCTTTTGAACTGTTTCCATAAATGCAGTAGAAACTGTACTGGCTTTAAATGGATGTGATAATGCACAAAAGTGTGCATACTTGGTAAGTCTGTCAACTACCACCATGATGACACTCTTTCCCTCAGACTTGGGTAAACCTGTGATAAAATCCATTGAAACCTCCTCCCAACGTTGGCTTGGAATGGATAAAGGTTGTAATAGACCCGGTGTCTTAATTGTTTCAACTTTATTTTTTGGCAAACCAAACATTCCGCCACAAACTTTTGAATATCTGATTTAAGGCCATCCAAAAAAAATTCCTTCTTAACCCTGTGGTAAGTTTTTAAAAATCCTGAGTGCCCTCCTAAGGGAGAAGTGTGCAATTCCATAAGAATCTTTTGTTTTAGCTGGGAATTCTTACAGAGGTATAAGCGATCTTTGTACCATAACGAATCATTTTGCCAGCTAAATGTATCAGAAGTACTGGAATCTTGTTGTAGCTTTCGAATAAGTGCCCACACTTCTTCGTCATTCTTCCATTCCTCCCTTGCTTCGTTTATCCAATCTGGTTGGATAATAGAAATGGCACACAACAATGCTTCCACATCCTCATCCTTTCTTGAGAGTGCATCTGCCACCACATTTTGCTTCCCTTTTTTGTAGATGATTTCAAAGTCATAACCCAACATCTTTGTGACCCACTTTTGTTGCTCTTCAGAGGATAATCTTTGTTCTAAAAAGTATTTAAGGCTATCATGATCCGTTTTTACCTTGAAGTGTCTTCCCATTAGGTAGGGTCGCCATTTCTTAAGTGCATGGAGTATTGCCAACATTTCCTTCTCATAAATAGCTTTGCTTAAAAACTTTCCCTTGATTGGACGACTTTCAAAAGCAATGGGTCTTTCATCTTGCATTAGAACAGCACCAATTCCATTTCCTGAAGCATCACATTCCACAATAAAGGTTTTTGTGAAGTCCGGTGTAGCTAAGACCGGTGCTTGGCACATTGCCTCTTTAAGATGTTCAAAGGCCTTTGTTGCTTCCGGAGTCCATGAAAATGAATCTTTCTTCAATAATGTTGTTAGAGGTGCTGCTATTCTCCCATAATTCTTAACAAACTTGCGATAATACCCTGTCAACCCAAGAAATCCTCGCAGATGCTTTATGGATGTGGGGATTTTCCATTCCTTAATGGCTTTAATTTTGCTAGGGTCTACCTTAACTCCTTCATGAGATACAATATGACCCAAATATTCCACCTCCTGGACTCCAAAGAAACATTTGGATCTTTTTGCATATAATTGTTTCTCCTCCAATAGTTGTAGCACCCTGTCAACATGTTCAACATGATCCTTCCAAGACTTGCTGTAGATTAGTATATCATCAAAAAATACTAACACAAATTTTCTAAGGAATGGTTTGAAAATTGAATTCATCAAACCTTGAAATGTTGAAGGTGCATTGGTAAGGCCAAAAGGCATGACCAAAAATTCATAATGACCCTCATGAGTTCTAAATGTCGTTTTTGGAATGTCTTCAATCTTCATTCTGATTTGATGATATCCCGAACGAAGATCCAACTTGGTGAAGTAAATTGATCCATGCAATTCATCCAGTAATTCATCAATGACAGGAATGGGGAACTTATCTTTAATAGTGAGCTTGTTGAGCTCCCTATAATCCGGACACATGCGCCATGATCCATCCTTCTTGTGCACCAATACTACTGGAGCTGAGAAAGAACTTTGACTCGGTTGAATTATACCAGCCTCTAGCATTTCTGCAACCATACGTTCAATTTCACTTTTTTGGACATAGGGATATCTGTACGGCCTGATGTTTGGAGGAACACTTCCTGGAATCAGATGAATAGCATGATCATGATCACGCATAGGTGGGAGACCTTTGGGAGTCTCAAATACCTTGGAATGATTGTCCAGGACTTTTTGGAGATCTGGAGAAATAGATGATTCCAATGTGGAAACATCTAGCGAACATAATTGTGCAATTACACCTCTTTGCTCCTTTTTTAGAAGCTTTGTCATGCCATTAGAGCTGATTATCTTTCCTGGTTTCCCTGCAATACCCCTTAATTCAACTTCCTTTCCTTCCGTAGAAAATTTGATGAAAAGTTCTTGAAAATTAAAAGCTATTGTACCCAAGGATTGTAGCCATTGGACTCCTAGTACAACATCAGCACCTCCCATTGGAATGGAAAGCATTGGGCTAGTCAATACATATTCTCCCATGGATAGCTTGATATTATGGCACTTTCCAGAGCAATTTATTGTTCCTCCATTTGCAATCATCACTTGACACTCTGGTGCTGGATATAGGAAGCAATTCAATTCTTTTGCTACCCTACAATGAATAAAATTGTGGGTGCTTCCTGAATCAATCAACACTATTACCTTTTTCTTCTTGATTTGTCCTTCTATCTTGATGGTTTGAGGAGTGGTAATTCCCGCCAATGCATTACAAGATATGGTCGGATTTATTTGTTCTTCATCTAGGCTTTGTTCCTGGAGTATATCCTCTTCTTTTGACCTTTCTTGCTCCTTTTCTTCTTCCTCTTCACAATCTATGTAGAATAATTTCTTCTCAGCACACTTATGACCTTTTGTGTATTTGCTATCACAATTGTAACAAAGCCCTTTTGCTCTTTTTTCTTCCAATTGTTGTGGTGTCAACCTTGTAGGTTGTGGAAGACTAGGGGCAACAACACTTCCGTCTTTATAGTTGTGAGTGGTATGCTTCCTAGTTGCCATAATTTTGCTTTCCATTTTTCTTGCTAACCTGAATGCCTTCTCTAATGAATCAGGTTCCCAAAGGCGAACATCATGTTGGATATTATCCTTTAAAGACCCTATGAACACATCAATCCTATGCTCCTCTGGAATATCTTTTACCCTTATGTTCAATTTTTGGAACTCCTCAATGTGCTCCATTATTGAACCCTTTTGTTTGAGACTTATCAATTGGCTAAAAAAAGTGTTGCTTTTTGTATCCTCATAATGTGCTATCAATTCTTCTGTAAAAGTTGCCATACATACCTTTTGTACGTTTTGCACATTATTGAGATCAAAGAATTGCTCCATCTGTAATATCCATGTGGGGGATCCTTGCCATCAAACTTCCTCATATCGATTTTTGGAATATGGTGATTCTTCGATCCAACATTAGAGTCTATGGAATCATGATTAACATTTCTTTTGTTCTCATCATGAGTTTCCTTTAGTACCCTTTCACCCTTAGGGACCATTTCTTGTAGCAACTTATTCATATTTATCTTCAATTCGTCCATGTCTGTCTTCAAATCTATCTTCAAATCATCCATCTTAGCTTCCACGTCAATCATCTTAGCTTCTACGCCTTTCTTTAAATAGTCCATCTTAGCTTCTACACCTTTCTTTAAACCATCCATCTTAGCTTCTACATCTTTCTTTAAACCATCCATCTTAGATTCTGTTCCTTTTGTGCAAGGGACATTTGTTGCACTTGGTCTTGTAATTTTGATATATCATGTTGCATTTCTTCCTCTTCTTCATGAGTCATGCTAGAGCTTTCAGGTTCCTTACTAGGTGTTTGCATTTTCTTTCCTCGGGGCATCAGTTACCGATAATAATGCTCTACTATGCCCTTTGAATTCCTTCAAAATAGATTTTCAAACCAAGCTTAAGCAAAAATTTAAGAAAATCTACACACCTTTTTTCACTTTGTAGGAGCTCGATATTGCCTCTGATGTATCTCTGTACTTTCCAATCATCTAGTTTTGAATTTGTGACCTGTAGTAGCCCTCTATGTCCTCTTTCCAATGCCACAAGTCTGACCCAAATTGGATTCTCCAAGGAAGAGTTATGTGAAATCTCCCACAGTGACTTGCTTTTAGACTAGTTCAGTAGAGCGAACTTGTACGACGTGCCACGAGTCACTGTTTCAACTTTTGGATCTGAAACACACATACAAGAAACTACAGTCCGTCCTCTTTCTGTACCTTCTTACGAAATTTCAATCCGATCCGCAGAGAGAAAGTTATGACGATTTTCCCCAGGTCACCTGTTTTGAATGTAATTCAGGAGTCTGCAAAAATACCAACTTCCTTAGATCGTATCTTCGAAAGTATCGCACGAAAAGCTCTAAAATTTGAAACCAAGGTTCAGCGTGATTTCTTCTCAAATGGGTTTTTTTTACGACTTCTGAAACGTCACAGAAAAAAAGTTATAGCGAAAATTCCACGATGACCTGTTTGGAGCAGCGAAACCCTAGAATCCAAAGCTCTGATACCAAATGTTATGAAACCAGCTCAAGAAAAGATAGAAAAGATAGATCAACGCCTTAGAATTCAGCCTCTTCGAGGGGGAAACCTCCTTTACATTACATAAATGAACAATTCTTGGATGATTCAAATGACAAAACCTCCTTTCTATATATAGCAGTCTATGGAGTCACAATATAATCCAGCCAAACTAACAATTATAATATAAAGCCACAAAAATAACAATAGAGGGATTCTATGGGGCACAAAAATAACAATATGGGGGTAATAGGGGTACAACAATATAAATAAGAGGTATAACTACAATAGTAATGGTGTAATCACTAGTATTATAGGGACCCAACATAGGAACCCAATTGCATGCTTAGGCTTGGATTTCAGAATCAGAGTATGCTTGACAGTCATTAGTAGTCAAGGATTCAAGTTGGCAGATTTCCTCTTAGATTTCTAGAGGATTGGAAGATGGAATATCTCCACAACAATTTCAGCCTAGGATTGAATTTGTTTCTGGCCTTAAGGGCTTTTGCCTCTAGATCCCCATCGACAACACGTTTGTTGGTGAGGAATTGTATTATAGGATACAAAAGGCCAAACTTAGGATGACCCCTAGTAGACAAAGAAATCATTCAAATAGGATGACATGATTCTTATTAAAAATACAAATTTAAAACTCAACCGCCAAGGAATTCTAGAGTGAACTCTAGCAAGATATAATAGAAGATAAATAGAGGGGGAGAAACTCTAAGAGGCGTTCAAGAGATATAGGAATCCAATGACGAGCCAAAATAATGCAGACCACCAAGAAACTTTTTAAATTATGAACTAGATTCCACCATGCAAAAACTATCAAAATAAAATAGCTGAAAGAACTATAGAGGTTTGACACAAAATGAATTATTGAGCAATGGTCGGCTCGCCGAGCTTGGAGATGCTTTAGTCTAGGGATAATTCTTTTCCAATTGCATTCCACCCATTTTCCAGTTTCTACTACCACTATTGCCAATGTCCATAAGGTCACTTCCTTACTTATTGTTTCCTTACTCCTCACGTGAATGGTCAACACTGGTTGCATGCATTAAAGGCCAACGTCCTAGGAGCTGTTGAATGGTGTTGTCATTGATGTTAACCTTGGTGTTTAAATTTGACTAAAACAACTATCATTGATGTCAAATAATCAATGAATGCTTTGATATTTTTCTAAATTACATCAAGTTGGAAGCTCCATTGAAGGTTGACTAGAAACCCTAGTTCTATGGTTTGGGTTCCCTAGACTAAGAACATACCCCACATTTGTCAAATTATTTTTGAAGAAGCTAATCATTGAAGTTTTCATGAATATCCTCGCTAATGGATTCTCCTCATTGAGATGTTTCCAGTGGTATATGGCACACTCTAATAGGCCTCCTGGTTTGAGACATATTCTTGTTTGAAGTTAAATGCCCCAATAAGTGAGTAAAAACCCCAAGGGGTGGTGACATGGCACTCTTTCATTGGTTGTTTTTTATTAAAAATCAAGAATAAGGGTTATCTATCATGTTTTGTGGAGAAATCATCTTGTGGAGTGAATCAAAATTGTTTTGCACCTACAAGAGGTGTCCTTCATTAACAAAGGGGAGAACACCAAGTCTATTCACCAAAATCCTAGCGACCTTCTTTGCTTGGGCTATAAGGGGAATACAATTTAAAACTTTAATCTCAAATCCCTCATCCAACGTTCATTTTTGAAGCCCCTTCTATCCAAGGGATCGATTATAAAAGGAGAACTTGATTCTTCATCCAAAGTATGCATTTGAAATGAATGATTGTTGATGAATAACCTATGAAATTTTATTCGACCCCTATGTAAGGAAAGATAGATCAAAAGATAGGGTTTAGTTCTTAGTGGTTCTTGTTTGAGTCACACTTGGGTTTCAATTGAAAATTCTGTTGCAAATGAACACTTTTTTTTTTGGGAGATCAATTGTGTTATCTATGAGAAATAGCGAAGGATTTCATTGCATTTTTGTTTGGTTTTTAGGTTCGTTAGGCACCAATCACTTGTTTCATAAAAAAAAAGGGATTTTGTATCACTTCTCAAATAATGAGACTCAACTTCCCTACTTTCAGACCTATGATCATCCAATAGAAGTTTCGGTTGTGACATAACAAGGGTTTTTCCTTTACATTTTTTTTTTTGGGCTTTGGGATTCTCTTGAATTGTTTGTAAATTGAAGATAAAGCTTTAAGGTCTTGAATGTCAATAATCAAACAAAAATTGGGCCCTCCTCTCTGAAACTGTGTTTCTGAACCTTCTCTAAAATTTGGCCCATTTAGGGCATACAACATTCAGAACTATAGTCGTCACTAGGACACACAATATTATAGATCCGAGTATCTAATATGAGTCTTGAATATCACAAAAGCAACCATAATTTTATATAATATTTCATGCGGTCTCTTAGAGTAGAACAAATTCATTACATCAGAAGAAGACCAGTATTTTCGGCCCTCTTAGGGAATCAAGTTCTGACCAAAAAGTATATCCATGCGATGTATATTGAGTACAAGATAGGACAATGAAAGTGTGAAGGTCACTTACCAAGAGCAACAAATAATTTCACAATATCCACAACAAGTTCAATGGCTAGTATGGTGATCTAACGTCATCCGCCTAATGAAGATTGGTCTAATAAAGTTAGAAGTCTCGTTTTCACAAGCCAACAATAAAGAAGTGTTGGTCTTCATTATTTCTTATAAAGTAAGATTGGTTACAGTGCTATAAAAGTTATTCTTGTCAATGGATGATCTCTCTCTAAGATTGGAACAAAGTTTGAATAACACCGATGGATCATTTGATTCTATACACATATTCCCTCATCAATAGTCCTATACAATGGTTTGATATTACAACTTGAATCCTCTTTAAAAAACGTCCTGTAGGTGAAGAAGTTTGTAATGGGGGGAAGCTCATTTCTTCAAAAGGTACTAGAATGATCAAATGCACAAAGCCAATGATTGATTTCAAATTTTGTTCTGTTTTATGACATCCTGACTTGACAGTATAATAGTAATATCAATATGTGCTTGATATAGTAGCGTGTGTGAACATAACCATGACTTAACAAAAACTAATGACCTTACAACAACAACGATATTATATATATATAAAAATTACCTTTTGTTATATAGTCGACGACCTTTGGATCTTGAAGTGACTTTACATCTAAAGTATCTTGACACTATTATCAGTACTCCTGTATATGTTTATGTAACCAAAACCAATGATGAAGTCAACTTGTTGAGTTCATTCAAAATTGACCTCATTGCAAATATGAAGAATGGAAGAACTATCAACAACAAAGGAAGTATAGGTTAAATAACTTTCTATATGGTAATTATATATGGGTTCATCCCGACAAAATTCAAGGTCTGAATTGTTGGGTTGCAACAAGGGGTTTGATACATATTCCCAAATTAATAAAATAATGAGGTACAATACTAAAGTAGTGTACATTAGTCTCTTACTGTCATGGTCTTGTCATCTTATAGCAATGTGCTTAAGAAATATACATCGTGTTTTTGCTCAGTTAAAGTAAATTTGAAGGAAAGGGTTTACATTGTTCTATTGTTGAAGGGAATTGACAAAAAGTGTTTTCATCATTAGCTACAACTTTCTTGACAAATTTTTCAGAAGTTTCCTTTTAAACAACAAGATCTCATCATTTTAGGAGCAATAAGGTTTCTTCCAAGAAGCAGGTTTCATCATTCTAGGAATAGTGACATTTGTTGTAACTTGACATAAATCTCTAATGATAATGAAACAATGAGTTGGTTCATATGTCATTGATTCTACTCTATGATACATATTATTGATAAAGTGATATTGTTGTGAACAACAAATGTTGTGCATATAATATTTTGATGTGAAAACTAGGATTTCAAGAGCAAAGGGTTTGATGTACAAATTGAATAGAAGCAAAGACAAATTGGTGGTATTTTACCAAAGATGATTGATTACTCAGTGGTAGTGTGAGTGCAACAATTTTGTGCAGTGGTAAGTGAATATTGACGCTAGGGCATGAGGTACAATTGTACAATGGTTAGATTGAGCAGGTTTGAATAGTAAGGTTTCCATGACTTGACAGTGATATACATACCAACTAGATCAACAAAATTTGTATTGCAGTTCTTTCATATTAATTCATAGCACATGTGGATCTAGTGAAAAAATCGTGAAACTATTATGAAACCAGCCCACAAAAAGATAGAAAATATAGATCAATGACTTAGAAACCATCCTCTTCAAGGGGGCAACCTCCTTTACATTACACAAATGAATAAATATTGGATGATACAAATGACATAACCTCCTTTCTATATATAGGAGTCTAAGGGGTCACAATATAACCAAACTGACCTAACAATAATAATATAAGGGCACAAAAATAACAATAGTGGGCTTCTATGGGGCACAATAATAACAATTTGGGGACAATAGGGACAAAACAATAACAATAAGGGATACAATGGCAATAGTAATGGGGGAATCACTAGTATTATAGGGACCTAACATGCCCCTCTCCTTCAGAAAAGTGGTGTCCTCAACGTTTGAGTAGTTTTGGATGCTTCTGTATAAAATTCTCACCCTCCCATGTGGAATCTTCAACGGGTAAGTTCTTCCACTTGACGAGATACTCTAAAATTGATCGATTTTGTAGCTGTCGAGTTCTTGTTTCTTTGGTTGCTTTAGGTTCCAATATGATTTTTCCTTCCTCATCAAGTTCTGGCAATATTGTTTGAACTAGGAGCTTTTCACCTATAACCTTCTTTAAGCATGACACATGGAAAATTGGGTGCACTCGGGAAGCTGCAAGAAGCTCCAATTTGTATGCCATAGTACCTATCTTTTGCAACACCTTGTACGGACCATAATACTTTGGTGATAATTTATTATCCTTCTTAGATTGCTTGAGGGACATTTTTTTATATGGTTGTAACCATAGGAATATCCAATCACCTACATCAAAACTTCTTTCACTGCGATGTTGATTTGCCTGTTGTTTCATTCTATTATGCGCCAAGGTGAGGTTATCCTTTAAGAGTTGGAGAACTTGTTGTTGATTCTCGATGTGATCTTCCACTGCTTGAACCTTATAATTTTCTCTTAAATATGATGTGATGGATGGTGGATGCTATCCATAAAGTGCCATAAATGGTGTCATTTTTGTTGCAGTATGGAAGGAAGTGTTATACCACCATTAAGCCAAAGGCAACCATTTGACCCATTGTGTTTGTTTATTAGATACAAATCAATGAAGATATCCTTCCAAACATTTGTTTACTATCTCAGTTTTCCCATCAGATTAAGGATGATAAGATGAGCTATGAGCTAACTGAGTACAAAGACAAGAAAATAATTTTTTCCAAAAATTTCCAGTGAAAATGGGATCTCTGTCACTTACAATAATATTTGGGTTTCCATGTAGCTTTTAAATTGTTTCCATAAATGCAGTAGAAACTGTACTCACTTTAAATGGATGAGATAATGCACAAACATGTGCATACTTGGTAATTCTGTCAACTACCACCATGATAACACTCTTTCCTTTGGACTTGGGTAAACCTGTGATAAAATCCATTGAAACCTCCTCCGAACATTGGCTTGGAATGGATAAAGGTTGTAATAGACCTAGGGTCTTAATTGTTTCAACTTAATTTTTTTGGAAAACCAAACATTCTGCCACAATATTTTGAATATACGATTTAAGGCCATCCCAAAAAAATTCCTTCTTAACCCTGTGGTAAGTTTTTAGAAATCCATAATTCCCTCCTAAGGGAGAGTTGTGCAATTCCCTAATAATCTTTTGTTTGAGTTGGGAATTCTTACATAGGTATAATTGATCTTTGTACCATAATGAATCATTTTTCCCGCTAATTATATCAGATGTACTGGGATCTTGTTGTAACTTTTGAATGAGTTCCCACACTTCTTCGTCATTCTTCCATTCATCCCTTGCTTCATTTATCCAATCTGGTTGGATAATAGAAATGGTGCAAAGAAATGCTTCCACATCCTCATCCTTTCTTGAGAGTGCATCTGCCACAACATTTTGCTTCCCTTTTTTGTAGATGATTTCAAAGCCATAACCCAGCATCTTTGTGACCCATTTTTGCTGCTCTTATGAAGATAATTTTTGTTCTAAAAAGTACTTAAGACTATCATGATATGTTTTTACCTTGAAGTGTCTTCCCATTAGGTAGGGTCGCCATTTCTTAAGTGCATGTAGTATTGCCAACATTTCCTTCTCATAAATATCTTTGTGTAAATACTTTCCTTTGATTGGAATACTTTCGAAAGAAATGGGTCTTTCTTATTGCAATAAATTAACACCAATTCCATTTCCTAAGGCATCACATTCCACAATAAAGGTTTTTGTGAAGTCCGGTGAGGCTAAGACCGGTGCTTGGCACATTGCCTCTTTAAGATGTTCAAAGGAATTCGTTGCTTCTGGAGTCCATGAAAATGCATCTTTCTTCAATAATGTTGTTAGAGGTGCTGCCATTCTCCCAAAACTATTAAAAAACTTGCGATAATACCGTTTCAATCCAAGAAATCCTCATAGATGCTTTATAGATGTGGGGATTTTCCATTACTTAATGGTTTTAATTTTGCTAGGGTCTACTATAACACCTTCATGAGATACAATATAACCCATATTCCACCTTTTGTACTCCAAAGAAACATTTGGAGCTTTTACATATAATTGTTTCTCCTCCAATAGTTTGAGCACCCTGTCAACATGTTGAACATGATCCTTCCACAACTTGTTTTAGATTAGTATATCACCAACAAATACTAACACAAATTTTCTAAGGAAAGGTTTGAAAATTGAATTCATCAAACCTTGAAATGTAGAAGGTGCATTGGTAAGGCCAAAAGGCATGACCAAAAATTCATAATGACCCTCTTGAGTTCTAAATGTTTTTTTGGGAATGTCTTTAGTCTTCATTCTGATTTGATGATATCCTAAACGAAGATCCAACTTGGTGAAGTAAATTGATCCATGCAATTCATCCAATAATTCATCAATGACAGGAATGGGAAATTTATCTTTAATAGTGAGCTTTTTGAGCTCCCTATAATCTGGAAACATGAGCCATGATCCATCCTTCTTGTGAAGCAATACTACTGTAGCAGAGAAAGAACTTTGACAAGGTTGAATTATACTAGCCTCTAGCATTTCTACAACCATACGTTCAATTTCATCTGTAAGGCCTAATGTTTGGAGGAACACTTCCTGGAATCAAATGAATAGCATGATCATGATCACGAATAGGTGGGAGGCCTTTGGGAGTCTCAAATACCTTGGAATGATTTTCCAATACTTTTTGGAGATCTAGAGAAATAGATGATTTCGATGTGGGAACCTCTAGTGAACATAATTGTGCAATTATGCCTCATTGTTCTTTCTTTAGAAGATTTGTCATTCCATTAGAGTTGATTATCCTTCCTGGTTTCCCAGTGATACCCCTTAATTCAACTTCCTTTCCTTTTGAAGGAAATTTCATGAAAAGTTCTTGAAAACTAAAAGCTATTGTACCCAAGGATTGTAGCCATTAGACTCCTAGTACAACATCAACACCACCCATTGGAATGGAAAGCATTGTGCTATTTAATACATATTCTCCCATGGATAGCTTGATATTATGGCACTTTCTTGAGCAAGTTATGGTTCCTCCACTTCCAACCACCACTTGACACTCTAATGCTGGATATAGGAAGAAATGCAATTCCTTGGCTATCTTACAATGAATAAAATTATGGATACTGCCTGAATCAATCAACATTGTTACCTTTTTCTTCTTGATATGCCCTTCTATATTGATAGTTTGAGGAGTGATAATTCCAGCCAACCTATTACAAGATATGGTCGGATTCAGTTCTTCTTTCTCTATGGTTTGTTGCTAGTGTATATCCTATTCTTTTGACGTTTCTTGTTCCTTTTCTTCCTCCTCTTCACAATCTATGTAAAATAATTTCTTCTTAGCACACGTATGACCTTTAGTGTATTTGCTATCACAACTGTAACAAAGCCCTTTTTCTCCTTTTTCTTCCAATTTCTGTGGTATCAACCTTGTAGGTTGTGGATGGCTAGGGGAAACAACACTTCCATCTTTATGATTGTGAGTGGTAGGCTTCCTTGCTGCCATAATTTTTCTTTCCAACCTGAACACCTTCTCCAATGAATCAGGTTCCCAAAGGTGAACCTCATGTTGGATGTTATCCTTTAAAGTCCCTATGAACACATCAATCCTATGATCCTCTGGAATATCGTTTACTCTTATATTCAATTTTTGAAAGTCCTCAATGTGATCCATCATTGAACCCTTTTGTTTGAGATTTATCAATTGGCTAAAAAAAGTGTTTCTTTTTGTATCCTCATAATGTTCTATCATTTTATCCATAAAAATAGCCCAAGTGACAATTTGTTTACGATAGAAAAGTCATAGATACCATACAAACTGATTTGGTTCCAAATATAAAGTTGCAATTCATACCTTTTGTGTGTTTTGGACATTATGGAGATCGAAAAATTGCTCCATCTGTAGTACCCATGTTGTGGGATCCTTTCCATCAAACTTCCTCATATCGATCTTTGGAACATGGTGGTTCTTCGATCCAACATTAGAGTCTATGAAATCATGATTAACATTTATTTTGTTCTCATCATGAGTTTCCTTTACTACTCTTTCACCATTAGTAAGTATATCTTGTAGAAGTTTTGTCCAATATTTCATCTTAGCTTCCATGTCTTTCTTTAAATCATCCATCTTAGCTTCCATGCCATCCATCTTAGCTTCCACGTCATTCATCTTAGCTTCTATGCCTTTCTTTATACCATCCATATTAGCTTCTACACCTTATTTTAAACCATCCATCTTAGCTTTTGTTACTTTTTGTGCAAGTGAAATTTGTTGCACTTGTTCTCATAATTTTGATATATCATGTTGCATTTCTTCCTCTTCTTCACAAGTCATGCTAGAGCTTTCAAGTTTCTTACTAGGTGTTTCCATTTTCTTTCTTCGGTGCATCAATTATTGATAATAATGCTTCACTATGCCCTTTGAATTCCTTCAAACTAATTTTTCAAACCAAACTTATGCAAAAATTAAAAAAAAAACTACACACATTTTTTCACTTTGTAGGAGCTCGATATTGAACAACTATAACTTTGTAATTGTGGATCTCCAAGGTCTAAAATTGCGACCTGTAGTATCTCTCTATTCCCTCTTTCTAATGCCACCAGTATGATTGAAATTGGATTCTCCAAGAAAGAGTTATGCCCCACCTCCCAACATGACTTGCTTATATACTTGTTCAGTAGAGCGAACTTGTATGAAGTGCCACGTGTTACTGTTTCAACCTTCAGATCTAAAACCAATATACATAAAATTATAGTCCGTCCTCTTTCTGTAGCTTCTTATGAAATTTCAATATGATATTTAGAGAGAAAGTTATGACGCTTTTCCCAAGGTCATGTGTTTAGAATGTAATTCAAGAGTCTACAAAAACCCTAACTTCCTCATATTATATCTCCGAAAATATAGCAAGACAAGATTTGAAATTCAGAACCAAGCTTCACCAAGATTTCAACTCAAATGGGTTTTAATTTCAGAGTCTTAACCTTCGTAGAAACAAAATTATGGTGAACTTCCACGATGACCTGTATGAGATGAAATTCTGGAGCTTGCAAAAACCCTAACTTCCTTAGATCATAGCTCCAAAAATATAGCGAGAAAAGATCTGAAATTCAGACCCGAGGTTTAGACCAATTTCTTCTCAAATGGGTTTTGTTTTTTAGCTTCTGAAACTTCGTAGTGAAAAATTTATAGCGCAAATTCCATGATGACCTGTTTGGAGCATCGAAACCCTAGAATCCAAAGCTCTAATACCAAATGTTATGAAACCTGCTCCCAAAAAGATAGAAAAGATAGATCAATGACTTATAAACTAGCCTCTTCAAGGAGGCAACCTCCTTTACATTACACAAATGAACAATTCTTGGATGATACAAATGACAAAATCTCCTTTCTATATATGGGAGTCTAAGGGGTCACAATATAACCAAAGCCGACCTAACAATAATAATATAAGGGCACAAAAATAACAATAGTGGGCTTCTATGGGGCACAATAATAACAATATGGGGACAATAGGGGCACAAAAATAACAATAAGGGATACAATGACAATAGTAATGGGGGAATCACTACTATTATAGGGACCTAACAGAAACGTGGTTCGCTGATTGATCATGGTGACATGGTGGCACAAGGCAAGTGATTGGAGTCACCTTCAAGTTGGATCTTGATAACACTCTATGGTGGTAGGGTGTTTCTAGGGCATGTTGGAGCATGCATAGGGAATTGGAGCGCCCATACAATTACAACTTGTACACATGGTTTTGGAGCTTCCATCAGGTTGGAGCTTGAGATATATGGTGTTGGAGCGTCCTCTGAGTTGCAGTTGGTAAATAGGGTGTTGGAGCATCCTACAGGTTGGACCTTGTAAATCAGGGGGTTGGAGCCTCCTTCAGTTGGAGCTGAAAACTTGATGTAATTGTTTTTGAAGACAAATATTAAGAATCATTCAGCAGCTTTTGACCCAAAGGGAGTTTTCTACCTAAAAATATTTGCGTCTACTATCTTGATTATTAAGCATTGTTGAATGGTGTTGTTTACTGTTTATGTTGATGGAATGTTAAAGATCATTAATGCCCTGAAATATTAAAAATACTAATTTATAAGAAATAAAAATTCACCCCCCCTCTCAGTATTTCCAACAATTGGTATCAGAGTAAGTTACTTCAGTAGTAGCTTAATAGTTGGAAGGCAGACCTTAGAGTACAAAGATGGGAAAATCAATGAAGCGGGCTAGCAAGATTTCAAGGTAACTTCTATGTATTGAAATAATTTTAGAGCTTGTTATTATGGATAACAGGAAAGAGTTATAAAGGAGCTTAAGGGTGAGAAGGAAAAGGTTAAATTTATGGAACCAAAAATAAATATAGCAAAAGGAAATGCCAAAAGATTTAATAAGACGAATGAAGAATCAAAGGAAATCATCAACAAACTTAAAGTGCAGTTGGAAGAAGTCAAAAAAGTTGAACAATCACTTAGAAGAGAACTTGAAGAAAGTAACAAAGAATGGAAGAACACAAAGAAGGAAAATCACACACTCAAAGAAGAAGTTAATCTATTGAAACTCCGGGTCTAGGAAGCAAAAAATAAAGAGAAAGGCCTGATAAGATAACAAAAGGAATTTTGTAAAATGTACATACTTGAAGTTGATACAAATCAAAGGGAACTAGATACAATTGTTGCAAAAATAGACAAGCTCAGGAAGGAAAATGGAAGGCAGAAGGAATATATACAAGTTCTCAACGGAGAAGGAACAAATGTCACTCTTCTAAAGCTACAAATATAAGAAGAAGAAAGAATAAGACAAATATTGAATAGTTAGTTTCTAGGAGACCTTGCTCAAAGAAAGAAGAACTTGATGCAACTCTTAATGAAATCATCAAGTTCAAGGATTTGCAAAAACAATTGCAAGGTTTTGATAGGAAAGATCAAGAATTGGTTCAATTGAAGATGAAGGTAGAAGAAGTAGGTAAAAATCCATGTGAAGGAGGCACCAGCTATAGTAATTGCAAAACAAGATTGATGATAACATTGATCCAAGTGAAGGAGCGAAGAAGATTAAAAATGTTATGTCTCCAAGGAATAATGTTGAAGCAATCAAGGACAAGAATCAACAAAAGGTTGTACCTCCTCCTCCAAGAAAGAATGAATACAAAATATCATCTAGACAAGATAAATCATCTAGGTATACTAATTTATTTAATGGTTATTATTTTTCATGTACTAACTTTGTACATATGGTTAGGAATTGTAAATCTTAGGATAGGTACATTATCAAGGACATTATAAAAACCCTAAAAGTAGGTTTGCAGGGTCATGAAATAGGTTTCACAATGACTTTGTCAACAGAAAGTACATGTCATTTGGTCCATCCCTTAGGCCAAACATTGAATTTTTAAATGCCATACATATGTCCATATAGATCGTGATTGCAGATACAAGGAGGAACCTTTCATGAATGACAACCCCAACATTGAATGCTACAAATGTCGTAACTATGGGCACATAGCTCGATATTGAAGGAAGAAGTTGGAAACAACAATGAATGACAAACTTAACATCAGGTACAAGAAAGTATAGAGAAGAAAATAAGTACAATAAGAGCAATAAAATAAGAAAGTCTCAATAGTCACACTTTTAGGTTTCATAATGGGAAAAGATGACGATGAATCAACAAGAACATTAGATGATGACATGATTATGGATGCTCCAACTAAAGAGTTGGGTGATACATTATTTTGAAGAAGAAAGCTTGTTTACTCCCTGAATATTGAAGAGGGGGAGTCTATGTATCGGTATTGTCATTTTGTGAAGATCTATCTATTGACAGGTCAATAGTTCATAGATATGTAGGATTATGGGTAGAATAGTAGCTTCAAGTCAGATGTGTCAAGTTCATGAGATTATAACAAGTTCAAGGGGAGAAGAACATTCAAAGGAATACAAGTCCATAATGAATTATCATTAGAAGAACTCAAAGGAGTTATTAATATTGAGATCCTGAAGAATAACAGGTTAGTAGTGCATAATTGCAGAAGGTCATGGCAGGTTGTGAAAGGAAAAAATTCAGTAGAGGAAATATGTATGAAGCATGAGATGATAGGGGAGACATGATGTTGCAACAAGTGTTGAGAAAGGCTTTTTGAAATACACAAGTGTCGTGTAGGAAGACAAAAGAAGCAAAGGAAGGTTATAGGTCAATAGGAAGCAGGAAAATTGTTAGGGGGAGTCACCCATTGTGTTATGCTCTTAACCTGCAAAGCGATACCCAAACATAGAATGTGCGAAGAAAAGATACCGAGAACACAGAATATGCGAAGAAAATATACCCAGAGCACATAATAGCAATGATTTTATTATCCAGAGAGAAATGTTCACAGGCCTCTTCGAGGGGGCAACCTCCAATAGAGCAGAGCTCGATTACAAAACAAGACACAATGCTCCTCGCAGGGAGTCTCTATCCTTTATATATGACTCATACATGCAATACCACGAACCAATATCGTGGATTTTATTAATACCATCTATCTAATACTACTGCCCATTTACCATCTAACTAATACTACCGCCCATTTGCAACTAACTGTGGTCCCGTTATTAATTGCGGGTTAGCCACTTACAAATATTAATATGGGCTTTATTGACTCTTGACTATGACGTGATCCCATGACATAAATAAGCGGGTTAGGGTGGGACCCTAACATGCCCTCCCCCTTAAGACTAGCCTTGTCCTCAAGGCTGAAGCTGCGGAAACTGCTGAAGAATAGTGGCTGGTTCCCAAGTTGCATCTTCCGGCGAGGTGTCTTTCCATTTGACAAGGACCTCCTTAATCATGCGGCCACGCAGGTGCTTGTCTCGTGTGTCTAGAACCTGTTCAGGTTGAAGCCAAATTGATCCTTCTTCATCCAATTCAGGTAGACTGGTTTGAACTCGGCAATTGTTCCCAATCACTTTCTTGAGGCACGATACATGGAAAATTGGGTGGATTTTTGTTGTAGGTGGCAAAGCCAGCTTGTAAGCCACTTCTCCAATGCGCTGAAGTACTTGATATGGTCCATAGAATTTTGGAGAGAGCTTTTGACATCCCTTGTCTTTGAGTGATGTTTGCTTATATGGTTGCAACTTCAAAAAGACCTGATCCCCTTCTTGAAATTGGCGCTCTGAGCGATGTTGGTCAGCCTGTTGCTTCATACGGTTCTGAGCTTGATGAAGATTCTCGCGCAGGTGGGCAAGCATGGTTGCACGGTGTTGTAAGAGTTGATCCACTGCTTGTACTTTGGAGCACCCCGTGAGATAAGAAGTAGGGGACGGCAGAAGTTGTCCATAAACTGCTTCATAGGGAGTCATTTTGGTGGTGGCATGATAGTTGGTGTTATACCACCATTTCGCAAGAGGTAACCACTGTACCCAAAGGTGTTGTTTTTCTGAAGTGAAACACCTAAGGTAGGTTTCGAGACATTTGTTGACGGCTTCGGTTTGACCATCTGTTTGCGGATGATATGAAGTACTGAGTTTGAGTTGAGTGCCTTGTATTCTGAAGAGCTCTTGCCAAAAATTACTGGTGAAGATTGGGTCGCGGTCGGACACAATAGAAGTGGGCATGCCATGCAATTTGAAGATTTGATCCATGAAAGTTTGAGCAACCAAAGTAGGTGTGAATGGTTGGGGTAGAGCGCAGAAATGAGCATACTTCGATAGTCGGTCCACAACCACCATGATGACTGATTTGTTCCCAGACTTTGGAAGACCTGTAATGAAATCCATGGAGACCTCCATCCAAATTGACGCCGGAATGGGCAATGGTTGTAATGTGCCTGGTGTGTTGACGGTTTCCCCCTTGTGGCGCTGACAGACGTCACATTCTGCTACAAAAGTAAGGATGTCTTGTTTCATGCCAGTCCAAAAAAATGATCTTCTAGTGCGAGCGTATGTCTTCTGAAAGCCCGAATGTCCTGCAATGGGAGAGGAATGCAATTCTGCCAAAATGCGACTTTTGAGGGTGGATGTTGGTGATATGACGACTCTGTCCTTGTAGCGAAGAATATCATTCTGGCACGAGTAGCCCTTGCTGGAATTAGGATCTGCCTGTAATTGAGAAATGAGTTGGGAGAGCCCAGGATGTGAAAACCATTCCCCGCGAGCCTCTTCAATCCAGTCTGGAATGGGGAGGGATATTGCAAGCAGAGTACTTTCCTCCTCAAATTGGCATGACAATGCATCTGCTACCCTGTTGTCTTTCCCTTTCTTGTAAATGATCTCATAATCATAACCCAACATTTTGGCTAACCATTTATTTTGTTGGGGGGAAGATAGGCATTGCTCCAAAAAATATTTAAGACTGTGATGATCTGTGCGGATCTGGAAACGTCGCCCCAACAAGTAAGGTCGCCAGGTCTCAACTGAATGTAAGATGGCCATCATTTCCTTCTCATAGGTAGATTGGCCCAAGTTCTTCCCACTTAGTTGTTGGCTGGTGAAGGCCAATGGTCGCCCGTCCTACATTAAGACAGCTCCAATACCTGTTCCCGAAGCATCAGATTCAATGACAAATGTTTTGGTGAAGTCCGGTAGTGCTAAGACAGGAGTGGAACACATGGCGGTTTTAAGAGCGGTAAATGGCTGTTGTGCTTCTTTGTTCCAGAAGAAGGAATTTTTCTTTAGAAGTTGCGTCACGGGCTTCGCTATGCGGCCATAGTTGCGGACAAATTTACGATAATAGCCTGTGAGACCCAAAAATCTTCTCAAGCTTTTCAAGGTCTTAGGTTGAGGCCATTCTTGCATTGCCTGGATCTTTTTGAGATCCACCTTGACACCTTCACGGCCCACAATGTGGCCTAAATACTCAACTTCTTCCATGTCAAACGCACACTTAGACATTTTGACAAAAATTTTATGCTTGCGGAGCAGTTGCAAGAGGATATCTACATGCTGAAGATGTGCCGCCCAAGTGCCACTATAGATGAGGATGTCAGCGAAGAAGACCAGGACAAATTTTCTGAGATATGGTTTGAGTAGGTGATTCATAAGGCTCTGAAAAGTAGAGGGGGCATTACAGAGACCAAATGGCATGACCAAGAACTCATAATGGCCTTCATGAGTTCTGAAAGCTGTCTTGGGAATGTCGACTTCCTTCATGCAAATTTGGTGGTAGCCTGAGCGAAGATCCAATTTAGTGAAGAATTGAGCCCCATTGAGTTCGTCCAGCAAATCGTCAACCACTGGGATGGGAAATTTATCTTTGACTGTTAACTTATTGAGTGCCCTGAAGTCTGGACACATCCGCCACTCCCCATCTTTCTTGAGGACCATGACGACTGGAGATGAGTAAGGACTAATGCTAGGACGAATGACACCTGCTTCCAACAATTCCTTGATGATTTTTTCTATTTCATTCTTTTGGGTGAACGGATGTCTGTATGGCTGCACATTTGGGGGTTGGGCCCCTGGAACCAATGTGATGCTATGATCATGTTCCCCTCGCGAGGGTGGAAGTTCATGAGGTTTGTCAAAGACTGTCTGATGTTTATTCAAAATCTGTTGCATCTCAGGATGAATTGGCGAAGACATGGTGTCTACTACTTGGACGGCATTAAATTGAGCTACTCCATGATGGCCCTTTTTTAACAATTTTTCCATACGATGCGAGCTTATGATAGAGGGGGCTCCCGCTTGTAGTCCACGGAGGGTATGTGTGTAGTCGTTCTGCTTAAAACTCATATATAACTCCTGGAAATCCATTGTGATTGGCCCAAGAGTGCGGAGCCATTCCGCACCTAGGACAATGTCGCAACCCCCCATGTGTATTGCAAACATGTGGGTTTTCAATTGATAATCCCCCATTTGAATTTTGACATTTTCACAGCGACCTTCACATTTCATTGTGCCCCCATCTGCAATCTGGACTTGGAAGTTAGAAACTGCTCGGACAAAACAATGTGCTGCTTCAGCAATCTTTTGGTGGATGAAATTATGGGTACTTCCACTATCAATCAAGACTACTACTGGGTGATGTTTAAGAAAACCCCTGATTTTGAGAGTTTGAGGGGAAGAAATTCCTGCCAAGGCATGTAGCGAAATCATTGGTTCATCAGATACCATCTCCTGTTGGTTATCTTCTGCGGTCGCCTCTGGTTCCTCAAGTGGTGGATCTTCCTCGGTGGAGCTGTAGTCAGTGGCATCTATTTGAAAAAACTTGTGCTCTTTGCATTTATGACCCGGGGAATATTTTTCATCACAGTAGTAACATAGTCCTTGCTTCCTTCTTTCGGCCATTTCTGCAGGTGACACCTTTTGAATCTTAAGTGTTTGGGTCATATTGGGAGCCTGTGAGGGACGACCTTTAGTGGGGAAGTTGGGGCGGCTGGATTGGGCTGTTAATGCCCGTTCCACCTTACGGGCTACCTGGCAAGCCTCGGTCCATGTGGGGGGGTGGTGGAGTAGAACCTGAGCTTTGATGGCATCTTTAAGACCGCTGATAAAGCATTCCATGTAGAATTCATCTGTGAGACCCTTAGTGCGGAAGGCTAAGGCTTCAAAAGCGGTAATATATTCATCCACTGTACCCGTATGTCGAAGCTTAGTGAGACGCCCCAAAAAAGAGTCTTCCTGTTCAAAGCGATTTCGAAGAGCTTTGGCAAATTGGCCCCAATTCTGAAATTGTCCATTGCAATGCTGATACCATTCCTTCCATTGCCATCGTTCACTGTCCAAGTACATGGTGCCCACCATAAGCTTAGTCCCCTCATCTATGATATGATTCAATTGAAAATACTGCTCCATTTGTGCTAGCCATGCGGACGTGTGAGAACTGTCAAATTTATGCATATCCAACTTGGGAGGTCTCTGATTGGGTGGTGGATGGGTGTGCCAGACGTGAGGAGAGTGGCTAGACTCCCCCTCATGGTATTCATGACCCTTATACGCCTCCTCGTGGGCTGGCTCCTTGCCCTTGTCCTGTAGTTGGAGACTTATTCCTTTAAGCTGATTTTCGAGCTTTTCCACCGCAGTGTGGAGGGAGTGCACATGGTCTTCAATTTGGTCTATCCTTTCATTGGCCATCGCTTGAGCGCGAGTTTCTACCATACACCCACCTGACGAAAATTTGGGACCGCCTAAAATTTTTTACTAAGAATTGAATGGTACCACCTTGCTCAGCTCGTCATCCTGATTCTGATGGGCTAGGTCAATGCTGCCAAAAGTCCTGCAAAATTATATCCAGGTACAGGAACCCTTCCCAACTACTCCGATCTGGCGAATCTGAGAGATCTGAATGGTGGAACAACTGCTACTGCTGATCTGGAATATCCGATCTGGTGGATCTGAGAGATCTGAATGGTGGAACAACTGCTGCTGCTGATCTGGAATAGATGATGTGTGATCCCCCGATAGAAAGGAAACTATGGTCTTGGGGAGTGTCAGGTGCTACAGATCGCAATATACATAAGGGTTTGACAGTAGTACTCGGCCCAATGTTTCAGGGCTCTAACTAAGGAGGATCGACCGTACCCTTAGCCGTACAACCCGACTACCTTATCGTACGGGCGAGTAATCTCTCCGAGTGCTGTTCTCGGTGTACTGTAGCCACAAGACGGCCGAATTTTTATCTATGGTGAGGTTTCAAGGGAGCTAGGGGGCTTCCTATATACCCAGAGGGTACGTGGAAGACAGTCCGTGCGCGGTTCTGTCTAATGCGCTACTACTCGAAGGGGTACCCACAGGGGTTACAAGGGAGTCCAACAGACGTGACCACCTCTTGTATTTCCTGCGTGCATGCCTCCCCAAATCTGCAGGTTTATGCGCTTAATGACAGATCCCGTGGTTTAAAGACGCCGGAACACGTCTCTAGCCTAAAAAAAAAATTTGCTAAAATTTGGAGATCCCACTGAGCCCTGGAAAGTGCTCTGATACCACTTGTTATGCTCTTAACCTGCAAAGCGATACCCAAACATAGAATGTGCGAAGAAAAGATACCGAGAACACAGAATATGTGAAGAAAATATACCCAGAGCACAAAATAGCAATGATTTTATTATCCAGAGAGAAATGTTCACAGGCCTCTTCGAGGGGGCAACCTCCAATAGAGCAGAGCTCGATTACAAAACAAGACACAATGCTCCTCGCAGGGAGTCTCTATCCTTTATATATGACTCATACATGCAATACCACGAGCCAATATCGTGGATTTTATTAATACCATCTATCTAATACTACCGCCCATTTACCATCTAACTAATACTACTGCCCATTTGCAACTAACTGTGGTCCCGTTATTAATTGCGGGTTAACCACTTACAAATATTAATATGGGCTTTATTGACTCTTGACTATGACGTGATCCCATGACATAAATAAGGGGGTTAGGGTGGGACCCTAACACATTGCCATTGATGTCAAAGGGGGGAGAGAAATCTGGAGAAGAAGATCAAGGTATGAAGTCAGGGGAATTTTTTGTCACAAAAGGAGTATGTATGTTGCAATCAATGACAAAGGGAGAGATTGTTGAATCTTGTTGTCATTGATGTCAACCTTGGCGCTTGAATTTGAATAAAACACCTATCATTAATGTCAAATGATTAATGAACACTCTTATATTTGTCTAGCCTACAACTATTTCAAAGGTCCAATGAAGGTTTATTGGAAACCCTAGTTCTAGGGTTTGGGTTCCCTGGACCAAGGACTTACCCCGCACTGGTCAAAGGATTTTGAGGAAGCTAATCATTGAATTTTTCTAGTAGATCCTCGCTAATGGATTCTCCTCGTCGAGATGTTTCTCGTGGTATATGGAACGCCTTGAGAAACCTCCTGATTTGAGAGATATTCATGTTTGAAGCTAAAGATCCCAATGAGTGGGTAAAAACCCTAAGGGGTGGTGATATGACACTCTTTCATTGGTTTTTTATCATGAAACATCAGGCATACGGGTTATTTATCATGTTTTTTGGAGCAATCATCTTGTGGAGGGCATCACAATTATTTTGCACCTACAAGAGGTATCCTTCATTAATTAACAAAGGGGAGAAAACCAAATATATTCAGCAAAGGCATAACGATCTTATTTTATTGGGCTATAAGGCAAATAAATTTTAAAAATTAATCTCAAACCCCTCCTCCAACATTCATTTTTGAAGCCAATTCTATGCAAGGGATCAACTATAAAAGGAGCACTAGATTCATCATCCAAAGTATGCACTTGAAATGAATGATCGTTGGTGAATAAACTCTGATTTTTAGTCAGCCGCTATGCAAGGAAAGATAGATCAGAAGATATGATTCAGTTCCTAGTGGTCCTTGTTTGAGTCACACTTGGGTTTTGATTGAAAAATTTGTTTCAAATCAATGATTTTTTTTTGGGAGATCAATTATGTTATGTCTGAGAAATAATGAAGGATTTCATTGCATTTTAGTTTGGTTTTTAGGTTCGTTAGGCATCAATCTCTTGTTTCATAAATGAAAATGGCTTTGGTATCACTTCTCAAATAGCAAGACTCATCTTCCCTACTTTCAGACCTGTGATCATCCAGTAAAAGTTCCAGTTGTGACAAAATAATGGTTTTTCCATTACATTTTCTTATTGGGCTTTGGGATTCACTTTAATTGTTTGTAAATTGTAGGTAAAGGTTTAAGGTCTTGATGTCAAGACTCAAGAAACAAATGGGTCCTCCTCTCTAAAACTATGTTGCTCAACCTTCTCTCTAATTCAACCCATTTAGGGCATACAACATTTAGACATGCGATCATCACTAGGACACACACTATTGCAGATCCCAACATATGATATGAGTCTTGAATATCACAGAAGCAACCCTATTTTTGTATAAGTTTTCCTGTGGTCTCTTAGAGAAAAAAAATTAATTACATCAGAAGAAGACCAGTCTTTTTGGCCCTCTTAGGGCATCAAGTTATGAGCAAAATGTGTATCCTTGTGATTTAGATTGAGCATAAGATAGGACAACAAAAGTGTGAAAGTCACTTACCAGGAGCATTGAAGAATTTCATAGTATCCACAACAAGTTTAATGGCTATTATGGTGATCTAACATCATTTTCCCTGAGGAATATTGGTCTAATAAAATTATAAGTATATTTTTCATAAGCCAACAATAAAGAAGTGTTGATCTTCATTATTTTTTATAAAGTAAGCTTGTTACAATGCTATAGAACTCAATCTTGTTATTGGATGATCTCTCTAAGATTGGAACAAAGTTTGAAGAACATTGGTGGCTCATTTGATTCTATACAAATATGCCCTCATAAATAGACCTACACATTGGTTTGACATCACAACCTGAAGCCTCTTGAAAAGGCACCCTGTAGGTGAATAATTCCATAGTGGGGGGCAACTCATATCTTCAAAAAAGCATTGGAAGGATCACATGCACAAAGTCAATGACTGATTTCAAAATTTGTTGTTTTTTATGAAAGCTTGAATTGACAGTATAATAGTAATAACAATATGTTCTTGATATAGTAGCGTGTGTGAATATAACCATGACTTAGAAAAAATAGTGACCTTACAACATCAACAATCTTATATATATACAATTGTCGGGTAATTTAATTGTAGTTAAATTACTTCATTAATTGTCAAACCAAGGGTTGTGTACTTGTGAAGTGCATGTGCACAATATATGCTAGGAGTTTTATTTTTTATTATAAATAACAAAAAAAAAAAATCTGGTAAAGGAAATTGCAAAAATTAAATAAATCAGGATCAACTCATCTAAACTTTACCTACATGTTCTTGTTATAAAACTTGAAAAGGTAAACTATGCTTCCAAAAAAAACATTAAATAACAAGAATTGAATCTATTCTGCTTGCATCAATTTGAAATGGTTAGTCTACTTACATTGAATTGAAGGAACTTATTCAAGTTGCATCAAATTTAAAGGGTTATTCGACTTGCTCAAGTGAAATCTTAATCTACTGCATCAATCTGAAATCCTATTTTGTCTAGAAGAATTGAAACTAATTCTAGAACCAAACTAATTGAAATCAATCCTATTGCATGAATTAAAGAGAAAAAATGAAACTTCCAATTGTGACAGATTACTAGTGTACAAAATGGAGATCTTAATCAATTCAACCATTTAAATATGAGACTAAGTGGAAACTCCTAATGAACAAAGTTGAAAAATGAAATATTTTTGGTTGTTTTCAAATTTAATGAGCACTCAAACTTGTGGCATGGAAATCATTAAGTACATAAAAACTTAAATTAATTTCAAACCAAACTGAAATCTAGCTAAGATGAAAAGGAAATAGAATATTTAACTATATTAAAACTCTCCAGTGGGCTCTCCCGCTGAGTGTAAGTTCTACGAATTCAAATCAAATCGACTAAAGATGCATTCACACTTCGGGAACATACTATTGATATTAATAAAAGGAGAGAGTTTTTGACACAATTTAAAACAAAGTAGGAAACATAAATCCTCTATCTCCCCAACTTGTAGAGCAAGGAGATATTTATACATTGTCGAATTAACAACTTAAAGAAAGAAATGTTGAGAGGTAAGTTTATAGACTGATAACAAAGTTTTTTTTTTTTTTAACTACGAAATAGATCTAGCACGATTTGCTCTATCATAAAAAAATCATGCATATCTTCTTCTACACATCAGCCATCTGAAAACTCGCTCGCTCAATATCATTCTTGCCACGCTCGCTTGACACCAAATCCACTTCTTGGAACCTTTGCACATGAACAAAACAATGGTGACCTGGATGTTTGACCGAACAAATTCTCAATCTAGTAGATCTTTTGAACTGGCATAATAGGTGGATAAGCATATCCTTGACATTTGGCATGTGCTCATGTCCTTTGTTTTCTTCGAAAGTCTCTACATCCTATCTAACCATGGATTGAGCTACAAAAAATTCAATCGGCTACAAAAATGTTACAATTTGGTAGCCAAAGAGATATTTTAGACAATTTCATAAAGAAAGACTAGATTATGGAAAATAATGATTTAATAGCTTTTTTCATATAAAAAAGACATTGATAACCTTATGAACTATAAATATTTATCAAAACATAGATAGGATGGATGGAAAAATGGGAAAAAGAGTTTCAAATTTGAGGAAAATTCGAGGATCCAACAACAACAGTGACCTTTTGTTATATGACCAATGACCTTTTGATCTGTAGGTAACTTTACATCTAAATTATCTTGACACTATTATCAGTATTGTTGTATTTGTACATGTAAGCAGAACCAATAATGAATTCTACTTGTTGAGTTCATTCAAAACTGACCTCATTTCAAATATGAAGAATGACACAACTGTCAACAACTAAGGAAGCATATGTTAAGTAGATTTCTATATGGTAATTATATGTGTGTTCATCCTAAGAAAAGTCAAGGTTTGAATTGTTGGGTTGTAACAAGGGGTTCAATACATATGTCCAACTTAATCAAATAAGGAGGTACAATACTGAAGAATTCTACAACAATCTCTTATTGTCACAATCTTGTCGTCTCACAACAATTTGCTTCAGAAATATATATGGTTTATTTTCTCAATTAAAGAAAATTTGAAGGCAAGGGTTTACACTATTCTATTGTTGAAGGGAATTGGAAAAAAGTGTTTTCATCTTTAGCTACAAAATTCTTGACAAAGGTTTCATAAGTTTCTAGCAAAACAACAAGGTCTCATCATTCTAGGAGCAGTAAGGTTTCTGCCAAGAAACAAGTCTCATCATTCCAGGGATAGTGACATTTTTTGTAACTTGACATAAATATTAATAATGAAACAATCAGTTGGTTCAAGTGACAATGATTCTACTCTATGATACATATGATTGATAAATTGATAGTGTTATGAGCAAAAGATGTTGTGTATATAAGCTTTTGAAGTGACATATATGATTTCACGTGCAAAGGGTTTGATGAATAAAATGAGCAAAATCAAAGACAAATTGGTGGTAGGATACCATAAATAATTAATTACTCAATGGCAGTGTGAGTGCAACAATGTTGTGCAGTTGTCAATGAATATTGAATCTAGGGTATGAGGTACAATTGTGAAGTGGTTATATTGAGGAGGTTTGAACAGTAAAGCTTCCGGGACTTGACATTGATACACATACTGAGCATAGCAATAAACTTGTATTGTAGTTCTTTCATATTAATTAAGATCACGGGTGGATCCAGTGTGAAAATTATGAAACATGGTGGGCCAAATTATTAGGGTGGCAGGGTGGTGCAAGTAGGTGATTGGAGTGACCTTCAGGTTGGACCTTGAGAACACTTCAAGGTGGCGAGGTGGTGTTAAGGAAGGTTGGAGACTTCATAGGGAATTGGAGCATCCATCCAGTTGTAGCTGGTACACATGGTGTTGGACCATCCATCAGGTTGGAGCCTGAGATCTAGGGCATTGGAGGGCCCTCCTAATTGCAGTTATTAAATAAGGTATTGGAGAATCCTACAAGTTGGAACTTGTAAATCAAGGGGTTGAAGCCTCCTTTAGTTGGCACTGAAAAATTGATGTAATTATTTTTAAATACAAATATTAAGAAGTGTTTGGTGATTTTTGATCCAGAGGCGGTTTTCCACCTAAAAATATTTGTGTTTACTGTCTTTATTATTAAGCATTGTTGAATATTATTGTTTGATGAAATTTTAAAGATAATTAATGCTTTGAAAGATTAAAAATAGTAATTTATATGAATATTCACACCCCCTCACCCCCCAAGTATTCCCAACAATTGGTATCAGAGCAGGTTACTTCAATAGCAACTTAACATCCGGCAGGAATATCTTAGAGTACAAAGATGGGAAAATCAAAGAAGAAGGATGACAAACATTCAAAGGAAGTTATAGGTATTGAAATAATTTCAAATACTATTATTATGGATAACTGGAAGGAAGCTCCTAAAGCGGAAGATGAAGAGATGAGTGAGATTGAATTTCAAAACGAAATTGTACGAGTTATAAAGGAGCTTAAGGGCGAAAAAGAAAAGGCTAAATTTATGGAAGCAAAACTGAAGATGTCAAAAGGACATGCCAAAATCCTTAATAAGAATAATGAAGAATAAAAGAAAAGCATGAAAAACCTTAAAGTGCAGCTGGAAGAAGACAGGAAAGTTGTGTTGGAAATAACACTGAGAAGGGGGGGGGGGGGGGGGGGTGAATCAGTATTAGCAAGTCAATAATATTTCATTTCCATGTTCTGATTCATATACTCTCCTTCATTTAATGAAACTTGTATGTATACGCAACTGTATATAAGGCAACTAGCGTATATCCTGTAAACTTATAATTTAGTTAATTATTCATAAGTTGATCTTTAATCTATGCATCAGAACCATATAAACGTGACCAGGAGCAATAAAAACAGAACAGACAGTCACACACATGAACACAAGATATAAGGTGGAAACCCAATGTGGGTGAAAACCACCTGTTGCAATCATCTCTATCTTTCTTTTAATAAGAAACTTCTTTTTACAATATTTTGTATTGGTGTAGTCTTATACCAGTACGCAGGCTTCTACCTATAGAAGGCTACAACCTTCTCTAGTTCTCTAGCTTCTCCTAGAAGGGAGCTACAACCCGCTAGCTCTTGTACTAGCTGATGTACTAGTACGTAGGTGCTCACCTACAGAAGGCTACAACCTTCTCTTTTCTTCCAAGGACCATGTTTCATAAATTTTCAGACTGGATCCATCACTAACATCAATCAAATGTTAAATATATCTGCATCAACCAATCTCCTTTGCACCAAACAAAAGTTGAATCAAATAATCACTTCTCTGAATTCTGTAACCAGAATATAGTAACAGTAACCAAAACCCAAGCCAGAACCCAAAACACTGCAACAACAATCAGAAGTAGCTAAAATATATTTTATGAGGTGTACACTACTTCAATGTCACGAACCTGCATGCATACGCACTTGTATCAAGGCAAACCTGAGTATACGCACTTTTGAAATGTCGAGCTGGCGTGTATATGCACCTTTGCTATAATGAACCTGTGTACAGATCTGTAAATGATGATTCTAACCTTTACAATTATTTAGACATCAGGTATACCCAGATCATCATATGTACAGATTACGACATGTGCCAATTATTCAGATAAAAGATCAAAACCACACAAAGATACTTCTCTTCAAGCCTTAAGATCTCGACCCATCAATAGAACTTATCCTTTATCAAGCGCTTAGGTTCATCCTTGATTCAGATACAGTTGTGCACCCTAACCCAATCACCTATATACTAGATCTTGCTCTTCATTAGATATTCAATTCATGAGTGAGTTTACCTAATGATCTTCTCCTCCTTTTATAGTCTTAGGCCTTGCTTAATGGTCCAAAACCACTTAGAATCAATACCTTGGACCAAATACCTGGGGTCAACACTTCGGACAATACCATGGGTCATAATACCATGGGTCGCAATACCATGGTCCAAATACCACGGACCAAAACCAAGTTTTCCAACGTGTACACGCCTTTCCTTTCGTGAAAGTGTGTGTGTACGCTCATACGCAAATTTTGGTCTGTGAACCCGCATGTACACGTGGCTTGGTCAATGGGAACCTGCATATACCTTTCTTTCTTCATTTTGTGAGCCTGAATTGTGATCTGTCATCAGTGAGAGTTGCCATCAAGGACAACACCTGTGTCATAGCGCCATAACTGTGTCATAATGCCAAAAATCTCCCCCTTTGGACTTGATGGCAACCCCAAGTCACTCTCCCCCTTTGTCATCAAGGGCAAAGGGTTATGCTCCCCCTGAGTACATGTTGAATTTTTTGATATGCTGAAATGTGTTGTCCATGCTCCCCTTGATTGTAAGCAAGGTCTGCAAAAACATGTTCTACAAGAAGAACATTACTCTATACATCATAAATGACCTTCCTATCACCAAAGACTCATACATACATCCATCTCCCAACCAAGTGGGGATATACCAAGATTGAATCATCCACCCAACTAAGTGGGGATATACCAAATTTTTATACATGACAAAATAAGAACATTACATCATCCATCCCATGCATAGTGGGGAAACAAAATAGGTCATTACATGACCTTGATAATAAAAGATATACAAGACATAGAGACCAAATATCTAAAACAAGACCATGATAGTCATCAGCAACTATCATCAGCAACATCTGTCAATCACCATCCAGACCAGCAACCATGATCTCCCCCTGAACCTGTTCCACTTGAAACAAAACAATTGTGAATTTGTACCAAGATCTTCTAAGATAATGCCAACAATGCATTATTATAAGTATATGCTCCCCCTGAACCTGTGCTAGATGATCACTGTCAGACCCATATCAGACCCTTTTCATCCTGAGACTAGCCCACTATTTTTCTTCAAACCATCATATACGCAACTGTATCCACAAAAATCGGTGTATGTACATAGATATGCTTCATGAAACTCATGTACAACCACTTTTCTCTGAGCAGATAAGTTTCAACAGCAAGATGATGCATCAACTACTCCCAACTTCTGTCTGAGATATTCAAATGTCTCTCTAAGCAGTGGTTTGGTGAATATATCAACAACCTATTCTTTGGAGGGAACATACTCCAATTTGACCTTTTGTTCAAGCACTTGTTCACAGAGAAAATGATATTTGATAGGTATGTGCTTGGTCTTGGAATGCATGATTGGATTCTTTGAAATACTGATTGCACTTGTATTATCACATAGAATGGAGATGGGTGGAGTACATGTGATCTGAATGTCTTGCAATGTTTGCATCATCCAAAGGAGTTGTGTGCAGCAAGATGTAGCAACCACATATTCTGCTTCAGCTATAGATAATGCAATTGAACTTTGTTTCTTGTTGAACCAAGATACTAATCTGGAACCCATATAAAATGCACCACCACTAGTGTTTTTTCTGTCATCCACACTTCCTACCCAATTTGCATCTGTAAATGCATGAAGTGTAAGATCTGTATCCCTAGGATACCATAAACCAAAGTTTTGTGTTCCTTGAAGATATTTGAAAATCCTTTTGACTACCTAAAGGTGTGATTCCTTTGGATTTTCTTGGAATCTTCCAACTATTCCCACTGCATGCATGATGTCTGGTCAGGTACTTGTTAGATAGAGCAGACTACCAATCATGGATCTGTAGGTTGGTTGATGTACTGTTGCTGATTCATCATTTGAACTGAGACTGCATCCTGTTACCATAGGTGTACATACTAGTTTAGAATCTTCCATGCCATATTTTTTCAAGATTTACTTGAGATACTTGGTTTGTGATAGAAAAATACCATCTTTATTTTGTTGAACTTGTAAACCAAGAAAATATGTGAGTTCACCAAGCAGGGACATTTCAAATTCTTTCTGCATTACCAAAGCAAAGTTTTGACTCATGGCTTCTTCATTGCTACCAAAAATGATATCATCAACATACACAACAAGTATTAGCAATTTATCATTATCAATATTTGTATATAGATTTCTATTAGCTAATCCTTTTGAAAAACCTTGTTGATGGAGGTATTTGTCAAGACGATAGTACCAGGCCCTTGGAGCTTGTTTTAGACCATAGAGAGCCTTTCTAAGTCTGCATACAAGTTTTGGATCATTTCCAAGGATGAATCCATCTGGTTGCTCAATATATACTTCTTCTTCTAAGTCTCCATTAAGAAAGGCAGATTTTACATCCATTTGGTATACTTTGAAGTTTTGAAATCTAGAAAAAGTAAGGAACATTGTTATGGCTTCAAGTCTAGCAACAGGTGCAAAAGTTTCTTCAAAATCTATACCTTCTTGTTGAGCATATCCTTTACAAACAAGTCTATCCTTGTTTCTAATAACTTCTCCATTTTCATTCAACTTGTTTTTGAATATCCATTTGGTTCCTATGATATTCTTATCATGAGGTCTAGGAAATAATTCCCAAGTATTGTTCTTTTCAATTTTCTCAAGCTCTTCATTCATGGCCTTGACCCAACATTCATATTTGCATGCTTCATGTACATTTTGAGGTTCGATGGTGGAAAGCAATGCTAGATAGATTGAAGCTTCTGTAATAGTTCTTCTTGTCTGCACACCTACCCCTTTCTGTCCCAAAATTTGAGTCTCTGGATAATTTTTCTACACATACCTGGATGGAGTCTTTTCTTCTACCGTTATTTGTTCTTCAGGTGCTTCATTGGTTTCAGAATTAGTTTGATTTGATGTGAAAGGATAATCCTCATCTTCTTCATAATCTTCGGTTTTTATGTGCTTTGGATTTTTGTCTGCTTCATCAACCACAACATCAATACTTTCAACAATTTTTCCAAGTCTTTTATTATAACACTTATATCCTTTATTTCGGGAAGAGTAACCAAGGAGAATGCCTTCATCTTATCTAGGTTCAAACTTGCCAAGGTTTTCATCAATCCTTTTGATGTAAAATTTGCTTCCAAAAACTTTGAAGTATTTTACAGTAGGAGTCTTACCATACCAAATTCCATGTGGAGTTTGAGTGTTGTTTACCCGAATGTTTGTTTTGTTGAGAATAGTGACGGCAGCAAATGCAGCTTCACCCCAAAAGGTTGCAGGATTTCCAGACTCATCTAGCATGGCACGAGCCATTTGTTGAATAGTTCCGTTCATTCTCTCTACCACTCCATTTTGCTAAGGAGTCCTTGCGGTAGAGAATTCCCTTTTTATTTCATGTTCTTCATAAAAGTCGAAGAATTCATCTAAGGTAAATTCCCCTCCTCAATCAGACCTGACGCATTTGATTTTGTGATCTAATTCATTTTCAACCAATGGTTTGATGGCTTTGAACTTTTAAAATGCTTCATCTTTATGCTTTAGAAGTCCTATCCAACACATTCTGGAAAAGTCGTCAATAAAAAATATAAAGTATTCTTCTCCACGGGGTGACTTTTTCCTTGATGGACCACATAAATCAGTATGAACAAGTTCAAGAGGCTTACTAGTTGATCCTTCCTTCTCAGGGAAATGAGCTCTATTGCTTACCAAATTGACATGATTTGCATATTGTATTTTATGGAATGATGATATCTGGAAGATCATGAGCAGCCTTGTATCTGCATGCTTTTCTTATTTGAGAGAAACTTAGATGCCCCAATCTTTTGTGCCATAGCCAGTGTTCATCATTTTTTCTTAGGTAGCACTGTTGCTGTCCTCCCTTGAGTATGTATAGGTTATTTGGAGTTCTTATACCTTTGATCATTGTTTCTCCTATATCAAGCTCATGAACAACACATCCATTTGATCGAAATACTACCTCATTTCCTTGATCACACATTTGACTGACACTTAATAGATTATTCTTTAGACCATCAACATACATAACATTCCCAGCTTTAACCTTTTCTTTTAAAATAACAGATCCTTTACCTTTTATGACTGCAGGAGTGTCATTTCCAAATGAGACCTTCTTTTCCTTTTCTAAGGCATTATATTACTGAAGTTTTTCTTTATCACCTATCATGTGTTTCAAACATCCACTGTCGATGTACCACTGATTTTCTTGTCCTTCTAATACAAGGCTATACCACATCTTTCTGTTTGAGGTTCTTTCTTTCTCGTTGTTTTGGGACCTAATGAAGTCTGCTCCTTCTGAGATGTTTGCCAAAATTTAGTCCTGCATTTGTAGGTCCTTTTCATGATCCCAGTCACATTCCTTTGATTTCGTGCTTCTCTAGTCATGATGGTCTTGTAAGCAACACATTGAGCAGCTTTGTGTCCAAAGTTATGACATGAAAAACATTGGCCATTAAAGAAATTCCTACGATTATCAAACCTACTGACCTGGTGATTGTAGTTTCCATTGTCATTCATTCTTGAAGCAAATTGAGTATGATTTACCTAAGGTTGGTTGTAGCTTCTGTTCATCCTTGAAGTAGATTGAACCCGATTTACCTGGTGATCTACTTTATGCCTTTGCTGATGATTGTCAAACTGTTCACTTCTCCTTGCTACATCAAGATAGCTTTTGGAGGTTGATGGCTTCTGTGCTTGAGATGCTTCTTCAGTATATCCAAGACCTATCTTTATCAGAGGAGAACGCTGCACTTTGATAATTTCATCTAAAGTTTCTAATCCTTTAGCAAATCTGAGATTGAGAGCTTTTGTTTTCTCAATATCTTTTCTTAGACCCACAATTTCACATTCTAATTTTTCATTGTGTTTTTCCCTTTCAACAAGTTGGAATGTCAGAGTATCTATAATCATATTCTTTTCTTCTAAACAAATTTTAAGTTTAGAAATTTCTTCATAAAGACCATCTTCATCTAAATCATCCAAGAAATCATCATCTTCAAAAGCCATCAGAAGTCTATAGTCATTACCATGTTCATCTTCATCACTATTAGATAAACCATCGCTATCTTCATGCGTATAATAGCTCTTCTTACTTACATTCTGTTTTCTATTCCATTTTGTTGATTCCTTACCTTTATCAAGCTTATCTTTATGAGGACATTTGGCTGCATAATGACCGACTCTTCCACAAGCAAAGCATTTGAAAGGTAGCTTACCTCTGAATCTTCCAGAACCCCGTTGAAGGTTCTTGACAAAGTTTGCTTCTTCCTCTCCTTCTGAAATATGTCCTGATTCATTGAGTTCTTCTCTTCCTGAAGCTTTGAATGCGGCTTCTCTCATATCTGATGGACCCCCTTTTCTCATTTTGAAAGCAGTTAGGATTCTGTGCAGCTGTGTCATAGTAATACTCTGAAGATTCTGCTTTTCCTCTATGGCAGAAACTTTTGATTCAAACTTAGAAGACAAGGATCTTAAAACCTTTTCAACTACAGTAACTTCTTTTATCTCTTCACCCAAGTTTTTCATGCGATTAACAATCTCATCTATACATAAGAAGTAATTAGCTATACTTTCATCATTGTGCATTTTGAGAGTTTCATATTGAATTCTAAGAGATTGTAGTTTTGCACGTTTTACCTGATCGTCTCCTTCATAGCTTAGAACGATCTTGTCCCATATTTCTTTGGTGGTTTTGAGCTGCATAACCTTGACAAATTCTGATTGTGACAGACTCCCCAATAATGTATTGACAGCCTTGGCATTTGTTTCATACTACTTTTTACCTGCCATATCTGTAGGAATTGCTTATGGAAATGTGTATCCTCCTTCCATGATTTCCCAAACATCTATTCCAAGAGATTGAAGATAGGTCATAGTTCTTACCTTCCAATAGACGAAGTTGCTCCTGTTGGTTGTGGAGCCTGATAATCTTCTGTATTCAAATGTCTCAACCGGATGTATACCCCAGGAAGATTGTACACCCCTCCACGCAGGGGGGCTAATCCCCCCCGACTGGGGGGTCCAGGGGCCAACGGTCTCCCGGGGGGGGGGTTCGGGAGTAGTACCTCCGAAGCTAAAAAATAGATGTAAAATTGCCTTGTAAAAGTCTAGTAATTTCTAGTCAATCTGGGCCATTCATTAGGCAGATGATCTGACGGTAGAAGTTATGTTTAATTTAGGGTTTTTTTCCCTAGAAGGCAACCCCTCACTATATATGAGGGAATTGTATTGCGTCTATGTACATCTGTATTCTGAGTGAGGAAGAGAGAGGAGATTGAGAACGAAGAGGGTGTTACAACGGATCTGTTGTAGGTTGTGTCTCTTCAGTTTGCCGGATAATATAATAAAGAAGGACTAGCTGTTTCTCCATGGATGTAGTCCAAACTGGGTGAACCACATATATCTGTGTCTCTCTTGTTTTATGTGTTTTCTGTGTTTATATTTCTGCAATATTTTATGTGTTCCATTGCTCTGTAATATATAATTTTATAACAAATGGTATCAGAGTCGAAGGTCTATTTGGCTGATAAACTCACAGGAGAGAAGGGTTCCTAGTTCGAGTGGGAGCAATGGCAGAAGATGGTAGGTTTAGGGTCGAAAAATTCAATGGCAAAAACTACCAGCTGTGGAAGATGTAGATGGAAGATTATCTGTATCAGAAATATTTGTACCTACCATTGAGCGGAAAGACAAAGAAGCCGACGAGTATGACATACACATAATGGGATATTCTTGACAGAAAGGCACTTGGAACAATACAGCTGTGCCTAGCAGCGTCGGTAGCGTTCAATATTTCAAAGGAAACAACAACATAGGGTTTAATGTCGCCACTAGCCAAACTATATGAAAAACCCTCAGCGTCAAATAAGGTATTTCTTATGAAGCATTTATTTAATATGAAGATGTCAGAGGGTGGATCTGTTGCTGATCATTTAAATGAATTTAATATAGTTACAAGTTAGTTAAGTTCTCTAGGGGTAAATTTTGATGATGAAGTTAGGGCTTTGTTATTTCTGTGCTCATTACCAGAAAGTTGGAATGGGTTAGTTATGGCCATTAGTAACTCTGTCTCTAGATCTAGTACTTTAAAGTTTGATGATGTTTTCGGTGCAATCCTTAGCGAGGAAATGCGACGGAAAAGCTCTGGTGAGACATCAGGTAATGTTTTGACTGCAAAGACTAGGGGAAGAAAAATGGAAAGAGGAAAGAGCCCAGGATATCGCAGTAAGTCAAGAAAAGGCAGATCCAAGTCCAAATTAGGGATAGTGTGTTGGAAATGCGGGAAGAAAGGACACCTGAAGAAAGATTACAAGTCTCGGAAGGGAAAAGAAGGAGACGTGCAGCAAGAAGCTAATCATGAAGTGAATGTAACAGGTGATGTGTTGCAAGATGCTTTGATTCTTTCATTAGAAAATATTATTGATGCCTGGGTGGTAGATTCAGGGGCCTCATTCCATGCCACATCTGATAGGAAACATTTTGATGATTATGTTCAAGGAGATTTTGGACAGGTTCGATTGGGTGATGATAAACCCTGTAAAATCGTTGGAATGGGTATAGTTTTCATAAAACAGCAGAATGGAAATCAATGGCTATTGAAGGAGGTAAGGCATGTTCCAGATCTGAAGAAAAATCTGATTTCAACAGGGCAGTTGGGAGGTGAAGGTTGCGTAAGTACTTTCACAGATAAAACTTGGAAGGTCACTAAAGGATCCTTGGTAATAGCGAAAGGAGGAAAGGTTGGTACATTGTATTTATGCAATGGTATTTCTAATTCTGTTAATGCTTTAACTTCTACAGGAGAAGATACGGCATTGTGGCATCATAGGCTCGGGAACATGAGTGAGAAGGGGATGTAGATTCTTCACTCAAGAAATTTGTTGCCAGGTTTGAAGCATGTTGATTTAAAATTATGTGAGAATTGTGTTTATGGAAAACAGAAGAGAGTCAGATTCCTTAGAGTTGGGAAAGAAAAGAAGAGTGAAAAATTAGAGCTTGTGCATACTGATGTATGGGGACCTGCTCAAGTATCATCTCTTGGTGGCTCTCGTTATTATGTTACTTTTATTGATGATGCAACCAGAAAAACCTGGATTTATTGTATTCGAAATAAATCTGATGTATTTGATACTTTCAAGAAATGGAAAGCTTTGGTTGAAAATGAGATAGGGAAAAGGTTGAAGTGTCTTAGATTAGATAATGGAGGTGAATATTATAGTAAAGAGTTTGATAGGTACTATTTAGAGAATGGAATTTGCAGAGAGAAGACAGTTCCAGGAACACCACAAGAAAATGGTGTGTCAAAAAGGATGAACAGGACAATCATGGAGCGTGCAAGGTGCATGAGATTGCACAGGATTGCCTTTACAATTTTGGGTAGATGTTGTACATATTGTTGTTTATCTAATAAATAGAGGGCCTTCAAGTTCCTTGGATGGTGGTATTCTAGAGGAGGCATGGACAGGTAAAAAGGTATACTACTCATTTTTAAAGACTTTTGGTTGTCAAGCCTTTGTCCACATTAATAAAGAAAATAGAACAAAGCTTGAGGAAAAATCAAAGAAATATACCTTTATTGGATATGGTGTTAATGATTTTGGTTATCGCTTATATGATTATGAAAAACACAAAATCATTAGGAGCAGAGATGTAATATTCAATGAAAAGGTTTTGTATAAGAATCAGTTGCAAGAAAAGAAACAAGAAAAAGAAAACAGAGAATACACAGTGCTTGATGATATCACAGAAAAAGTGATGGTGCCTGAAAATCCTAATGATCAACAGCTAGAACAACAACCACAACAACAACAAGCACCTCAAACATCGGAAAGTGGTGTTAGAAGATCTACCATGATAAGTAGGCCCCCTGAACGATACTCTTGTTCATTATATTATGTATTGTTGACTGATTCTGGTGAACCAGAATGTTATGAAGAAGCAGTGCAGGTAGAAACTAGGAAGAAGTGGGAGCAAGCAATGAAAGAAGAGATGGAATCCTTAGCACATAACCAGACTTGGGACTTAGTCAGGTTGCCTGCAGGTAAAATAGAATTGCAGAATGAATGGGTTTACAGGCTGAAGGAGAAGATGGAGGAAAACAGAGGTACAAAGCTAGACTTGTGGTGAAGGGGTTTGCACAGAAGAAAGGTATTGATTTTGATGAAATATTTTCTCCTGTTGTTAAGATGACTTCAATCAGAACTATTTTAAGTCTAGTAGCAGCTGAAGATTTGCATCTTGAGCAGTTAGATGTAAAGACAACCTTTCTCCATGGGGATTTGGAGGAAGAGATATATATGTAGCAACCACAAGGACATGAGGTAAAAGGGAAGGAGAAACTAGTGTGCAAGTTGAAGAAGAGCTTGTATGGCTTAAAACAGGCTCCAAGGCAGTGGTATCTAAAATTTGACAGGTTTATGTCTGAACAAGGTTATACTAGATGTCACTCTAATCATTGTGTTTATCTCAAAAGGCAAAATGATGGAAGCTATATTATATTGTTATTGTATGTAGATGACATGCTTGTTGCAGGTTCTAACATGCAAGAAATAAATGTGCTCAAAAGGAAATTGGCAAACACATTTGCAATGAAGGATTTGGGTGCTGCAAAACAAATCCTTAGTATGAGAATAACTAGAGACAGGAAGAATCGCAAATTAACATTGTCTCAAAGTGAGTAGAAAGAAAAGGTGTTGAAAAGGTTTAATATGCAGAATGCAAAACCAGTTAGTATACCTTTGGCTAGTCATTTCAAATTAAGTAAGGAGGCGTGTCCCAAGACTTAGGAAGAAATGGCTCATATGTCTAAAGTTCCATATGCATTAGCAGTTGGAAGCTTAATGTATGCAATGGTCTGCACAAAGCCTGATATTGCACATGCAGTGGGAGTTGTAAGCAGGTACATGAACAATCCAGGAAAAGAACATTGGATGGCAGTGAAGTGGATTCTCAGGTATTTGAGAGGTACCACAAATCAAACATTATGCTTTGGTGGTTCAAACATTTCTCTACAGGGATATGTTGATGTAGATATGGCAGGTGAAAGAGATAACAAGAGGAGAACTACAGGATATGTGTTTACTGTAGGTGGAACAACTGTCAGTTTGGTTTCAAAAATCTAAAGTGTTGTTGCACTTTCAACAACAGAAATAGAGTATGTTGCTGCTAAGTACATGAACAATCCAAGAAAATAAAATTGGATGGCAGTGAAGTGGATTCTTACGTATTTGAGAGGTACCACAAATCAAGAATTATGCTTTGGTGGTTCAAACATTGCTCTACAGGGATATATTGATGCAGATATGGCAAGCGACAGAGATAACAGGAGGAGCACTACAGGATATGTGTTTACTGTAGGTGGAACAGCTGTCAGTTGGGTTTCAAAAATCCAAAGTGTTGTTGCACTTTCAACAACAGAAGCAAAGTATGTTGCTGCTACAGAGGCTAGTAAAGAAATGATTTGGTTACAAAGGATTCTGGATGAACTGGGTAAGGAGCAGGAGTTGGGCAGGTTATACAATGACAGCCAAAGTGCCATGCATCTTGCAAAGAACTCTACATTTCATTCCAAGACTAAACATATACATCTCAAGTACCATTTCATATGGTCAGCATTGGAAGATGGACAGTTGAAGCTGGAAAAGATACACACTAGCCAGAATCCTACAGATATGCTAAAAAAAGTTGTAACCAGGGAGAAACTAAGAATCTGCTCAGTTTCAATTGGTCTTCAAGTATGATGAAGAAGGTGAGAAATAGCTAGGTCCAAAGTGGAGTCATTGTCTAGCAAATGAAGCAGCGGTGAGTTTCTATAATCAGTCTCCAAGTGGGATATTGTTGGGTGTGGAGCCTAATTATCTTCTGTATTCAAATGTCTCAGCCGGATGTATACCGTAGGAAGACTGTACACCCCTCCATGCGAGGGGGTGAGGGGGGGGCACTTTTCCCCCCCGTAGGGTTCCGGGGGGGGGCTAATCTCCCCCAGCTGGGGGGTCCGGGGGCCAGTGATCCCCCGACGGGGGTTCAAGGGCAGCGCCCCCGAAGCTAAAAATAGATGTAAAATTTCCTTGTAAAAGTCTAGTAATTTCTAGTCAATCTGGGCTGTTCATTAGGTGGATGATCTAACGGTAGAAGTTATGTTTAATTTAGGGTTTTTTTCCCTAGAAGGCAACCCCTCACTATATATGATGGAATTGTATTGCGTCTATGTACATCTGTATTCTGAGTGAGGAAGAGAGAGGAGATTGAGAGCGAAGAGGGTGTTACAATGGATCTAATGTAGGTTGTATCTCTTCAGTTTGCTGGATAATATAATAAAGAAGGACTGGCTGTTTCTCTGTGGATGTAGCCCAAACCAGGTGAACCACGTATATCTGTGTCTCTCTTGTTTTATGTGTTTTCTATGTTTATATTTCTGCAATATTTTATTTGTTCCATTGCTCTGTAATATATAATTTTATAACAGTGCCCATCAAAGATTGGTGGTCTAATGGATCCCTCTCTTTTGTAGGTACTCATGATGATAGATCTTCCTTCAAGCGATCAAGCTTCTTCTGAAGTACCTGCTCTGATACCAATTGTTGTAAATAATAATAAGACGAGGGGGTGAATCAGTATTAGCAAGTCAGTAATATTTCATTTCCATATTCTAATTCATATATGCTACTTCAGTTAATGAAACTTGCGTGTATACGCAACTGTATATAAGGAAACTAGCGTATATCCTGTAAACTTATAATTTAGTTAATTCATCATAAGTTGATCTTTAATCTGTGCATCAGAACCATATAAACAGTAACCAGGAGCAATAAAAACAAAACAGACAGTCGCACACATGAACACAAGATATAAGGTGGAAACCCAATGTGGGTGAAAACCACCTGCTGCAATCATCTCTATCTTTCTTTTAATAAGAAACTTCTTTTTACAATATTTTGTACTGGTGCAGTCTTATACCAGTACGCAGGCTTCTACCTGTAGAAGGCTACAACCTTCTCTCATTCTCCAGCTTCTCCTGGAAGGGAGCTACAACCCCCTAGCTCTTGTACTAGCTGATGTACTAGTACATAGGTGTTGACCTACAGAAGGCTACAACCTTCTCTTTTCTTCCAGGGACCACGTTTCATAAATTTTCAGAATGGATCCATCAATAACATCAATCAAACGTCAAATATATCTACATCAACCAATCTCCTTTGCACCAACCAAAAACTAAATAAAATAATCACTTCTCTGAATTCTGTAACCAGAATACATTAACAGTAACCAGAACCCAGAACACTGCAACAGCAATCAGAAGTAGCTAAAGTATATTTTATGAGGTGTACGCTACTTCAATGTGACGAACCTGCATGCATACGCACTTGTATCAAGGCAAACCTGAGTATATGCACTTTTGAAATGCCGAACCGGCGTGTATACGTGCCTCTGCTATAATGAACCTGCATACAGATCTGTAGATGATGATTCTAACCTTTACAATTATTCAGACATCAGTTATACCCAGATCATCATATTTACAAATTACGACATGTGCCAATTATTCACATAAAAGATCAAAACCACACAAATATACTTCTCTTCAAGCCTTAAGATCTTGACCCATCAATAGAACTTATCCTTCATCAAGCGCTGAGGTTCATCCTTGATTCAGATACAGCTGTGCACCATAACCCAATCACCTATATACTAGATCTTGCTCTTCATTAGATATTAAATTCATGAGTGAGTTTGCCTAATGATATTCTCCTCCTTTTATAGTCTTAGGCCTTGCTCAATACCATGGTCCAAAACCACTTAGAATCAATACCTTGGACCAAATACCTAGGGTCAACACTTTGGACAATACCATGGGTCACAATACTATGGTCCAAATACCACAGACCAAAACCAAGTTTTCCAATGTGTACGTGCCTTTCCTTTCATGAAAGTGTGTGTGTACACTCATACGCGCATTTTGGTTTGCGAACCCACGTGTACACATGGCTTGGTCAAAGGGAACCTACGTATACCTTTCTTTCTTCATTTTGTGAGCCTGAATTGTGATCTGTCATTAGTGAGAGTTTCCATCAAAGACAACACCTATGTCATAGTGCCATAATTGTGTCATAATGCCAACAAGTTGAAGTAAAAATTGAAAAAAAGTAGAGGCAAATTGGTGGTAGGGTACCATACGTAATTGGTTACTGAGTGGCAGTGTGAGTGCATTAGTTTTGTGTAGTGGTCAGTGAATATTGAAGCTAAGGTATGAGGTACAATTTTGCAATGATCAAATTGAGGAGGTTTGAGCAATAAGGCTGCCAAGACTTGACAATGATATACATACCAAGCAAAGAAACAAAAATTGTATTGTAGTTCTTTCATATTAATTCAGAGCATGGGTAGATTGAGTGAAAATTGTGAAATGTGGTCTGCTCACTGGTCAAGGTCTCAAGGTTGTACAATGCAATTGATTTGAGTCACCTTTAGGTTGGAGCCCAAGAACACTTCATAGTGGAAGGGTGGTGTTAGGGTAGGTTGGAGCCTACACAGGGTGTTGCAGCATCTGTCCAATTACAGCTAGTACACAGGGTGTCAAATCATCCATCGGGTTGGAGCCTCCTTCAGTTGTATCTAAAAACTTGATGTAATTATTTTTTAAGACAAATAGTAAGAAGCTTTCGGTGGTTTTTGACCCAAAGGGGGTTTTCCACCTAAAACAAATTGTCTGTTGTCTTGATTATTAAGAATTGTTTAATGGTGTTGTTTACTGTATATGTTGATGAAATGTTAAAGATAATTAATGCTCTGAAAGATTAGAAATACTAATTGATAAAAAATATTGGTTCACCCCCCCTCTCAATATTTCCAACAAAAGGTATCATAGCAGGTTACTTCAGTAGTAGCTTAACAACTGGAAGGAAAATCTTAGAGTACAAAAATAGGGAAATCAAAGAAGCAAGCCGAAAGAAATTCAAAGAAAGTTCCAGGTATTGAAATAATTCCAAATGATATTATTACATATAAGAGGAAGGAAACTCCTAAAGAAGAATATTAAGTGATGAGTGAGATCAAATTTCAGAATGAAATTATCAGAGTTATAAAGGAGCTTAGGGGTTAAAAAGAAAAGGTTAAATTTTCGGAAGAAAAACCAAATATAGCAAAAATACATGAAGGAAGCCTTAATAAGAAGAATGAAGAATCAAAGGAATTCATCAACAGCCTTAAGGTGGAGCTGGAATAAGCTAGAAAAGTTGAAGAGTCACTTAGAAGATGTTGTAGTTGCTACAACCACCCTCCAAAATTTTTCCCATGCTTTCATTTTGGAGAATTACTTATATCCACAAGATATTATCTTTCATTATCATCAAGTATTCATGTTGTGATCAAGACTTTTCTTTTCATGTTGTGCTTGTGATCCCTTGTTTTGACCTTGCAACATTACTAGGCTTGCCTCCATATACTGCACAATCTTAGAAGGTAGACCATCCTTGATGATTGAAATTGTGCAATCCAGGATGAAAAGACTTCCTTGAGCTCAAAAACTATGCATTCCTGGGTGGAAACACAGCTTTGAGCCCAGAAATTGTGCAAAGCATCTCTTCAGCTCAAAAAACTGCATAATGCACTGAGTCAAGAAGTTACCCATTCCTTGGGAACTGCACAATATTCCTTGGCACCGTGAATGGCCAATTTCCCGAAAAAGTAAAAAAGAAAAAGGAAAAAAGCATGCATAGAAAATAGGGAGTGAATAATTAGTTTCCCGAAGGATGACACAACTTGCTATTTTTGGAATTCTACCAAGTGTCGTTTTTCCCTTGATTTTAGGCGTGCACATCATAAACCCCAATCAGTTTAAATATATATAATAGATGCCCCTAGATCTCATTTGTACATTCGATCTTGGAGCTATATCCTTAGCAAGGAGATCAAGAAGCCTTCAGTGGAGTTTGTGGTGCTTTTCTGGGTGAGTTTTTCTTTTGTCATCTTTTGTCGCTTTTTCTATTGTTTTTGTTGTTTCGCTTTTGTGAATGTTGTTTTTCTTGTTTCTTTTCATGGTTGCTAGTTTTTTAACTTATATTATCTTGTAAAAGTGTTGGTTTGTTATTTCATTCACCTTTTACAAGTGTTGCATCAATTTTCTTACTTTTTCCCATTAGTGATCGTCATTTCGACGACTCTACATGCATGTTTGTTTTTAATTTTGCATGTTGATCTTATGCACTTAATCTTCAATGATCGATCTATCCTTAGTAATATATAAACTTTAACTTGCACCATCACTCATATCTTCTAGTTTCCCACACTCTTTCCAGGCATATCTACTTTTGCCTTGGCCAGCAGTTTCCTTGTCTAGTTGGGCATTATGCAAGTCCAAGGGTCAAGCTTGATGCTTGGCCTTAGAGACTATGCAATGTGTAGTACTTGGCTAGCCCAACTGCACATGTGAAGTTCTAAGGTTCAAGTCTGTCCCTTGGACATTGAGTCTGTGTAATGCGCAGTCTCCACCTCAGTCTGCCCAGGTTAAGACTATGCATTGCACAGTCTCTAGCCTCAAGCTACTCCATTGGCTATTAAGACTCGCAATGCACAGTTCAGGCAACCAATCTACCCCTTAACCTCAAGAATTGTACAATTTTCCGTATCAATCTAGTGGTTGCTGCTATTAGCACTCTGTAAATTTCTCCAGACTGAGGAGAGAAATCCCAGAGGTAACCACAAACCACTTTTAGACTAAGGTCTAGCCCCCTTAGACTTGGATATGGTTCTCTCACTATGTTCTTCTATCAAGAAATCCAATGACTGAAGGGATTTATATTTTAGGTTGGTTATGATAATCAAATTGAAAATATTTTTAAAATTGTGGCTACAAGGTGAAAGAGAGATTCCATTGGGCATGGAGTGAAAATAATATTTCAGTAACCAATCACAATCAATAGAGAAGTTTGAACTAGGGCGAGGTAGGTAGACTTCTGGATCTACAAAATTTGTTGTAGTATGGTTGAGATGAAAAGAAAGTAAGGATACATTAAATATAAAGCATGTATAAATGAATCTTATATCTAACTTCAGAAGAAAACACTAAAATTGTTTGGCAAGCATGAAGCAGGTTACCAATGTAAAATTTGTAGCATAATTTCCTTTCAAACAATTAATAAGCAAAGGCACATGTGAAAACTAGAAGGGAAGAAAAATCACAAAGAGAGTCACATCACCAATATGTCTGACACAAGAATCCTAGAACAAAACAATCCCTGTTTTGATGTACTGATCACTGCTTTAAAACTTTATCCACACTTATCCAACCAGAAAAACCACTTCTAGAAGGTCCCAAAATACAAATTTATGAAAATAACCATGACTGATAAACTTTTGCAGCAGAGGGGGCCGAATTTATGGAAAAATAGGGTTCAAAGACGAGCTCATATATCCTGAATCCTGATAGATTTTACAAAACCGAAGGCGGTTTCTATAAATGAGGGTGTCCTTGAGAGAAAAATCTCTCAATTTCCAAATATTCTTCTCGAGCTCTTCACAATCTGCACCCAAACATCATAACTAAAATAGAAAAGACAAAACCTAAAAAATACATTGTAAAGATGCATTTGAATCTTCCAATATATGACACCTGTGTACAAAATGGAGGTTTTCGCTCTTTGGTCCTTTATTGGAAACAAATATTCCATTTTTCCCAAATTCAACTCCATTTGTTCGGAAACGACTTTTGAAAATAATAACAAAAACAGTTAGTTTCACAGCAAATTCACAACGATTGTTTGAACTCAAACTACAACCTCTCCTTCAGATTTCTCAATGATGTATTTCACTTTCAACTTGCTCCAGAGATGAAACCACACTTTGGATGAGATAACATGAGAGAAGTTTCAAAAAAAATAATTTTTAAGCCACCCAAAGCCTTCTCATATCATGATGATGAAATTTGAAATCATGGAGGTATGATAGATATAAACCACTAACAGACCCATGACATGACCCCTTCCACTCTAATAATGACCCCTCATGGACTATTAAACCTTTACAAATATTTTGACCTTTTTACATAAGGGACTCTTTAGAGTATGACACATAGTGATTCATAGGCTAAAATTGACAAATATACCTCTAAAATGAAATAGTAAGATAGGAAAACACTTTGCTTCCTAGACTCTAGGACCCTAACAAATGTTATGATCTTGCTTTGTGAGTCATTTTGTTGAAGCCGGTCTATCTTTGCCATGAGTTTTTTTCCTGCTACATGTATTGCAGTTTTTGAGCACTTCCCTTCATCAACCATGAACATCATGGCACCAAATAAATCTGCTTCAAAAGATACCACTAAAGGCAGCACCAGGGGGGCAATTGAGAGTACACCAATGAACTTTATAGTTTACTCAGATACTCAACTATTCATAGATAAAGAATCAGATATCACATGGTAAAAAGTGAATGAAGCATTCTCAACAAGAAGCTTCAAAGTAGACCTTGAAGATTGGTAGGTGTATTTCAATATCCAAAGGTCAAGGTTACATAAGGTTGCATGCAAGTTTTTAGATTTCCCATGTGCATAAATTGTCAGCTGGATAGTTTCTCATACAAATCCAAAGACTATGAATCTAAATAATTCCAATGGACAAAGGATTGCTTCTTTCTTGGCACCATATTATCATCTCATGTACCATTTTCCAGAGCTAGAATCGCTCATGGATTCTTACTTCTATGCTGCCACTAGCTACTTGAGCACAAAGGACATTGTCAAAAGTTGGGTGAAAGAGCCAAAAAGTTTCGTCAGACACCAAACAACACCTACAAGAAAAAATCTCTCAAGAGGGCCTATTAGCTCTTGATAGTTCTATGTTGTAAAATCTATGGTCAACAGAGCACTAAGACCTTCCTTGAAGGGTGGGCATTCTTACTAAACCAAGTTGTGAATGAAGGAAGACCATTCAACTGGTTAGACTTGTTGGCTCAACAACTAAGGATCCATGTAGCTAATGCCCTTAGTCCTCCCAAGGGAAAGCAAGCTAGATTTTACATGTATTCCTATCTACTGGATGCAATTTGTGCCCACAATGCATTCCCTGGCATGAATTGGACTTGGACACTAAGAAAGCCTATTGTGCACAATTATTGCAAGCTTGTACGAATTTACAGGGTAAGTTCCACAGATAGAACACCAAAGGACACCACTCACAAGCAGATCACAAATCAATACACTAGTATTCTTGACATGGTTAAAACCCTCAAAGAGGGAAACGGTGCACGACCTAAGCCAACACGGCCACTTCAGGCAATTTATTAATTAAAGAATGAAAATTTACATAGGCTTCTCTGATGAACAGTTACACTACATATGACCCTCCATGCTCTTTAAATAGAGATCATGGACCAATTGGGTGTTAAGCCATGGATCAAGTGTCGGTAATACCGAGGAGAGAATGAACCATCAGATCACTTCATGTCTAGAACATATCGTGACCATCGGATTGTAAATTACAAATGTACATAGTAAAGAAACACACTTTACCTAACTCTACACTAGACCAAGTTATACTTAACTATTTCTTGTGTGTTGGAATATCCTAACAAGAGGAGTAATGGAAAATCTGAATGATCACTTCCTCATTCCATTGTACAAGTTGATCTTTGAGGAAGAGCCACCTTGCATGTCATGTGGGGAAATGGAAGCAGTTTTGAAGATATAAAATTGGTTTGAGTCACTGGATGCCACTTTCCTCAGAGTGTTCAGTGGAAAAAAGTCTTTGCATCTTCTGCTGAGGTATGCCACTGATAAATTATTCATGCAATATGTTGTGTACCATATCTCCATAGGATTGTCAGTAGCTTTGCACAGAAAGAAGAAATCACTGTGGCCCACTCTTCTATGCAGATAAGATTGTACGAAATCAAGAATCTGAAAGTTGCAGACACTGAAGGAAAGGAAATAGAGAAATTCACATTTACGTTGTTTGGAATTCAATCTGTACGATCCAAGGAATGCTTTCAAATACCACTATGAGAGGATTCATTATCAGTGGCTAAGAAAGACCTTTCACATACCTAAGGAGGAAGCATGGAAGAATTTTTATAATGCCTCCAAGTCCTGCGAACCAGTCAACTTCGCTAGAACATCACAGGTTACTCCACAAAAAAAAGTCACTCCATAGGCAGTAACAATGGAAAGGTGTAAAATAGTGCACGAGAAGGGAGAGAGGAAAGTTGTGCTCAACCTAGTAGGAGAGCGAATCCACAAGATGAAAGCATATCCAATCATAGTTAAAGCGACCATAGAAGTAGAGAAGAAGAGGAAAAAAAGGATGCAGGAAACATAACAAGGCATAGGGAAGAAAAAGAGCAGAAGAGATTGGATAAAGAAAGGAAGAAGCAAGAAGAAGAAGAAAGGCGAAGAGTAGAAGAATAAGAAGTCACATGAAGACAAGCTGAAGAATAATAGCAGAACCGACAGTTAGAGGAGGAAAGAAAAAAATGTTGAACAAGGAGCTTACTTAAGAGATTGAGGAGTTGATCAAGATCCAAGACATGGAGGTGGAACCAAAGTTCTAGACCCAAGATGTCGACCTAATGCCAAGCACACAGTAGGTCGCCATTTAGTCCCCCCCTCCTCTAGCAACAAAGCAAGCTCCAAGCGAGGAAGTGGAAATTATTCCTTTTGATGAGGGTCCGGTTATGGAAAAAATATTGTAAAAGTGAGGAAGAAATATTTTCTGAATGACCTTCCATCTCCTGCATTCATTAGAGAAAGGGTAATTGTGATAGACACCAAAAGAAATCCAAAAGCCATTTCCACAACCAACTTGGACTTCGCAGGTGCTACAAAGTCAAATACGGAATATCTAATGGTTGAGAATTTTTTTTTGGCAAAGAAATTGTAGTCTACAAGGAAATAAGTTGAACAACTCCGAGAAGAGGTTCAAAACAAAACTCTCATGCAATTTTATCTGGAAGAACTTAAGGCAGCCATGCTTGGTGAAGTATCGACATTGGGAGAAATTATGTGGAGCTTGTATGAAGAACTTTTCATTGTGCATAAGGAAGTTGTCCACTTGCATAACATGCAACAGGTGTGTAAGGATAATGTTAAAGTTATTAAGGTTTTTCATATAGCCATCATTGTCATGCATGAATGGTCAATTTTATATAAAGGGGCACCACACGAATTTGCAAAGAAAACAAGGCAACAAGTAGAGTTGGAGAAAGTGTAAGTGCGGATGATCATTTAGAGAAACAAACAACTTGCCTCATTCATCACCAATATTCAAACCTCACATGCACGATTGTACAATAACATGGATTTCTTGGTGAAATCGCACAATATCCCATCAGTTGGCTCACTCACTTAAGCCAAATGTAGGAATCAGTTCAGGAAAGAGGTTGAAGAATATTTGGATCGATTTATATAGATCGCTACCAAGGAAGACCTTCAAGTGAACAAGAATAACATGTAGAAGTACATTGGTGGACTTGTTCAAATCATACTATGATTCTCTTGCTAAAGAAGGAAATCCAAACTAGTTCCAAATCAGTGTACCCAGATGCAATTGAGGCTAGAGCGTGCTTTCAGCCCGATCCCATCGCACAGTTTGGGTAAGTCATCACACAATACAAGGCTTGGCACTGTCATGTTACCAAGAACCTACAAGTAGAATTTTTTGAGTTAGAGATACCCCAAAATCAAGCTTGAATTTTGTCTTATTAGGTTGTCTAGTTAGCTCTACCCAATTTTGTCTCATATGGGTATGAGTATATTGTAATATTCTTTTGTAATTAATTTGTAAGTGAAATTCCAAGTGAAAATTGTCGAATGTGAAGAGTCATGATGTAATGAATTTGAAGAGTTATTTTGTAAAGAAGTTGAAGAGTCATGAGGGAAGTCCAAAAATCATAAGGGGAAGTGAACAGTCACCCCTTTTGTTATAAACATGTCCTCATAACTCATGTAAAGGGCTTTTGGGAGCCAAGCTTTGGGTTAGGATTTTAGCTTAGTATCAAAAACTTGGGAGTTTGTTGTGAGCCTGGGATTCTCCATAACATAGAGTTAGTATCTTTCTTTGGAGGAGAAAGTGTAGACTTCATGTTCCACTATTGGGACTAGTGGATTGTTAATGGTATATGTATGCTTAGAACTTTAAATTTAATAAAATCCCAGAGCCGACATGTTTTCATTCATATGTTGTGAATATAATAGGACTGTTCTTGTTATGTTTGCAATATTTGTTATTTCACTTATGCTAACACTTATGAACTATTTCATTTGCATTAGTATGGATTTTGTTGAATGTGTGCTATTGTTTATTTCCATCATGGTTAACATGTGAACTATTTCACAGGCTAATTTGTGATGTCTTTATGCTCGTGTGTTCGTTTCAAGTTGCATACTATTATAGGTTTCTAATGGATTCACACATTTCCCCTCGTGTGTTAGAACCTTTCATACATTGCACTTGACCTTCTGTAGAGTCATACACTTGTTCACCAAAGTCACAAATGCATCACTCTATGCATTATTGCAGCTAAGTCACATCATTAAAACCCATTGCTTTAGCAACCGGGCCGTATTTAGGATGGGGATCCTATACCAAACGGCGTGAGGTCTAATTGGAACTTCATATTGGGGAGACCCCTTGAATGCTGGTGAGTCCAGCGCCATCAATAGAAGATAAATTGAAGAAAGTAACAAAGAATGGAAGAATACAGAGAAGGAAAACTACACACTCAAATAAGAAGTTTGTCCATTGAAACTCCAAGTGTAGTAAGCGGAAAAAAAGAGAAAGACCTTATAATCCAATAAAATGAATCTAGTAAAAGGTACTTATCTGAAGTTGATCAAAAGTAAAGGGAACCAAATACAGTTGTTGCAGAAATAGACATGCTCATGAAGGAAAATGGAAGGAAAAAGCAACAGATACAAGTTCTCAACGGAGAAGAAGAAAAGGTCACTCTTCTAAAGCTACAAATAGAAGCATAAAGAAGAAGACAAACTTGAAAAGCCGGTTTCAAGAAGACCTTTCTAATAAGCAAGAATAACTTGACACAACTCTTAATGAAATCAATAAGTTCAAGGATTGGAAAAAAGAATACTTGCAAGTTATTGACCTGAAAGATCAAGAATTGGTTCAGTTGAAGATGAAGGCATAATAAACAAGTAAAGATCCATGTGACAAAGGAACAAGCTCCAAGACTTCGTAAAACAAGATTGATGAGAAGACTGATCCAAGTGAATGACCGCAAAATATTAAAAATTTTGTGGCTCCAAGGAATAATGTTGAAGAAATCAAGGACAATAATCAATAATAGGTTGTGCCTCCTCCTCCAAGAAACAATGAATACAAAAGATCATCCAAACAAGATAAATCATCTAGGTACACTAATTTATTTAATAGTTATTTTTTTCATGTACTAACTTTAGACATATGGCTAGGAATTGTAAATCTTATAACAGGTACAATTATCAAGGACATTATCAAAACCCTAGAAGTAGGTTTGAAGCATCACGAGACAAGTTTCACGATGAATTTGTCAGCAAAAAGTACATGTCAACTTCTCCATCACTTAGGCTAAATATTGAATGTTTCAAACTCCATAAATATGGACATATAGCTCATGATTGGAGATAAAAGGATGAATCTTTCATGAATGAAAACCCTAAGATTGAATGCTACAAATGTTGTAACTATGAGCACATAATTCGAGATTGAAGGTATAAGTTGGAATCAACCATGAATGACAAACTTAAAATCAAGTACAAGAATGTATGGAGAAGAAAACAAGTATAGGAAGAGCAATTAGTTAATAAAGTCTCAGCAGTCATGCTTTCAGGATTCGTAATGGAAAACCATCACGATGAATCAACATGAACATTGGATGATGACATGATTCAAGATGATCTAGCTAAAGAACTAGGTGATACATTATTTTGAACAAGCCATGTTTTTTACTCCCTGAATATTGCAGAGGGGGATTCTATGCAACAATATTTTCACATTGTGAAGATCTATCTATTGATAGGTTGATAGTTGACAAATATGCAAGATTATGGGTAGAATAGAAACTTCAAGTTAGATGTGTCAAGTTCATGAGATTTAACAAGTTCGGGGGGAGAAGAACTTTCAAAGGAATATAGGTCCATAGTGAACAATCATTAGAAGAACTAAAAGGAGTTATCAACATTGAGAGCTTTATGAATAGTAGATTAACAGTTCATAATTGTAGAAGGTCATGGAAAGTCATGAAAGGAAAAAATTTCAACAAAATAAATCCATATAAATCATAGAATGACAGAGGGATACAAGTTGTTGCAAAAATGATAAAGAAAGGCATTTTGAAATTCATAAGTATCGTGCAAGAAGACAAAAGAAGCAAAGGAAGGTTACAGGTCCATAGGAAGCAGGCAGATTATCAAGGGGAGTCACCCTATTCTATTGATGTCAAAGGGGGATAGAAATCAGGAGAAGAAGATCAAGGTATGAATTCAGGGGGAGTTGTACTCGTAAAGGGAGTACGTATGTTTCCATTGATGATAAAGGGGGGGATTGTTGAATGGTGTTGTCAATGAAGTCAACCTTGGCATTTGACTTTGACTAAAACATTTGTCATTGATTTCAAATGATTAATTAATGCTCTTATATTGTCTAAATTACATCAAGTTGGAAGTTCTATGAAGGTTGGCTGGAAACTCTAGTTCTAGGGTTTGGGTTCCCTAGACAAAGGACATACCCCAAACTTGTTGAAGGATGTTTAAGAATCTAATCATTGAATTTTTCAAGGAGATACTCGATAGTGGATTCTCCTCATCGATATGTTTCCAGTGGTATATGGAAAGCCATGAGAAGCCTCCAGATTTGAGATATATTCAAGTTTGAAGTTAAAGACCCCAATGAGTCGGTAAAACTCCCAAGAGGTGGTGACATGAAACTCTCTCATTGGTTTTTTGTCATTAAAAATCAAGCATAAGGGTTCTTTATCATGTTTTTTGGAGCAATCATATTGTGGAGGGTAAAAAATTTGTTTTGCACCTATAAGAGGTGTCCTTCATCAATTAACAAAGGGAAGAAGACAAAATCTATTCACCAAAATCCTAACAACCTTCTTTTCTTGGGATATAATGCAAATAAAATTTAAAAGTTTAATTTGAAATCCCTCCTCCAACATTCATTTTTTAAGCCCTTTCTATCCAAGGGATCAACTATAAAAGGAGCACTTTATTCATCATCCAAAATATTTACTTGAAATGAATGATCATTGGTGAATAACCTTTGAAATTTTATTCGACCCCTGTGCAAGGAAGGAGAGATCAAAAGATAGGATTAAATTCTTGGTGGTTCTTATTTAAGTCACGTTTGGGTTTTGATTGAAAATTTTATTGTATATCAACGATTTTTTTTTGTGAGATCAGTTGTGTTATCTCTAAGAAATAGTGAAGGATTTCATTGCATTTTTGTTTAGTTTTTAGGTTTGATAGGAAGAAGTCACTTGTTTCAGAAATGAAAATGGTTCTGGTATCACTTCTCAAAAGTGAGACTCACCTTCCCTAGTTTTGGACTTGTGATATTAATCTAAAATAAGTTTCAGTTGTGGTAGAACAAGGGTTTTTCCATTACATTTTATTTTTGCACTTTGGGATTCACTTGAATTGTTTGTAATTATAGGTAAGGTTTAAGGTCTTCACATTAAGACTCAAGCAGAAAATGGGTCCTCCTCTCTAAGTCTCTATTGCTCAACCTTCTCTGAAATTCAACCCATTTAGAGCATACAACATGTATACCTGCGGGCATCCCTAAGACAAATACTCTTGTAGATCTAAGCATCTGATATGAGTCTTGAATATCACATAAGAATCCCTAATTTTGTATAATTTTCCCACGGTATCTTAGAACAGCGAAAATTAATTACACTAGAATAAGACTAGTCTTCTTGGCCCTCTTAGGGAATCAAGTTCCGAGCAAAAAGTGTATCCCTTCAGTGTAGATTAAGCATAAGATATGTTGGCTTATTGGGGCCTGACCGAGTTTTAGAGTTAAGTTATCCAAACAAATCCCGATACTACTGGCCCTTTCGGTAATAGTCCGCGGAGCGCGGAGTGAGGTATCACTCGAAGTAGTATGGGAGGGTGCTAGAACTAGGTTTCCACACCCTAGAGATGTCTAATGAGTTCAAGTGGTCTGTGGTTTGGCCCTGCGCACAGGTTGCTTCGCGCACTTTCCCGTACTTCGCATCCTGATATCCTACGGTCACGCAGCCCTACCAAGGGGATGAACATCGCGCTCTGCATTATTACCCAAGACCTCAATGGTATTCCAATGTTAGTTAATTAGCTTTGCCTACTTGAGTGTTTTAAGTATACTTAACAATACAAACCATTCATATAGGTGCGCACAGTAAATAACAGTATATTTGGAAATTATATCAATCCTTCATTAACCCAAGAATAGATACACAAAATTATAGCAAAACTTTTCTTTATTAATTCCTTCCTCAGTTACAGACTCGACTCCACCCTACGCACTCAGCTACAGGGGTTTGTGCACTCAGCTGCGGACTACTAGGCCTATGTGCACTCAGCTACAAAGCCTTCTCCTACTCTACAACCCAAAGACACACTTTACTTAGTCACTTGGAATCTATTTCCATTTTTCCTTCCCTCCTCTCTCTACTTAGAGCCTCGCTCTGTTTATACAATCCCATGGTCTACGGACCATGGATAGGTCTATCCAGCCGACATTACATTACAAAACTAGGGTGGACAACCCTGTGACTCTATCCTAATTTCACGCCCCACACTCGCAATTCGTAGAGCTTTACAACAAGATTGGGTCAAAACTTGGGCTTTGAGCCCCAAAACATGCCTTGGGGGGATTCCATGCCCAATAGGCCCCCAACACAAACATCATGACTCGCCCTTGAGTCAGTCTGTCGGCGTGACGATCTTTGCATGAATTCCCTCCAACTGTTCATGAAATACACGGAGATCAGCAATGCATTGAGCTTCTACTTGCTAAATCTACTTCATATGCTATTCTGAGACCTCTGTGTCAGGAGTGCTTCTTTGCATCAATGTGTGCATCCCTTTCATGTGTGTGAGCTTGCCTTTGATGTATACCATGATGGTGAAGGCCTTGTCCATCCAAGGCTAGATGCACGCTTTTAGGACTACTTCCTTATGTCGTGTCATGTCCACCTACTCCTTCAATGCTTTAACATGCTGCATCCTCGCAAGCCTCTGGGTGAGGACCACTGTTTGTGCAGTTCCTCGGACATTGTCATACTACTGCTAGAGTTCTCGCGCCTCTGTCTCTAAGTGTTGGATGTTGGGGTCCTCCTGCAGAGTTGTGAGGACCTTAAGAGATTCTTCCAACATGTTGGTGAAGTCTCGCACTACACCTTTGATTTCCTCCAATCCCACTATGATAACGCTAGCGCACTGTACTCTGACTTCCGGGAGAGTGGATGGATATGCCTTTAACTGCAGCTCGATGATCTAAACATTCAGCTCCAGTTGAACCTTTGTCATTTCCTCCCTGGCCTCGTGGACCCTTGCTACTAACCTGTGGATCCGCGCCTCCATTGGTATATCTGTTCGGATGGCCAGCTCCAGAACACTTTGGCAAGCGTCATCTATCACCTATACCAGTTGTTGATTTTGTGACACCAATTCGTCGCACTTCAGGCTTAGTTGTTCCATATTTATTTTTTGCTCACTGAGGACTTAGAGAGTGCGACTTTCCCTAGCTCGCAACTCTGCAGTTATCCCATCCTGCAACACATATAATGTCTCACATGGAAGGGCAGCTAGATTAACATCGAGGACTTTCAGTGTGCTAACCGAAGGCCTGTCCACCTCATTTGATGTCACTAGTGCCCCTTCCGGCAGCACTATTGTGTTCGTCATTCGCGTGCACAACATCTACTCTGCTACCATGGATCTGACTACGAAGTTGGTCGAAAGGATACTAACCTGAGGGGGACACACCTATAATTCCTGCAACTTCGCTCTAAGGGCCCCCAACACAATCTGGTTTCCTTGCATGAAATCTTGGAGAGCCTCATTGGTGACATCGCGTACCATCTCGCCGATGTCGTGCAGATCACCCTCAGTTAGGGTGATTGGGTCAATGGAAAATTTAGAGGCCTTGACCTTCTTCTGCGACCTTGCCCACTCTATTGGGTGTTGGCACTTCAGCTGTGTTGTCGTGGTTCTTGGGTCCACGCCTCCTTCTTTTATTTCTGCTTCCTACCCCTACGAATGCATTGTTTGGCCCTCGCCCATCTTTGTGGCTGCTTCCTATGCTGATGTTGTTGTTTCGGCCTTTTCCTACTCGGCTTATTTCTCTGCCACGTCCCATGCTGCCCGTAGTTCTACTGTTGTTGTTTCCTTCCTTCATTTGTCGGCCAACTGTGTGATGCGCAGCTTGGCCTCGTCTTTCTTCTTTTGCGTTGTCGACTTCTCGATTTCTGCAATGTCTAGGGCGTGCCATTCCGGAAGCCATGCCTACATGACATTGAAAATGGCGTCATTGGTGGCTACAAAGGGTAGCTTTGTCCATTTTTTAGTCGGGTCCTTACACGCCCTGATATATATGTTATGCATGTCTACCTTAAATTCTACAAAACTCTGTAGACTGTTGTAAACCGTGGGTGACAACCACAGCTTATGGTTGATCCACATTCTGATGTTCATCTCCATGAACACCCAGAATATCTTGCTATCAGATATCCTTGTAGCATCCTTCATGGCCCAAAGCGAAGCGTACTTCGCAGCCTCTGGTAAATCTCTATCAATTATGGGGAATTGACTATCCTTCGACAATTCCCCAGCTGCAAGCACTATGGATAGCAACAACCATGCATAGTGGAATGTTTTTCCCTGTTCTTGGGCTAATAGGAAATTCTCTAAAAATTCAGTGCAGAGGAATTCGGACTAGTTAAACTGGACCCCCCCCCCGCACTGCTCAGCTAGTGCGACCACCAACATAGATACCTTGTCTACGCGGCATTTGTGCATAACTTTTCCTACAAGGATTTGGGTTGCCACCCATACTGCTTTGTCCTTGATGTTGGAGATGGTGTAGCCCCTCTTCTTATTTTCCAGCTTGTACTTCTTCTTCATGGCCTCCGCGATGGCCAAATCACTACCCTTCCCTTCCGATATGGCCGCGGGGTCCTCTCCTTTGTATGGAAGCCAAGAGATGAAATGAATCAATTATGTCATGATGGGGATGGGCTCCTCTAGCCATAAACACCCATCATGCACCACGCAGAGCAGCTACCTGATGACGAAAATGGTTATTGAGGGGCGGTGGAAATGCGGCACCCAGAGTAGGTTCAACAGCCTGGCCTTCTCCACTCCGCGCAACCACTTCCACAGCTCTAATGTTGTCACCACCCCTGCGGTGTTCTGCTTCATGAGGTTTCTGGTCTCAAGGTGAGGGAACTTCTTGTGGTGAGCGAGGTCCCAATCTTTGAATTTCAGGCTCGGCATGCGGCCCAGGTGCATGCCTTCAAACATAATGTCATCTGGGAGGAACAAGGTTTGGAGCGAGCTCTTGGTCTCGTCTAGGTCCTTGGGCACTTTGGCCTTCCCTTTTCGTGGGGGGACATAGTTAGCCAGTTTTTTCGCAGAGCGCATAGGCTAATTATCCACCTCCATGGCTTCATCTTCTTCTTCTGCAATTATAAGCTCCTGCAAATATTCTTCTTCTTCATCTGTTTCTATAGTGACAGGTTTCCCCTTCTCCTCCATCAACAGTTTGCTATGCACCGGGTTCCGCGGGGACACGCGTACGGGAGCCATTACTTATTTGTCCTTCTTGGGTCTTGGCATGTGCAATGATTTCAGGATTTCTGCCACAATCCCGGCACCTTCTGGAACATCCCCCATAGTTAGGGCCTGCGCGGCCTCCTCGGCGGTCACTTCTGCTATCTCCATAACATCCTTAGTTGTTGCCATTGTATCTGTGTAGCAATCTATCACTCGCGAATTCAGGGGCTTAATCAATGCTTGGCTCACAACAATCAGAGTTCTGCTTGACTGCTCAATTCGAAAATGACCAAGTGTTGTTTGTTGGGCAGCCCTTTGTATTTTATAGCGCTTTTGGAATTTGAATTCGACCGTTCCCCCAAATCCGATTCATTAATTCTCCCTTTGTGGCAGATTTTCCCATATTTTTCCCATAAATCGTGTCTTAAATGCTTGCTGCCCACTCCATTTGGCCTCAAGTCGAGCATCCCATCATAAATAGTGACTTCAACGGTCACTTCTGCCCAACCTATGCAGTAGCACAGCCCCATGTGCACGATCGCGAACCTTGTGACTCTTTTCTTTTGCACACATCTCCAATATCGTGCAGCTCTTAGGCAGAATAGTTTATAGTCCTGCGCTCCCTTCCAATTTCCTGGAGCATTAAGATTGTCCTTCCCTCGGCTAGTCAGGTGGTCGCACCACTCGTGAAAAGTTTCATTTGATCATTCATCATGTTGCCTGGAGAATCTCTACCTTTTACTATTATGGTCGGCATTGCGTACTTTATTACTTGCGATGCACTACCTTGGTCATTATGCCTAGCAATATGCAGCCCAAGCCAAGGCATCAGACTAATCAATTCGCGGCAATAGGCCTTAATCCTGTCATCATGATCGCACGCACCCTAGCTTACCATTCTAGTCTTTTTTCCGAGAAAATCTTTCTTGATTTCGTCCTCCACCTTCTTGACTTCTGCGTCCATCAAAGTGCTTTTCTTCCTTAACCGTACCCTTTCTTCTTCAAGATTATGGAGTCTAAGGCTTCCCTGTTTGATTTCTTCCTTAAGTCCCATGCATTCTGTTTCTTGCGGCTGTGTGATTCCTTCATTCTGGGCTTTGTGAACCATCGTATCTACTGGTGCTACTATGTGTGGACTAGGCTTTGCATGCTCCATAGGGATTATAGCACTTATTTCATACTTCAGCTTCGGAAGTGCCCGTGCGGTCAGGGTTTTGCACATGGTCCTATAAGCCCAGAGAAACGTTGGTACGCGCAGGTCCCAGTCAGTTTGTTTCACATGGTGGACCACGTTCAATGCTTTGTGTACTTCGTCAAAAGCTTCAGCGTGAATATGCTCCTGTGTGCTTGGTCTTACCATACTTCCTGGTCATCATTCACACCATTGTCTTGGCCGTTACTACTTATCAGTCGTGTTTCCTATCGCGAGGATGGTGTGTGTTTGTGCAGGTTACACACCATATTCTTGTACCCATCTGGAAAGGTGGGTGCACGGGTTGTTTCATCCATCATACTCAGCTTTCATCTGCATCTGAGGCTTTCCAAAGTGCATGCACATCATCCTTCTACATTTGCGCCAATCCTCAAAACTTATTTGATGCGTACCCCACCATCTTGCGGGCATAGCACACAGTACACATTTTAGAGTGTTGAAACATTGTTGTTCTGGTACTTCTCTTTCAAATTTGTTCAAGAAATCATCCACCTCACTCAACCTTTCATACATAGGAAAATCTCTTACCTCTATTTCCACGCAACACAACAACCTTGTCATCATGTTATAGTTGAGTGTGGTTACCTCGTGTAACTGGTTTTGCCATCGTTCTATTTCCTCATCCAAATCTGAGGTGCAGTAGCTTTCGCACGCCCACAAAATCCTGCCATCCACTGTTGGAACTACCCAGTCCTGCTCCCACGTAGTTATCTTGTAGATACAGTCTAGATTGTCATCACTATCGTAGTCGCGCACTAGCTTTGTGTAGCACAATCCTTCCATAGGGTCTAAAGGTACCACTATGCACAGTGACTTTTTCTCGAAAATCATCTTGCGCTTCTTTAGATTTATCACCCCATTCATGTCACTGGCCCAATCTATTGCTAGTAGCGTAGGATAGGGATTGATGTCATCAACAATCTCTATCACTTCGAAATCTGCAAGCGCGCTCGCACCTTCGATATCTACCGTTATTCCCTGCAATCTTCCCATAGGTAGGATATTTTTTTGGTTCGCCATTCGAAATTGAATATGAGACCATCGCAGCGCAGGCCTGCCCATATGCTCCCATGTCTGTTTTGGTAGGACATTCATGTCTGATCCTAGATCCAAAATCACTTGATCCATTTCATATTCCCCAATCTGCGTGGTCAATCTCATCTCTCTTCATGTTCGCATTGTGTGCTTCCCAAGCTTTCGAACTACGTGCGGTTCTCCTGGCAGGGTTCTAGCACATCTAGTGATGATTTCTTGCAGCCCCTTCATAGTGTTGTTCTCGCACAGTAGCTTCATTCATGTCTCCAAAAATGTGGTGAGCATTGATGGGTCCATTTCCGATTCTAGTTTGTCTTTACTACCTGAAGTGGGGGCATCCGCGAAGCTCCTCTTAGCTTCAATGAACATCTCCTTAGCGCACTCTAAATCAAATTTTGGTTCCTTTGTTGGAGCTCTACGAACCCAGGCACTCTCTTCGGGCTACTTGCCTTTGTCAGCTCTTGTCATGATACCACTTCGGAGCACAACATTTACATTCGGGTCTTCCTCACGTGGCTCAAACCTCATCACTTACAAGTTCTGAGTCAAGGGAGGTTGGAGTGCTCCTTTATCACGCAACCTCGCTATCAGCATGAGACAGTCCTCCATCTCCTAATCAAACTTGGTACAATATAAGCATGATGGTCTCGTTGGATTTGTATAATCGCGGGCATAATGCCCTGGCCCTCTGCAATTGTAACATATCAGCTGGTCGCGACCTCTTCCTAGTCCCATTCCACCTTGACCTCATCCATGCCCCTGAAATCCAGTGCGCGCCATCCCTGCATTTTGATCGAGGGCCCGTGTTTCGGTCTGAACTCTGTAAGTAGGAGTCTGATCCATCATCAGTTTGTAACTTCTATAGGTGTGCTCATCATGGCCTACAGACCTGCAAAAAATCTAGAACAACTATTGGGAATTCTGCGTATATTTTTGTAATAGATGGCATTTATCTGTAGCATGCTTCCCTCCTATCTAAAACATCATGCACCATAATTTAGGCACCACGCTCGGTCCTGCTTGTGCCTCTGGTCTCAATGGCATTGGTCCTCCTCCCTCCAGGTAGTTTGATAATACTGGAAATGGTCCTTGTCATGTCCATCGCCTTTGCACTTTACGCACCATACCTCCTCGCATGCTTCTGGGTGAGTCGTCCTGTCTTGTTTCAAACTTTGCATCTCAAGGCACAAGTTCTTCAACTGTGCCTGGATATATTGAACTCCCAGGTTAGGATCTTGTATCGGGGTCTCGTGTAGTCTCATTGCGATCACCAAGGCCTCAGCCTGAGTGGTAAGCTTATGCTATGACAACATGGTCCTTAGATGCGGCGTTAGCGATGCTACAAACCATGTGTAGTGTTTTCCATCCATCAATGTCATATTGGCTTCACGAATTGTACACTTTAGTCTCTGATCTAGCTCATAGGTAGTCTCACCTGGAAGTATCGTGATTTCTTTAAATCCAATGATCGACTGTGTCTCTGATTTTGGCCTGCTAAATTCCTTGTTTAATGCAGCTTGGATATCCACGATCCCTGCATCAGATTGTCATTGGAATGCTTAATGTACCAAGTCAGTGTGCGATCCTACAGAGCGCTGACCAGCATTTCTTTCTTTATATTGTCATCTGTGACCCCCTGCGCTTCCCATATAGCCCTTACCACGAACCAAAACTAGTCCAGATCTTCATTCCCTACTCCTTTGAACACTAACAACTTTATCGCACTTTCCATATTTAACTCTGATGGTGGCAGAGGTGGTGTGGGCGAAGATGGGGGTGAAGATGGTGAAACTGGTGGAGGTGTTGGTGGGGGTGGTATGCGCAAAATTAGCTTCTTTATCAAACTGATCGCACTTCTTTGTGAAACCTTCGCGAACTATTCCTCTCTTTCTCGCGGAGGTGAAATCAAGGGGCTAGTTTCTAGTTCTGCACTACCTTTGTTTTTGTAGATCCTCCCACTTTGTATAGTCCCAAACATCAATTTATTCACATAAACTGTTTTTCACAAAGTAGCATTTTAATCCAAGTGTTCAAAGATTTAACGTACTTACCTCGCAGTCCTTTGAGGAAGCATCTTTCCGCCTCGCTATAGCTGACTGAAGTATCTACCACAGACTCGGTGATAAATCCTCCTGTAATTCGATCGAGCTAGTGATCCACAGTGCGCGTGATCTTATCTTCTGATGCTTCTAGTCTATGTACCAACTTTGGAGTCCACACAACAAGTTTGTTGAGCCTACACATTCCTTGACTGTCTGTTAGCTTCGCAAAAATTTCGTGGATTTCCGTATATAAGTAGAAATCTAACCACTCTTCCTTTGATAATCACGGATTACTATTTTCCTGCACCCTGAACTCGTGAATCTTTCCGTCCAACCACTCTTCAATTCCTTTCTTTGTTGGATTCCAGTGATACGAAATCAGACATATCTTATGCAGATCCTGGTCCCGGCAACGGAACCATTTGTTGGCTTATTGGGGCTTCACCCAGGTTTAGAGTTAAGTTAGCCAAAAAAATCTCGGTACTACTGGCCCTTTCGGCAACATTCCGCAGAGCGCAAACTGAGTTCTCACCCAAAATAGTATGGGAGGGTGCTGGAACCAGGTTTCCACACCCTAGAGATGTCTGATGAGTTCAAGTGGTCCGCGGTTTGACCCTACGGGTAGATTGCTTCACGCACTTTCCCGTACTTCACAGCCTGATATCCTGCCTTCACGTAGCCCTACCAAGGGCCTGAATGTCGTGCTTTGCGTTATTAGCCAAGACCTCAACATTATTCCAACGTTAGTTAATTAGCTTTGCCTACTTGAGTGTTTTAATTATACTTAACAATATAAACCATTCATACAAGTGTGCACAGTAAATAACAGTATATTCTAAAATTATATCAATCCTTCATTAACCTAAGAATAGATACACAGAATTACAACAAAACATCTCTTTATTAATTCCTTCCTCGGTTACAGACTTGACTCTGCCCTACACACTCAGTTGTAGGGGTCCACGCACTCAGCTGCAGACTACTAGGCCTCTACGAACTTAGTTGTAGAGCCTTCTCCTGCTCTATGACCCAAAGACACACTTTACTTAGTCACTTGGACTCTTTTTCCCTTTTTCCTTCCCTCCTCTCTCTACTTAGAGCCTCGCTCTATTTATACAATCCTATGGTCCACGGACCATGGGTAGGTCTATCCAGCCAACATTACATTACAAAACTAGGGCGGACAACCCTATGACTCTATCCTACTTTCATGCCCCACACCCACAATTCGCGGAGCTTTACAATAAGATTGGGTCAAAACTTGGATTTGAGCCCCAAAACATGCCTTGGGGGGATTCGATGCCCAACAAGATAGGACAATGAAAGTATGAAATTCACTTACCAAGAGCAATGAAGAATTTCATAATAGCCATAACAAGTTTAATGGCTAATATGGTGATCTAACATCATCCGCCATGAGGAAGATTAGTTGAATCAAATTAGAAAATTCTAATTTTCATAAGCCAACAGTAAAGAAGTGTTGATCTTCATTATTTGTTATAAAATTGGTGTGGCTACAATGTTGTAGATGTTAGTTTTGTTAATGGATGATCTCTCTATGAGATTAGAATAATGTTTGAAGAACACTGATGGATCATTTGATTCTACACACATATGCCCTCATCAACAGTCCTATACAATTCTTTGATATCACAACCTAGAGCCTCTTGAAAAAGCATCCTGTAAGTAAAGAAGTCTATAGTGGGGGGCAACTCATATCTTCAAAATGTACTATAAGGATCAAATGCAAAAATCCAATGATTGATTTCAAATGTTTTTGTGTTCTATGATAGCTTGAATTGACAGTATAATAGTGATAAAAATATGTGATTTCTATAGTAGCATGTGTGAACATAACCATGAATTAGAAAAAACCGTGAAATTACAATAGAAACAATCTTATATATATATACGACAATGACCTTTTGTTATATAGCCAATGACCTTTAGATATGGAAGGGACTTTAAATCTAAAGTATCTTGAAACTATTATTAGTACTCTCGTATATGTACATGTAACCAGAACCAGTGATGAATTCGACATGTTGAGTTCATTCAAAACTAACCTCATTGCAAATATGAAGAATCACACAACTATCATCAACTAAGGAAGTATAGGTTAAGTATATTTATATATGGTAATTATATGTGTGTTCATCCTAAGAAAAGTCAAGGTCTGAATTTTTGGGTTGCAACAAGGGGTTTAGTACATATGTCTAGCTTAATCAAATATGGAGGTACAATACTAAAGAAGTCTACAACAGTCTCTTATTTTCACAATCTTGTCATCTCATAACAGTGTGCTTCAAAAATATATATGGTTTATTTTCTCAGTTAAAGAAAATTTGAAGGCAGGGGTTTACACTGTTTTATTGATGAAGGGCATTGGAAAAAAGTGTTTTTGTCATTAGATACAACATTCTTGACAAAGGATTCATAAGTTTCCTACCAAACAACAATATCTCATCATTCTAGGAGTAGTAATGTTTTTTCCAAGCAAAAGGTTTCATCATTCCAAGAACATTGACATTTTTTATAACTTAACATAAATATTTAGTGATAATGAAGCAATGATTTGGTTCATGTGTCAGTGATTCTATTGTATGATACATATGATTGATAAAGTAACAATTTGTGAACAAGAGATGTTGGGCAGATAAGATTTTGATGTGACATCTAAGATTTCATGTGCAAAGAGTTTGATGTACAAATTGAATAGAAGCAAAGACAAATTCATGGTGGGTACCAGATAGAATTGATTACTTAGTGGCAGCATGAGTGCAGGGGTGTTATGCAATGGTTAGTGAATATTGAAGCTAGTGTATGAGGTACAATTTTTTAGTGGTAAGATTGAGAAGGTTTGAGCAGTAAGGCTACTAGGACTTGATAGTGATATGCATACCAAGTAGAGAAGCAAAACTTGTATTAAATATCTTTCATATTAATTCATAGAATAGGTGGATCTAATGTGAAAATTGTGAAACATAGTCTACTGGATGATCAGGGTGGTAGGGTGGTGCAAGTCAACTGACTGGAGTCATCTTCAAGTTGGAGCCTGAGAACACTTCAGTGTGGAAGGTTGGTGCTAGGGCAGGTTGGAGTGTTTGTCCAATTGCAACTGGTACATAGGGTGTTGGAACATCCATCAGCTTAGAGCTTAAGATATACGACATTGGAGCATCCTCCTAGTTGTAGTTTGTAAACAAAGTGTTGGAGCATCCTATAGGCTGGAGCCTGTAAAGTAGGGGGTTGGAACCTCCTTCAGTTGGAGCTAAAAACTTGATGTAGTTATTGTTGAAGACAAATATTTAGAAGCATTTGGTGGTTTTTGACATAGAGGGGGTTTTCCACCTAAAAATATTTATGCCTACTATATTGATTAGTGTGCATTATTGAATTATCTTATTTACTATTTATGATGATGAAATGTTGAAGATAATTAATACTATGAAATATTAAAAATACTAATTGATAAGAAATATTGATTCACCCCCCCCCCCCAGTATTTCCAACAGGAGCCAGTACCACCATGTAATACAATTCTCACAAAACCAATGCCATGGGAGAGATCTCCCCCCTGTACTAAAGAAGAGTCACAAGGATTACCATTGGACACATGCCATGATAGAAATATTTAATCTTCACAAAGCTAGAGTTGCAGGGGAAATATCCCGCTTGTGGCAAGGGAAAGTCATAGGACATACAAAATAAAATGAAGCTAAAGTTATGTTGGCAGGCCAGAATTCTCTGCCAACAATGACGGGATCTCCCCGGTGTCGAATCCCAACTAGAACCTACACCATTTTCTTTAGGGATCCGTCTGATATGTAGGCCCGACTTCCATTCAGGTGAGTTGAGTTTTCTTCAGAAAGAGTTGGGATACCGACTCAATTGAATGTATGGACTTCAATAAACACAACGAAATAATTCACAAATGTTCATAACATGAATACCATAAATAGCGAGACCAGAAATCAACAACATGAATCTCACATAAAGTAATTGTTAGCAAAACTTCAGATAAGATCATGCCTATGTAAAGAATGTGCTCAGAAACTATAAAATAGTTCGCAGTAACTAAGTATCTATAAGCATAAGAAAATGCACAGTCAACGATAAGATCATGCCAGTATCAACAAAACTGTTCATCAGTATAAGAACAAAGTTAGCATATCATATACCATCCATGTGTTTCAAAACAAAATTGATATCATATGAAGACACATGAGGATACCACGCATCAAAGAAATCTCAGGAACATTTGATCCATCAAGAAACTAATATCCATGTCATCGCAACATTAACGATTTGTCCAATCCAATAGTGGAAAATAACATTACTCCTTGCATATATTAGAAGAGCACAAGTCCTTTCAAAAAAATGTACCATGAGGGTGTCTTTATAAAATGAGGGTGACCTTTGGCCTACCTTGACTCTTGGACTTCCTCATGACCTTTCAACTACTTTGTGACCTTTATAATTCCTCATAACTCTTCACATTCCAAAATTGTCCTACTCTATCCTAATTTTATAAATGCACAAAATGAGAAAAATCTAACCTATCAACTTGACAATAGAAAGTTCTAGAATGTCCAAGTGGAGTTGTTCCACTAGGTAAGTGTGCCAAAGCTTGTACTCAGCTAGAATGGGGATGATACGTAGTTGTTCCTCATCATGTATGTGTAGGCACTCAAGGGCATCCGATATGAGGGTGGTCCTTTTGGCGTTCACCTGATTACCTAAGTTCACTAGCTTTGTATACATTCTCACTAGTTCAACCATGTATCGTGTGATAATATTCTTTGTAACTGGTAGGTCATGTAAGTGGGAGGCCTGCCTATATGTGTCGATGAACGCCTGAACTTCCTGTGAGATGTCTTCCTACTTTCTTACCTGTCCAGTTTCTCTGATGGACGAGACCCCATGGTTCTTGATCATTGATTCCAAACCACTAAAAAGGTGTCTATATGAAGCCAACACTCTGTCTACATCTTTGGCCAGTTTGTCTTTTGATTGGATCTTGATGCGTAGATGGAATTTGGAATTTTGCATGGTGATCCAATCCTTCTTCGGAACTAATTCTGATGCTCCTAGATACTTTATGGACTACTCATGTATACTATCTAGAGTTGCAATGAATTCCTTCAACATAGAATACCTCTCTTTTGTATGGGTTTGTATGGCTAAGATTGGAGCTATCGTGTGATGTAGCTTTGACATTTCTTCATAGACCATCTCCATGGCTTCACTGAGCATCTCGGCCTCATCTTTGATTGTATCCTATAGTTCTGTTGTACTAGAGTGCACTAAGCAGAGAACTACATTTTCTTCCTATGCCTTCTTTCTGTCTTGTTCTACCCTCGTGACCTTCTTCTTTGATGCATAAATCTTGTTTTGGAGTTACGCGATTTGTTTGCTCATCTTAGCAACATTGTGGTCAATCACAATCACAAATGAAGTTTCAGATGAGGCGATCATCTCAGGATTAACTGTTATGTTGGGAACAATTTCTTTAGCTATAGTTACCGACAGGGTTCTGTAGGGTTTCTAACATAACACTTTCTCCTCTCCTGCCTAATCTTGAAGCTAACTTGATCAAAGGTGAGCTTGGTGAGATCCAACACTTCTTCTTCTTCTTCTTCTTTAGGAATTCCCAACTCTTGTAGGGGAAGATATCCTTTAGTGAGGGGAGTAGAAGGGGGAATAACTAATGGAGATAGTTCACCTTGCTCTAAGTCTTGCTGAGTTGCCTTACTAGTTTCCCCTTGCTCCTTCTTTCTCCTTTACTCCTCCTCTTTCTTCCTCTACTCTTCCTATAACCGTTTCTTCTCTTGCTTCTTCTTAAGTTCCTCATCTTGCCACCTCCCATTCTTTCAGCTCTTGTTCTCACTTATTATTCTCTTCTTCTTCCTTGGCCCTCTGCTCTTCTTGTTCCTTAATAGCTACTTTTCTTCCATTTCCTTCTATCTATCTTCCTCTTCTTTCCACCTCCTCTTCTTAGGATTGTCCTGGTCACCTGAATCTTGTGATTGTTTGAGCTCTTCCTCTCTTTTCCTCTTGAGCTCTTGCTTCTTCTTTTCTAGGGTTGTGTTCCTTTGTTCTAGCATCTCATTATCCTCTCCTGCTTCCGGGTCACTCGGGGCATCTTCTACCTCTTTCTCCTTCTGTTTCTTGAGTTCAATTGCCTTCTTCTTCTCTTGCTTCCTTTTTAGGGTGGATGACCTCTCTTGTAGGCTCACATTCTCCTGGGAGTGTTTGAGGAGCTCCTCATCTCTTGCTTGTTGCTCGCTGGGGCTGAGATCCCTGGTGGCATTGTACCAGTTCCTAACTCCATCTTCATGATCTTGCCTGGAATGCGAGTATGACCAATTGAAATTATCTCTCTTGCAATGAGCAGCTACAACCTTCTCGGGATCATATGTATGATGGTTTAAGGTCATGAAATGACACCATTTTAATGCCTCAACTTCTACCTCCACTTCCTTGAAATTTTCTACCACATAGGCCCTGATGACAAGAGGGAAAACTGGCCATGGTTTCTTCTTCCCTTTGCTCAGTGTTTTCGAGAAACCCTGTGTCATTTGGTAACATACTTCCCACAAGAGCACCTTATTTGTGTCGAACCTTGAAAGTACATGCAGGGCTTTATAGGAACAAAAAACTCTAATAAATGCCCCCTCCTAGATCGAAAACCAATGTGCCACCCTGACGATGGTTTCCATGGCCCTCTTCGACATACAAGGTGGTTATTCCCCGAACAACCACTAATATAGTGGAGTGATAAATGACTCAAAAATAGTATCAATCATCCCCTTATAGTCAGTGTCCCAGAATATCTTATAATGATGGTATATTGGGCTAGTTGCAGACATGTTCCAATTGTAGCTCTGGTTGTCGAACTAATACTTTTCACATACTACGCCTAGTAGGTATGAGGCTATATAGAACTCTGGTGGCTAGTCTGGTTCAATATGCTTAGCTACAATTATATTCGTTCTCAAGGCTGGCATAAGAATGTTAGCCCAGTTAAAGATTGTTCCTCAAGTAGAGATAATGTACATGTTGGGGACCCATGTCCCATGGAACACGTCATAACCTACTCTCTCGTATAGATAGTTCATCATAGTGGAAACCAACTGATATACCTTCCCAAATCCGTTCGTCCTGTAAATTTGGTCGGTTCTAATCTGAAACTTGGATGGTTCTTGCCACCATTCTCTCATAATATCCTTGGTAGGAGTCACAAAGCAGTGAGCCACCAGGTGTTGAAGGTTTCCTCCTTCTTAGGAAACCTATAGTATGCAGCAATATCTGTGGAGGTGATAGCTGTGAGTGGTGCGCCAGTATGATCCCTTACTATCCATGAATCTGTGTCTGTGCTCTGTATGATCCAATCAATTGTCTCAACACATGGGAAGACTAGAGGATGTGATGCCACCTTGTGAAGCTTTGATCTCTTAACATTTATGTACACTAGGAAATCCTCCTGGTTCTCTGGTATATCTGGTTTGGTGAACTCCTCATAAATATCATACCAGGAGAGCCTAGTGTTTTTGTTAATATTGCAAGTTGTATCCCCGTATATGGGGGGTTCTTCATACTGGTAGACTTCCTGTGAACTGATTCCAGAGCTCTTATGGGAAGATTTTTCTACTAGAGGTTCCATCTCATCTTCGAAGGAGGAGATGGATATGCAATCGAGATCCACGTCACCTGACATATCGAATAAATAGTCCCACAATGAGAGAGATGACATGAGAATAAAACTTAGTGTTAAATATAAAATATAGTTTTCAGAGCTCAAGAGAAGGCCTTATGGCAGGTCACGAGGGTGAAGAGGCTGTATGGGTCACTTGGATTAGGGTGCAACCTAGCGACTGGGCAAGCTAGGAGCAAGGTTGTGAGGTCACTGAATTAGTAAGGTCGCATGGGTCACAAAGTCGGTTAAGTCGTGGGGTCAAAGAGTCCCTCTGGTCACGTGGGTTGCGAGGTCGCGCAGGTCATGACATTATGCAATTTTTCCTATCACGATCTTGCGTGACCTCGTGCAATTTTCCTTTCACGATATTAGGTCATGTGACCTGCTTCTTTAGGTGATTTTGAGGGGATGAACGTGGTTTAGAAGAGGTCCTTGGGGCTTTCCAGGGGCAGTTGGCTTGGTTTACAGGGATAACAGGTTATCTAGGGACTAAAAAGGGGCAAGGAAGACACTCAGGGAGGCTCATGAAGTTAAACAACAACTCAGCAAGGGTTTGTAGTCGAAATGAGGCTGAATCATGGATAAAAACCTTCCTAGTTGGGAATTCTCAAAGTCAAGGCAGAAGAGGAAGAAGCATGGCGAAAGGAAATGATTACCAAAAAGGGGAAAGGCCAACTACCTGTGAGGGTCGGGTGCCTTGTCAAATCGTTGAGCTTCCCCATTCTTCATGCAACCAAGAAGAGCTGTGAAAATGATCGGTTGAGGCCAATATTTATAATTTTAGTCACACGTGTGGGCGGTCGTAGGGATCACACTATCTAAGTTAGGGAGATATGGACCCTTGTGACCTAGCGACCTCAAGGGGGTCGCTAAGTTGCATAGGTCGCAAGGTTGTAGAGGTCGCGTTTTCGAAGTGGTGAGACATTTGCGACCTTGCAAGCCAGGGACTTATTGGGTCGCATAGTCGCAATAGTCACGTAGGTCACACAGAAAGAAGGATTTTCCATGCGAATTTTGTGACTTATATATTTGATGAGGTCGCATGGTCGCATGGGTCACAAAAGGAGAAATCAGTCGTGCCATTATACTACGACTTGGCGACTAGAATTGACCATGAACTTAGTTTGGATTATGAGGTAAAGGCTCATGCTTTTAAACTTTTCTGGGGTTTCCAGGCTTTCGAATAGACTCCGAGGATGAGCTAAAGCTATGGAAATAGTAAAGGGGCTCTGAAATTTTGAAGAGTTAGAAATTTTGGAGGGGTTGTTGTAGCAACTACAACAATTGGTGATTCACTGGTAGGACTCTAGGACCTTAGGATGCCCATGGCCTTGAGTAAGGTGAACCTTGATGAGTGTCATCCCATAGAGTTGTGGGTCCTGCTGATGCTTCTGGGTCTCTCCTTGATATTGATCATCTATCCCACGTTGTTAAGACTTGGCCTTTTAATACACACAAGATGATATCAATTCCTGTTGGTTCGACGTGGAGGCGTCAAATTAATGATATGATATTTAAGTATTTTTCAATATAGTAGTTACAGAACTCTAGTGTTTCTCCTCTCCCAGCGAACCTAAATAGTACCCTAGCAGTCACTACCTATAAATAACAAATTTTTCTATGCTGCCAGTGAGGATGGACAGTACCTCGGCGGAGTCACTACCTAGAAATCACAAATGTTGCTCCACTACCAGCGAGCATGGGCAATACCCCAACGAATTCATTGAGTCATCTTTCTATGCAGGAAGCCTTTCTCAGTCCTTTTTCCCTTATTAATTAATTGATGTGCTCATTGACACTTATTCAGTTGTTCTTATTTTCACTTATTCATGTGGTTGTTATAAGCCTAGGAAGATGAGGGATCCTGACTTATTTGACTTGAAAGAGAGGTTGTTTCTAGTTTTTTAGATACCTTATTATTTTCCCAAAATATGTATATGCTCAAAAGTTTTCTTTGCCCCCACCTTCAAATCAACAGGTAAGCCACAACATCCCAAAATTTTGGCCAAGTCAGCAGCTAAGATAGACTCGCGAAAGATAGGGTACCGTGGATGACATCGATTTCCCTGCTACAACAAGTTTCAATACCACAATTTGGTTGTGGCTTAAGGTTCGGTCAAAAGGAAGTTCCAAGGAGCACCCATCTAAGCCAAAGTGCAAGGGCTACCTCAACCTCAGAATGACATCCCAAATGATTTATTCAAGGAAAAACAAACTTCAAAACAAAATCTGAAAGTAAAGAAAACTAATGGAAAAGAAAGATTAGAAGGAAACTATAGTACAAGGTGTGTGAGAAGCTGTGAGAGCTGCTAGGTGAAGTAGAACTTGAGATCTTGGCTATTAACAAGAAGGGTTTAGTTTGCAACTTATAGGTGTGTTGATCAATTTTCTCTTTCACTTGGAAAGGACCGATCCACAAGGCTTGGAACTTGGTGTATTTTCCTTTGTCCTCATGGAGACTGTCCCATTTAAGAACCAGGTCCCCCACACTAAATTCATTGGTCCTGGGGATTTCTTGTCAAACCTCCTTTAATTCAGCTTTAGTGAATGGCAAAATTTTCTCTAAAATTTTGTCTTTCCTCTTCCTGTTTAAGGAGTATGTTGATGCAGTTTTGAATGATAGAGCAAGGGGAGCCTTGTGATTCTTGTGACAATTATAGGGTGGAGATCCCCTGGACCCCCCTTGCAGTGAATATTTTTCGGGCAGCCATTTAGAACTGGGGTCCAATGTGGCGATACCTTTGAATACAGAAGATAATCAGGCTCCACACCCAACAATCTCCCACTTGGAGATTGATTATAGCAACTCCATCGCTGCTTCATTTGCTGGACAATGACTCCTCTTTGGACCTGGATATTTCTCATCTTCTTCTTCATACTTGAAGACCAATTGAAACTGAGCATATTCTCAGTTTCTCCCTCGTTACAACTTTTGTTAGCGTATCTGCAGGATTCTGGCTAGTGTGTATCTTTTCCAGCTTCAAATCTCCATCTTCCAACACTGATCGTATGAAATGGTACTTGAGTTGTATGTGTTTATTCCTAGAATGAAATGCTGAGTTATTTGCAAGATGAATGGCACTTTGGCTATCACTGTATAACGTGCCCATATCATGCTCCTTACCCAATTCACCCATAAACCTTTGTAACCAAATCATTTCTTTACTAGCCTCTATAGCAGCAACATACTCTGCTTCTGTTGTTGAAAGTGCAACAACACTTTAGATTTTTGAAACCCAACTAACAGCGGTTCCACCTACAGTAAATACATATCATGTAGTGCTCCTCTTGTTATCTCTGTCACCTACCATATCTGCATCAACATATCCCTATAGAGAAATGTTTGAACCACCAAAGCATAATGCTTGATTTGTGGTACCTTTCAAATATCTGAGAATCCATTTCACTACCATCCAATGTTCATTTCCTGGATTGTTCATGTACCTGCTTACAACTCCCACTGCATGTGCAATATCAGGCCTTATGCAGACCATTGCATACATTAAGCTTCCAACTGTTGATTCATATGGAACTTTAGACATATAATCCATGTCTGCTTGGCTCTTTGGGCACATTTCCTTACTAAGTTTAAAATGGCTAGCAAAGGTGTACTAACTGGTTTTGCATTGTGCATATTAAATCTTTTCAACACCTTTTTTATGTACTCATTCTGAGATAATGTTAGTTTGCGATTTTTCCTATCTCTAGTTATCCTCATACAAAGGATTTGTTTTGCAACTCCCAAATCCTTCATTGCAAATGAATTTGCCAATTTTCTTTTGAGCACATTTATTTCCTGCATGTTAGACCCTGCAATAAGCATGTCATCTACATACAATAACAATATAATATAGCTGCCATCATTTTTCTTTTTTAGATAAACACAATGATTAGAGTGACATCTAGTATAACCTTGTTCAGACATAAACTTGTCAAATTTTAGATACCACTACCTTGGAGCCTGTTTTACGCCATACAAGCTCTTCTTCAACCTGCACACTAGTTTCTCCTTCCCTTTTACCTCATATCCTTGTGGCTGCTGCATATATATCTCTTCCTCCAAATCCCCATGGAGAAAGGTTGTCTTTACATCTAGTTGCTCAAGATGCAAATCTTCAGCTGCTACTAGACTTAGAATAGTTTTGATTGAAGTCATTTTAACAACAGGAGAAAATATTTCATCAAAATCAATACCTTTCTGTTAGGATATTCCGACACATAGGATATAGTTAAGTTCAACTTGGTCTAGTGTAGAGTTAGGTGTAGAGTTAGGTAAAGTGTGTTTCTTTACCGTTGTACATTTTGTAACTTACAATCCGACGGTCACGATATGTAGTGATCCGACGGTTCATTCTCTCCTCGGTATTACCGACACTTGATCCATGGCTTGACACCCGATTGGTCCATGAGTTCTATTTAAAGCACATGGAGGGTCATTGTTCGGGTAATTCGTGCATGAGAGAATCTTATGTAAATTTTCATTCTTTGATTAATAAATTGCCTGTAGTACCCACGTTGGGACAGGCCGTGGACTCTTTCCCTCCTTGCACTCTGAGGGTTTAACCACGTCAAAAACACTGGTGTATTGATTTGAGATCTGGTTGTGAGCGGTGTCCTTTTGGTGTTCTTTCTGAGGAACTTACCCTGTAAATTCCTACATGGTATCAGAGCTATTTGAGGGCCGCGTCCATTGGTGATCCAAATCTGAAGCCGGTAGAACTGCATGCGGCTGTCGTTTCCTAGATCTGCTGTTTCTGACTGCTTTCGGGCCGAGAGGACTGCTCTGTTGCGTTCGGAGCATCTGTTCCAGTGAGGAACCCCTTTCGTTTCACGCGAAAAGGTTTCCGGTAGCCCTAGCTGCGTCATTTTTCAGATCGGGAGGTATACAGTGTTTTTTTTGTAGTTTACTGTTATTTTCTCTCTGCTTATTTCGGTTTCGGTTTATTTAGCCTTTTTTTAAACCGGATCTATACCTTTCATTTCTGCGTATGCTCTTTGCCCTGTGACTCTGTGCGATCTGGGCAAATCAGAAACAGAAAGGAAGGATTTTTCTCATGCGTATGCTCTTTTCCCTGCACCTTAGTGTGATCTCGAAAAATCAGAAACATTGAGAAAAATATTTAGTTTTTCAGATAACGCTAACTTTGAGATTTTTTTTTTTAAATTTCTATTTTTTTGGCTAAAGCTAACTTTGAGCCGCAAGGTTCGTTTTTCTTTGCATATTCGTGTTGGGTTTTGTGTTTTGTGTTTTGTAGGCCACTTACTTTCAGCATCTTCAGCTTCAGTTTTTTTTAAAAGATGGAAATTCCATGCCAAGTCATTCTTGACAGCACTAACTACTTCCAATGGGTAGCCTACATGGAAGATTTACTTAGAAGTAAAGGTCTCTTCAGAATAGCCACAGACCAAGAGAAGAAACCAAAAGATGAAGACAAGGTTGCAAAATGGGAAAATAGACAAGATCAAACACATGGTTTGATAGGGATGTCTATTTCTCCTGATCTTAGATTCCACATTGCAGAACTTGAAACTCCTCATGAAGCATTAGAAAAACTCGCTAAAGTTTTTGGGATTAAAAATGAAATTAGAGCCCATCAACTTGAAAATGAGTTGCTTACTTTGGATCCTAATAATTTTTCTTGCATTGAAGATTTCTTGTCCAAATTCAAGACCCTTAGATATCTCTTGGAAGGTGTTAAAGTTAAGAAAGAAGATGGTAACCTTATTTATTCCATCCTTACTAAGTTGGGACCAGCCTACTCTGTATTTGTTTCCACTTTCCATTCTACAAGGGAAGCTTTCATTTGTCAAGGAAAAGACTACAAGGCCCCTTCCTTTGACTCCTTTTGTGATTCCTTAATAAGAGAACAAGAAAAACTCTTACACCTTGGTCTTCTTAATCTTGGAAACTCTTCCACGAAAGCGTTAGCCGCCCAGCAGCAACCAAATTCAAAGAATCCTAAGAAGTCATATCCTCAAAAGAATGGTCCTAAACCAACTCAGCCTCAAAATGAAAGATCATTTCAGCAAAATGATAAGACCAATAAAAACAAATGGAAGAAGACTGATAGACATTGTAACTTTTGTAATCGAGATGGCCACTTAGAATATAAATGCTTTAAGAAGATGGAAGCCTTGGAAGCTGCAATGAAGAAACATAACATCCATGTGGAGCCTACTTCAACTTCAACTTCTGGAATGGCACTTTCTGCATGTCGTTGTCAATCATCTCAGTCTGGTTATGCATTAAATGTATCTTCTTCTTCTTCTCATTCTCATTCTCATGAGTGGCTCATTGATTCTGGAGCCTCTTATCACATGGCCAAAAACCAAGCCATGTTTTCTTCTTTAAATGATTGTAACACCAAAAATATATATGTTGGTGATGATAGATCTCTTAATGTTGTAGGGACTGGAACTGTTCATCTAGACAATGGTCAGTTTAATGATGTATTATGTGTTCCAACCTTATCCTGCAACCTTCTATCTGTCTATCAGATAACTCATTCAGGTGAAGGTAAAATTGTTGAATTTTCACCTCATGATGTTGTAATCAAGGATCTAAAAGATCCTAAACAGATTCTAGCTACTGGTCTTGCTGATGATTCCACAAGGTTGTATAAGTTTCACAACTTTGGGTCATCAAATCTTCCCTCAGTATTTGTTGCTCATAATGATGAAGTGAGCAAACTTTGGCATGAGCGATTTGGTCACTTAAACTATCGCTCCCTTCAGCATCTATGTAAAGAAAATATGGTGACAGGTCTTCCTATGGTATCTTGCAGAGATGGTGTTTGTTCCGGATGTGTACCTGGAAAACATCATCGGGACAGTTTTGACAAACGTGCTTCTTGGCACGCCTGAGCCCCTTTACAGCTTGTGCACAGTGATTTATGTGGTCCTCTTCCTGTTGCTTCATTCTCTGGCTGCAAGTACTTCTTAACTTTCATTGATGATTTCTCCAGACGCACTTGGGTATACTTCTTAAAACTCAAGAGCGAAGTATTTAACACTTTTTTGGCCTTCAAAGCCTTTGTTGAAAAACAATCTGGACATCAAATTCTTAAGCTAAGAACTGATAATGGTGGAGAATATGTTAAAAACACATTCATCAACTTTTGCACCGAAAATGGAATTCAAATGCAACATACTGTTCCATACACTCCACAACAAAATGGTGTAGCTGAAAGGAAAAATCGCACCTTAAAGGAAATGGCTAATTGTATGCTGCAATCTAAAGGACTCAGTCTTAGTTTTTGGGCCGAAGCAATTAATTGTGCAAATTATATAATCAATCGCACTCCTACTAAGGTTCTAGAGAATATCACTCCAGAAGAAGCTTGGAGTTCCATTAAACCAGATGTAAGTCACTTTTGTGTGTTTGGAAGTGAAGCATGGGCCCATATTCCAGATGAAAAGCATAAAGCTTTAGAACCTAAGAGTGAGAAATGTACTTTTGTTGGATATTCTGAAGATGTAAAAGGTTATAGACTTATTCCATTTAAGTCCAAAAATGTTATCATTAGAAGAGATGTAAAATTTGATGAAAATAAATCGGCCTGCGAGCCTAGTCCGGCGGATGTGCCACCTCTTCCTATCTCTTCTACTTTTGAAAACATTTCTTCTTCAGATGATGAAAGCGAGGATGATAATCCTCCCCCACCTTCTCAGGATCCTCAACTTCCAAGATGGGTCCGTGCTACTCGGGATGCAGCAGGTGATCTTGCCGGTGATCCTACAGATCAGCGACGTACACGTTCTCAGTTTGAAAGAGCCTCTTCTTTACTGGCTCAAGCTCCAGTAAATCATGATCCTGACACTTTTGCAGAAGCTTCAGGCCATCCACATTGGGAAGCAGCTATGAATGAAGAATATCATTCATTGATGACAAATGATACATGGGATCTTGTTCCTCTACCAAAGGGACGCAAACTTGTTAGATGTAAATGGGTTTACAGAACCAAGTATGGACCAGATGGGAAAGTTGATAAACATAAAGCTCGTCTCATTGCTAAGGGCTTTTCACAGGTTGAAGGCATTGACTACACTGAAACCTTCTCCCCTGTTGCCAAAATGAACTCTATCCGCCTTGTTCTTTCCCTTGCTGCCTCTTTAAAATGGGAAGTCCATCAGATGGATGTTAAATCTGCCTTCTTGCATGGGGACTTGCAGGAAGAAATCTATATGGAACAACCCATTGGCTTCATACAAACAGACTCCAGCCTTGTTTGTCGACTTAAGAAATCCCTTTATGGCCTCAAGCAAGCTCCTCGGGCTTGGTATGCCAAAATGGATAGCTTTCTTTTAGAATCTGGCTTTTCTAGGTGTCATTCTGACAATACTGTCTACACCAAGAAAGTGGGCAACTCTCTTATCATCCTTGTTCTTTATGTTGATGATCTTATTCTTACTGGTAGTGATCCCAACCTTATAAACCATGTGAAGTCCAGCCTTAAAAAGAAATTTGAAATGACAGACTTAGGACACTTACACTATTTTCTCGGTCTTCAAGTCTTGCAATCCAAGGAGGGTATTTTCCTTTCCCAGTCCAAGTATGCTTGTGATATTCTTCGTCATTTTCACATGGAAGACTGTAAGCCAGCCCCTTCTCCCTTTCAGTCTGGAGTCAAACTTTCAGTCTCTTGTACTTCTCCTGAAGTTGATGCTACCTTATACCGTCAACTTGTAGGAAAACTCTTGTATTTAACCCATACTCGTCCTGATCTTTCCTTTGTTGTTGGCCTTGTTGCTCGTTTTATGCAAAACCCCCGTGAAAGTCATTGGAAAGCAGCTAAAAGAATACTTCGTTATGTTCGAGGTACAGTACAGTTTGGGATTCATTACAGTGCCAAAGCAGCTCCTCTGTTAGTTGGTTTCACTGATTCTGATTGGGCTGGTGACCCTGATGATCGGAAGTCTACTGCCGGTTATGTCTTCACTCTTGGTTCAGGACCTATTACATGGGCTTGTAAGAAACAGGCTGCCATTTCTCTTTCGTCAGCAGAAGCAGAGTATCGTGGTGCCGTGGAAGCTAGTAAGGAAGCCTTGTGGCTTCGTCAGATCCTATCAGAGTTTGGCTTTGAGCAGCAGCATCCAACCACACTTTGGTGTGATAATCAAAGTGCCATTCAGCTATGCAAAGATCCAGTCCAGCATCAGCGCAGCAAACACATTGAACTACACATGCACTTCATCAGAAAGCTCATTCATGACCATGTTCTTGAAGTGCAATATTGTCCAACAGATGATCAGGTTGCAGACATCTTCACAAAGGCTCTCACAGAGGCGAAGTTCACTAAACTTCGATATATGCTTGGAGTTTAGGAAGTTGTCACTAAGGGGGGATAGGCTCTAGTGCCTCCTTCCTTCTCCTATTGTGTCATATTTGTAAATCCTTCAATCCTATCCCAAGTTGTTCTTAAGGGGGGATGTTAGGATATTCCAACACATAGGATATAGTTAAGTTCAACTTGGTCTAGTGTAGAGTTAGGTGTAGAGTTAGGTAAAGTGTGTTTCTTTACCGTTGTACATTTTGTAACTTACAATCCGACGGTCACGATATGTAGTGATCCGACGGTTCATTCTCTCCTCGGTATTACCGACACTTGATCCGTGGCTTGACACCCGATTGGTCCATGAGTTCTATTTAAAGCGCATGGAGGGTCATTGTTCGGGTAATCCGTGCATGAGAGAAGCTTATGTAAATTTTCATTCTTTAATTAATAAATTGCCTGTAGTACCCACGTTGGGACAGGCTGTGGACTGTTTCCCTCCTTGCACTCTGAGGGTTTTAACCACGTCAAAAATACTGGTGTATTGATTTGAGATCTGGTTGTGAGCGGTGTCCTTTTGGTGTTCTTTCTGAGGAACTTACCCTGTAAATTCCTACACTTTCTTCTATGCAAACCCCTTCACCACAAGTCTAGCTTTGTACCTTTGTTTCCTCCATCTTCTTCCTTCATCCTGTAAACCCATTTATTCTGCAATGTAGTTTTACCTACAGGCAACCTGACTAAGTCCCAAGTCTGGTTATGCATTAAGGAGTCCATCTCTTCATCCATGGCTAGCTCCCACTTCTTCCTGCTTTCAACCTGCATTGCTTCTTCATAACATTTGGTTTCACCAGAATCAGTCAACAATAAATAATATAATGAAGGAGAGTATCGTTCAAGGGATCTACTTATCCTGGTAGATCTTCTAGCACCACTTTCAGGTGTTTGGGGTGCCTATTGCTGTTGTGGTGGTTGTTGTTGTTGTGCTTGTTGATTATTGTTATTTTCAAGCACCTTTACTTTTTCAATGATCTCATCAAGAACTGTGTATTCCTTGTTTTCTTTTTCATGTTTCTTTTCCTGCAATTGATTCTTATACAAGACCTTTTCATTGAATATTACATCTCTGCTCCTAATGATTTTGTGATTTTCATAATAATATAAGCAATAACCAAAATCATTAACACCATATCCAATAAAGGTACATTTCTTTGATTTTGCCTCAAGCTTTGTTCTATTTTCTTTATTAATATGTACAAAGGCCTCACAACCAAAAGGCTTTAAAAAAGAGTAGTTTACCTTTTTACATGTCCATGCTTCCACTGGAACACCACAATCCAAGGAACTTGAAGGCCCTCTGTTTATTAGATAAATAGCAGTATCTACAGCATCTGCCCAAAATTGTAAAGGCAATCCTGCATGCAATCTCATGCACCTTGCACGCTCCATGTTTGTTTTGTTCATCCTTTCTGACACACCATTTTCTTGTGGTGTTCTTGGAACTTTCTTCTCTCTGCGAATTCCATGCTCTAAACAGTACCTATCAAACTCATTGTTGCAATATTCACATCCATTGTCTGATCTGAGACACTTCAATTTCTTTCGTGTCTCAATCTCAACCAAAGCTTTCCATTTCTTGAAAGTATCAAATACATCAGATTTATTCTTAATACAATAAATCCAAGTTTTTCTAGTTGCATCATCAATAAAAGTAACATAATAACGAGAGCCACCAAGATATGATACCTGAGGAGGTCCCCATACATTTGTATGCACAAGCTCTAATTTTTCGCTCTTCTTTTCTTTCCCAACTCTAAGAAATTTGACTCTCTTCTATTTTCCATAAATGCAATTCTCGCAAAAGTCCAAATCAACATTCTTCAAACCTGGCAACAAATTCCTTGAGTGAAGGATCTTCATCCCCTTCTCACTCATGTGTCAGAGCCTATGATGCCATAATGCTGCATTTTCTCCTTTGGAAGTTAAAGCATTAACAGAGTTAGAAATACCATTGCATAAATACAATGTACCAACCTTTTCGCCTTTTGCTATTACCAAGGCTCCTTTGGTGACCTTCCAAGCTTTATCTGTGAAAGTTGTCACATGACATTCACCACCTAACTGCCCTGTTGAGATCATATTTTTCTTCACATCTGGAACATGCCTTACCTCATTTAGTAGCCATTGGTTTCCATTCTGTTGTTTTACAAGAACCTTACCCATTCCAACAATTTTACAGGGTTTATCATCACCCAAATGGAATTGTCCAGAATCTCCTTGAACATAGTCATGAAAGTATTTCTTATCAGGTGTGGCATGGAATGAGGCCCCTGAATCTACCACCCAGGAATCAGTAATCTTTTCAAAAGAAAGAATCAAAGCATCTTGTAACACCTCACCTGTCACATTTGCTTCATGGTTGTTTTCTTGTTGTGCATCTCCTTCCTTTCCCTTCCGAGATCTACAGTCTTTATTTAGGTGTCCTTTCTTTCCGCATTTCCAGCAAACTATCCCTGATCTAGACTTGGATCTGCCTTTCCTTGATTTACTGCGATATCCTGAGCTCTTTCCTCTTTCCATTTTTCTTCCCCTAGACTCTGCTATCAAAGCATTACTCGATGTCTCAACAGAGCTTTTCCGTCAAATTTCCTCGCTAAGGATAGCACCAACAACATCATCAAACTTTAAAGTACTAGATCCAGAAACAGAGTTACTAATGGCCATTACTAAACCATTTCAACTTTCTGGCAATGAGCACAAGAATAATAGACCTCTAACTTCATCATCAAAGTTTACCCCTACAGAACTTAACTGACTTGTAACAGTATTAAAATCATTTAAATGGTCTGCAACAGATCCACCTTCCGACATGTTCATATTAAATAACTGTTTCATAAGAAATACCTTGTTTGAGGCCGAGGGTTTTTCATATAGTTTCACCAACGCCTTAATCAAACCCTTCGTCGTTGTTTCCTTCGAAATGTTGAAGGAAACCGATGCTGCAAGGCACAACCGTACTGTTCTGAGTGCCTTTCTATCGAGAAGGTTCCATTCTTCATTTGTCATACCCATTGGCATCTTTGTTTTTCCGCCCAATGGTAGGTAAAGATCTTTCTGATATAGATAATCTTTCATCTGCATCTTCCACAATGAGAAGTTTTTTCCGTTAAATTTCTCAACCCTAAACTTACCATCTTCCACCATTGCTCCCACTCAAACCAAGAATCCTTATCTCCTGCGAGTTTGTTAGCCAAAAAATACCTTCGGTTCTGATACCAGTTGTTAGAAAATTATATATTACGGAGCAATGGAACACATAAAATATTGCAGAAATATAAACACATAAAACGCATAAAACAAGAGAGACACAGATATACGTGGTTCACCCAGTTTGGGCTACGTCCATGGAGAAAAAACCAGTGCTTCCTTTTATATTATCCAGCAAACTAAATAGATACAACCTACAGCAAATCCGCTGTAACACCCTCTTCGCTCTCAATCTCCTCTCTCTTTCTCACTCAGAATATAGATCTACATAGACGCAATACAATTCCCTCATATATAGTGAGGGGTTGCCTTATAGGGCAAAAAACCCTAAATTGAACATAACTTCTATCATCAGATCTCCCCCTAATGAACGGCCCAGATTGACTAGAAAATATTATACTTTTACAAGGAAATTTTACATCTATTCTTAGCTTCGGGGGCGCCTGCCCCCGAAACCCCCCACCAGGGGGGGCTCCCCAAAGGTTGCAACTGCCCCCCTGGACCCCCCCTGCAGTGAATATTTTTCGGGCGGCCATTTCGAACTGGGGTCCAATGTGGCGATACCTTTGAATACAGAAGATAATCAGGCTCCACACCCAACAATCTCCCACTTGGAGACTGATTATAGCAACTCCACTGCTGCTTCATTTGCTGGACAATGACTCCTCTTTGGACCTAGTTGTTTCTCATCTTCTTCATCATACTTGAAGACCAATTGAAACTGAGCATATTCTCAGTTTCTCCCTGGTTACAACTTTTGTTAGCATATCTGCAGGATTCTGGCTAGTGTGTATCTTTTCCAGCTTCAACTCTCCATCTTCCAACACTGATCGTATGAAATGGTACTTGAGTTGTATGTGTTTAGTCCTAGAATGAAATGTTGAGTTCTTTGCAAGATGAATGGCACTTTGGCTATCACTGTATAATGTGCCCATATCATGCTCCTTACCCAATTCACCCATAAAATTTTGTAACCAAATCATTTCTTTGCTAGCCTCTGTAGCAGCAACATACCCTGCTTATATTGTTGAAAGTGCAACAACACTTTGGATTTTTGAAACCCAACTAACAGTTGTTCCACCTGCAGTAAATACATATCATGTAGTGCTCCTCCTGTTATCTCTATCACCTACCATATCTGCATCAAAATATCCCTGTAGAGAAATGTTTGAACCACCAAAGCATAATGCTTGATTTGTGGTACCTTTCAAATATCTGAGAATCCATTTCACTTCCATCCAATGTTCCTTTCCTGGATTGTTCTTGTACCTGCTTACAACTCCCACTGCATGTGCAATATCAGGCCTTGTGCAGACCATTGCATACATTAAGCTTCCAACTGTTGTTGCATATGGAACTTTAGACATATAATCCATGTCTTCTTGGATCTTTGGGCACATTTCCTTACTAAGTTTAAAATGGCTAGCAAAAGGTGTACTAACTAGTTTTGCATTGTGCATATTAAATCTTTTAAACACATTTTGTATGTACTCATTCTGAGACAATGTTAGTTTGCGATTTTTCCTGTCTCTAGTTATTCTCATACCAAGGATTTGTTTTGCAGCTCCCAAATCCTTCATTGCAAATGAATTTTCCAATTTTCTTTTAAGCACATTTATTTCCTGCATGTTACACCCTACAACAAGCATGTCATCTACATACAATAACAATATAATATAGCTGCCATCATTTTGCTTTTTTAGATAAACACAATGATCAGAGTGACATCTAGTATAACCTTGTTCAGACATAAACTTGTCAAATTTTAGATACCACTGCCTTGGAGCCTATTTTAAGCCATACAAGCTCTTCTTCAACTTGCACACTAGTTTCTCCTTCCCTTTTACCTCATATCCTTATGGCTGCTGCATATATATCTCTTCCTCCAAATCCCCATGGAGAAAGGTTGTCTTTACATCTAACTGCTCAAGATGCAAATGTTCAGCTGCTACTAGACTTAGAATAGTTCTGATTAAAATCATTTTAACAACATGAGAAAATATTTCAACAAAATCAATACCTTTCTTTTGTGCAAACCCCTTCACCACAAGTCTAGCTTTGTACCTCTATTTTCCTCCATCTTCTTCCTTCAGCCTGTAAACCCATTTATTTTGTAATGTAGTTTTACTTGCAGGAAACCTAACTAAGTCCCAAGTCTAGTTATGCATTAAGGATTCCATCTCTTCATCCATGGCTATCTCCCACTTCTTCCTGCTTTCAACCTGCATTGCTTCTTCATAACATTCGGGTTCACCAAAATCAGTCAACAATAAATAATATAATGAAGGAGAGTATCGTTCACGGGGTCTACTTATCCTGGTAGATCTTATAGCACCACTTTCAGGTGTTTGGGGTGCCTGTTGCTGTTGTGGTGGTTGTTGTTGTTGTGCTTATTGATTATTTTATTTTCAGGTACCTTTACTTTTTCAGTGATCTCATCAAGAACTGTGTATTCCTTGTTTTCTTTTTCATGTTTCTTTTCCTGCAATTGATTCTTATACAAGACCTTTTCATTGAATATTACATCTATGCTCCTATTGATTTTGTGATTTTCATAATCATATAAGCGATAACCAAAATCATTAACACCATATCCAATAAAGGTACATTTCTTTGATTTTGCCTCAAGCTTTGTTCTATTTTCTTTATTAATATGGACAAAGGCCTCGCAACCAAAAGGCTTTAAAAAAGAGTAGTTTACCTTTTTACCTGTCCATGCTTCCTCTAGAACACCACCATCCAAGGAACTTGAAGGCCCTCTATTTATTAGATAAACAACAATATCTATAGCATCTACCCAAAATTGTAAAGGAAATCCTACATGCAATCTCATGCACCTTGCACGCTCCATGATTGTTCTGTTCATCCTTTCTGACACACCATTTTCTTGTGGTGTTCTTGGAACTGTCTTCTCTCTGCAAATTCCATGCTCTGAACAGTACCTATCAAACTCGTTGCTGCAATATTCACCTCCATTTTCTGATATGAGACACTTCAATTTCTTTCCCGTCTCAATCTCAACCAAAGCTTTCCATTTCTTGACAGTATCAAATACATCAGATTTATTCTTAATACAATAAATCCAAGTTTTTCTAGTTGCATCATCAATAAAAGTAACATAATAATGAGAGCCACCAAGAGATGATACCTGAGGAGGTCCCCATACATTTGTATGCACAAGCTCTAATATTTCACTCTTCTTTTCTTTCCCAACTCTAAGAAATCTAACTCTCTTCTATTTTCCATAAATGCAATTCTCACAGAAGTACAAATCAACATTCTTCAAACATGGCAACAAATTCCTTGAGTGAAGGATCTTCATCCCCTTCTCACTCATGTGTCCGAGCCTATGATGCCATAATGCTGCATCTGCTCCTTTGGAAGTTAAAACATTAACAGAGTTAGAAATACCATTGCATAAATACAATGTACCAACCTTTTCGCCTTTTTCTATTACCAAGGCTCCTTTGATGACCTTCCAAGCTTTATCTGTGAAAGTTGTCACACAACCTTCACCGCCTAACTACCCTGTTGAGATCAGATTTTTCTTCAGATATAGAACATGCCTTACCTCCTTTAGTAGCCATTAGTTTCCATTCTACTATTTTACAAGAACCTTACCCATTCCAACAATTTTACAGGGTTTATCATCACCCAAACGAACTTATCCAAAATCTCCTTGAACATAGTCATGAAAGTATTTCTTATCAGGTGTGGCATGGAATGAGGCCCCTGAATCTACCACCCAGGAATTAGTAATCTTTTCGAAAGAAAGAATCAAAGCATCTTGTAACACCTCACCTATCACATTTGCTTCATGATTGTTTTCTTGCGGTGCATCTCCTTCTTTTCCCTTCCGAGATCTACAGTCTTTCTTTAGGTGTCCTTTCTTTTCGCATTTCCAGCAAACTATCCCTGATCTGGACTTGGATATGCTTTTCCTTGATTTACTGCGATATCTTGAGCTCTTTCCTCTTTCCATTTTTCTTTCCCTAGACTCTGCACTCAAAGCATTACCCGATGTCTCACCAGAGCTTTTCCGTCGCATTTCCTCGCTAAGGATATCACCAACAACATCATCAAACTTTAAAGTACTACATCCAGAAACAAAGTTACTAATGGCCATTACTAAACCATTCCAACTTTCTTGCAATGAGCACAAGAATAATAGAGCTCTAACTTCATCATCAAATTTTACCCCTACAGAACTTAACTGACTTGTAACAGTATTAAAATCATTTAAATGGTTTGCAACAGATCCACCTTCCGACATCTTCATATTAAATAACCGTTTCATAAGAAATACCTTGTTTGAGGCCAAGGGTTTTTCATATAGTTTCGCCAACGCCTTAATCAAACCCTCCGCCATTGTTTCCTTCGAAATGTTGAAGGTGACTGACGCCGCGAGGCACAACCGTACTGTTCCGAGTGCCTTTCTATCGAGAAGGTTCCATTCTTCATCTGTCATACCCATTGGCATCTTTCTTTTTCCACCCAATGGTAGGTAAAGATCTTTCTGATACAGATAATCTTCCATCTGCATCTTCAACAATGAGAAGTTTTGGTCGTTAAGTTTCTTGACCCTAAACTTACCATCTTCCACCATTGCTCCCACTCGAACTAGGAATCCTTCTCTCCTGCGAGTTTGTTAGCCAAAAAATACCTTCAGCTCTGATACCAGTTGTTAGAAAATTATATATTACAGAGCAATGGAACACATAAAATATTGCAAAAATATAAACACATAAAACGCATAAAACAGGAGAGACACAGATATACGTGGTTCACCCAGTTTGGGCTATGTCCACAGAGAAACAGCCAGTCCTTCCTTTTATATTATCCAGCAAACTGAAGAGATACAACCTACAGCAGATCTACTGTAACACCCTCTTCGCTCTCAATCTCATCTCTCTTTCTCACTCAGAATATAGATCTACATAGATGCAATACAATTCCCTCATATATAGTGAGCAGTTGCCTTATAGGGAAAAAAACCCTAAATTAAACATAACTTCTACCGTCAGATCTCCCCCTAATGAACGACCCAGATTGACTAGAAATTACTATACTTTTACAAGGCAATTTTACATCTATTCTTAGCTTCAGGGGCGCTGCCCTCGAAACCCCCCACCAGGGAGGGGGCTCCCCAAAGGTCGCAGCTGCCCCCCCCCCCCCCCCCCCCCCCCCGTACCCCCCTGCAGTGAATATTTTTCGGGCGGCATTGCGCCCCATTTCAAACTGAGGTCCAATGTGGCAATACCTTTTAATACAGAAGATAATCAGACTCCACACCCAACAAGATATGTCCAAGGCTTTTGAAAAAATAAGTTGGAATTATATGAGACAGATCTTGGATGCGTTCTCTTTCCACAAGGAAAGCATCAAGTGGATCATGGCTATGTTGTTAGGAGCCTTCTTCTCCATCCTTGTGAATGGCTGACCTTCGCAACCCTTCCATCCTTCAAGGGGTATCAGGCAAGGGGATCCTATATCTCCCTTCCTCTTTGTTATAATGGCGGAAGGTTTAAGCCACTCCATCACTACTGCCCTGCATGAAAATAAGCTTGTTGGTCTCCAACCCCATGCCTCCACCCCCTCTACAACTCACTAGAAATTTGTGGACGATACTCTTCTCATGGGCCTCCCCTCCATCAAAGGGGTTGCCTCTTTCCTGTCCATCATGCCAGACTTCTCTGCTGCTTCGAGCACCTCCATCAACCCCCTCAAATCCAAGTTGTTTTTCTTTAACACTCCGTTGCCTATCTACAGGAATATCGCCAGATTCCTGGCCATCCCTATTAGCTCTCTCCCCTCCACCTACCTTGGTGTTCCCCTTACGGATAGGCCTCTCTCCCGGGCCACTTGGGAGAACCTGCTAAACAAATTGGAGAAAATATTGGCCAATTGGACCTTCATATCTCTTAATTTGGTTGGTCGTCTTATCCTGGTCAAATTGGTGCTACATGCTATCCCACTTTACATGTATATGGCTCTGGTAGCCCCAAAATTGATTTCAAATAAATCAGGAACCTTCAGAGAAAATTCCTTTCGAAATGGGTTGAATACAAATGAAAATGGGCTCTTGTAGCATGGGATAAAATCTGCAAACCTAAAAAAGATGGTGGCCTCGGTCTCAGAGATATAGACCTCCTGGGAAAATCCCTAGGAGCCAAGAACCTTTGGAGATGGATTGCCAACCCCAACTCCCCTTGGAGTTCCCTCTGGAAAGAAAAGTACATTCCCTCCTTAACGCAAGAGAAAATCATCAGACTTAATGGCAACATCAAAGGTTCTGTTATCTAGAATCAAGCCTGGGAAAACAGGGATATCATCCAAAAACATAGCTTCTGGGAAATAAGCAGCGACAACAAGGCTCTTTTCTGGGAGGATGCCTGGCAACAAAGGCAAGAACTTGATCAAGATCACTTCCAATATATCAAGGTTGATATGCAAAACAGAGGCAAGATCAAAGTCAACCAATACTGGAGAAAAAGTGAAGAAAATGACAGATGGAGAAATTGGATCAATCAAGAGGATTGGACTCCCCAAATGAACCTCCAAACCTGGTCGGACCTCTCCTTAGAGTTACAAAATAGAAAAATCCTCCATGACCTTGCTGAGGATAAGCTCAGATGGGGGGGAAACTCAGTTGGACACTTCATCTTAAGTGAAGCCTACAGATACATAGCTAAGCACGACCAACTCCATCCAGATCTGAAATGGAATGCAATATGGAACAAAAAGCACTAGCTAAAAATATCCATCTTCCTTTGGTTAGTCATGCACAAAAAAGTCCTAACATGGGACAATCTAAGAAGAAAAGGCTTTACCGGCCCCTCGAGATGCCCCCTCTGCCAACAAGATGAAGAAACCCCCAATCATCTGTTAAATGTCTGCCCTTTCGTGTCCAATGTTTGGAATTGGCTTTCCTTGGTCTTTCAAAGCTCTAATCGAGACCCCTCCTCCATTCAAGCTACAATCGTGAACTAGAGATCGGTCTTTTCCCCCCATCCTCTGGTTAATTGTGCTTGGAATTTAATTCTTGGTTTGATATGTTGGGCTCTCTGGAAGGAGCGCAATGCGAGAATCTTTCATGACCTCTACATCCAGGAGGAACTCATCATCGCGAAGATCAAAAGCATGCTCTGCGAAACAGTAACATCTCTACCTACTCAAATTGTCAAAACCCCTCCCACTCTCCGTGAAGTGAGAATCCTCTCAATGTTGGATCTCCTTCATATCAAGGTTCGCGCAGTCACTTCCCTCCCCAGGTATGTAAATAATGAAAACACGTGGCAGTTGTTGGGCCTTAAATTGTCATTCACTTCCATTACATTTTCATTTTTATTTCCATATTGTCTCCTTCACTCCACCTCTATTTCATTAAGTTTACCTCCATTTCATTACATTTACCTTGCCATTATCATTATTGGGTCACATTTATGTTTCTCCAAACTTTATTAATTCTTAGCATTTTTAAGTGAATTTATGTTTAAAAATTAGAAAATAATGTACATATTCTTATACCTAACAAGTGGGATGAGATTGTTGACATGTGTAGGTCAAAAGGAAGCTTCTAAAAGACCCTTATGTGGCCTCCCAAAACTAAATTCGAATTTGAGTGGAGAAGATCATGGAATCATGAGGATATGTGTCTCATTTCCTATTTGTATTGAAACTCTAAGAAGACATGTGTCTTATCATTTCCTATTTTGTTTGTAACTCTATAGATAAAGGGAGAGATTTATGGACTCTCATTAATGAGATAACTTCTCATATTTTTGTATAAATAGGAGAAGTTTTCTCCTATCATGGGAGATATGTAAAATTGGAGTTATGCCCAAGCTTTGAATACAGAATTAGATTGTGGCACCTTACTCATGAGTGTTCCTTCATTTTGACTTGGTTTTGCTTACATATGGAGCATCTCGATTTACCATCTCTCACACTTTTATATCAGCTACCTAAAATGTGTGAGATTTAATTTCTTTTATAGATTAAAGTTCATTTGTTTTCTTAGTATTAGTTTTAGAATGACTGTGTAATCTTTGCTTTTCTAAAAGCATTTCAATAAGAAAGATTTATTTATTTTCCAATTGGATTAAGTTTGAGGCAAGAGCTCATAGTTATTTAGTTTCCTTTCATGTTTTGTTATTTACTTTCTTAGATCAAACTATCAATTCATTGTATAATTGAATAAAAGATCGGGCCAAGAAGGTGACTTCAAATTGGGTGATTGAATGTTAACCCTATGCAATCATTGAGATTTACTTTTTCATGTCTTTACATTTGCTTTTAAGATTCTCATTTAATTGCATTAACTGATATTCCTAAAGATAATTCTAAGAAATTTATTTAATTATATTTCAATATTGAATGGTTGAATATTTAATACATGCAATTACTGAGTTATTTTTTGCACACTTTACTTGTTTTTCTAGGACATTAGAAGTTAAAGTATAGATAGTTGCTTACACATCATCTCAAGAAGGTAACACTTCATAATTGAATGTTGGAGTAACTAAGTATACATTAGTTGTTTTTTTTCTTACATGCTTTGAAATGCTTTCTTAGATTAAAATTTCAATTCCTGCAAGTGTGATTGCGTGCACTATATTTTCTTTTGAATTTGTTTTCTTTCTTTTCGTTACTTGATTTCATAGGTTAGTTGAATTTCATTTTCATTATTTGATTTCATAGATTAGATGAATTGGTTTTCGTTATTTTGTAGTTAGATTGATCTAAACTGAAAGAAAATTTCTAGCACATACAGTGCATGCATGCTTCACAAGTTTACGAAACCCCCAGGTTGACAAATTAAAGGACACGCAATCACTTTGCCCCAACATTTTGGTGATGTTGCCGGGGAAGGGTGCATAGGAACTAGATTTCAGTTTAGAGTGTGTTTTAATTTTTTTTTGTTTTTACTAACCATGTATGGACAAAGGTTCTAGAATGCAACCCAAAGACTACATTGAGGAATGGTATCAAAAAGCGGTTACGCCACAATATTCATCAATTATTCAAGAGATCCTTGCGACAAATCGAAAGGTCAAGTCGATTTCGCATATCCTTACAAACAATCAAGTACATTTTTCAAGTTTGGATGTGAGCATTTCAAAAATTCTAATTCATAAATGGCTTCATTGGAAGCATGAATATACTTAAAAAAAATAGTTTTTAGATAAATAGGAAAAATAAAAATAAATTTTTATAGTTTTTAGGATAAATTTTATGTTTTGTGGTGTTGTAAGAACCACCCATCTACTAACCCTTGGTAGGAAAAATTTGTAATAAAACAAATGGTTGAGAATAAGGAGCACAAGCGAAAATCACGAACGATAATTTAAGGTATAAGATCAAGCCTTTTTCATTTAATTTTTGCAAAATTTACAGAGGAATCAATTGATAAAATCTTGACTATGCTAACAAAATAAATCTCTCAAGTATCCTCTCCTTCTACACTTCGTGTACCTGGAGGATCAGAAAAAGAAATTGATTTGTTAGTATATCATAAAAATTATTTAGCTACTGTAAGATTTGCAAATCCATGTGCAAAAATCCTTACCTCTATAATGCAAGAGTTTTCTGCGGGATTACAAAAAGGATAGATTTCTTCAAAGCATTGTCCCATCTTTTATCTCATTCCAGATTTTGAGTCCCCCAGAATTGTCTATAGGATGATTGATATAGTTAGATCTTCCCTTTTCCTTTGCTAGAAGACATCCACGTAGCCACAAGCCCAACCTTCAAAACCTGCAAATCAAAAATCACCGGAACATTTCTAGAAAACGCAGCAACATAAACACATGATTTTAAAACGCAAATTCTAAGCAAATTGAGGTAAATTAGACAAAACTAAGACATAGTTTTTCTCTAGAACAGGGGTAATAAGGTAACTCGTGATCGATTTACTGGATTTTGCAACCGTTTAGGAGAAATTTGAAATTGATTTTTGCATAAAATGTAATTGCTAGAAAGTGTAACTCTCTTGACACCCGATTTTAAAACAAATTCTCTGAGCAAACCAGGGTGAATCTGAAAAACTGGGATGTGGATTTTTTCTAGAACAGGATCAGTTTAAAAACCCAGAAACCGTTTCCTCAGGTTCCTAACCGTTTGAGAGAAAATCGGAGTTCTTCAGGACCCTGTTTGGTGATAGCGTGAGGAAAACGGATTATTTTTTATGCACAAGGTTTTGCTGGCAATAACACATTTAATTCACTAAGACTTCTAATCAAACAATGACTCTTGCTCCTCCTCAAAATTTCAATAGATTTACCCTCCTTACATCCTTGAACACTTGGAAGAAATTGCTAACTTAATGTTGCACCCATGTGTATACTCGTTTCGTCATGTGCCAGTGTAGTCAGGGAGTGATTCTGTTTTGAATGCTATGAAGCGTGAATACACAATCAGTGAATTCAGATTTGTGGTTGATACATTAATACGACTTGTGCCAGACATGCAGATAGCGACTGATGTGATATGTGGATTTCCAGGCAAAACAAAGGAAGATAATTTCGAGACCACTATTAATCTGATCAAAGAATACAAGTTTCTGCATGTTCACATTTCACAGTTTTATCCAAGGCCAGGAACGCCAACTACTAGAATGAGAAAGGTCCCTACTTCTGAAGTAATGAAACAAACAACAATAATTTTCAAAAATTGAATGAAAGAAATCATTTTATTTGTGAAAAAAAAAATAATATTTATGATTATTACATATGCAATCAATTTATTGAAGCAATTTATAAAGTGAAAAATACTTGCAAAATTTGATTGAAATAATTTTTTTTTACAAGTACTTTTTCATATTTTTTCCGCTTCAAATATTTTTGACAGCATGTTATTTTTGCAACACAAATAACGATTCAATAATGGCTTGCAAAACAGTTAGAAAATTATTTAGATGATTTATGAACATTTGGCATTAATATTGTTGCTGTGTATTTTTCTATGAAGTTTTAACTTGTAGAGCACAGCAAATCTTTGTGATGCCAATCGTTTTACTGAGCACAGTGCATGAAGTCATCTGACAACAGGGAGTTAATTTATTTTTCATGGTTATTTCTTAAAAATGGATTGTTATCGATATCATGAATTGGACTGAATATAACACTTTTGATTTTCCTTAGTCTGTTTCATTTGACATTTTGTGTAAGAATCAGAAAGGAACTGATCATTTCTTATTGAACACATGTGTGTTCTTTATGTCAAGTTTTTTGCAGGTTTGGGATAATCGAATGATCATTGAAGAAAACTAATTGTGCGCACAATTGGTCTTCAAAGGACGAACTCCATGAGAAACATAAGAACAAGTCCATCTCCATATCCATCAAAACCATTACCTTTCCTCCCTTTTGAATTATAAATCCAACCAAGCAATTCAAAGCAAGCCACAGTCATTTTTTCTAGCAAGAGTCAGTTGTTCATTTTCCTTTCTTCATATACATTTTCCGCCTAACCCAAAAATAAAAGCAAGAAGCTCACTTACATGCTTATTGCCCATTGTCATTATTATTTTCCATTGACATCTTCCATTTTCATTTTTTCTTTCCTATCCTTTTTCATTTCACAAATAAACCCTGCTTCAATGAAAATTATTGAATCCATATTCCTTTGAGTCTAAAATCCTTGCAAAAACACCTTGAGGCTTGCATGCCTTAATGGCAAATCCTCATGCCGACAAAGAATGGGAATGCATCAATGTCCCTTGTTCATCAGATCTTCTAGGTACTCGACAACAACAAAATTATTCATACTTAGCAAGATGTGTTTGGAATCTTAACTCTCATTGTCATCAACGGTGAGAGTTCTCGTGTTGACTAGTGGCATCCATTAATGGCCACTAAGTCAACAATTTCCTACTATGTTCGACATCATGAATTGTACCAATGAGTTTTCAAGACATGAAAACTATCATTTTCAGCATTTTGGAGAAAATGTAGAAGATATGCAGCTACAGAACCAGATGGCGGCTGCAAAATCAAACAACAGTTGCAGAATCAGATGACAGCTGCAAAATCAAATAACAACTACGGAATTAGATGGCAGTAGCAGAATCAGAACTATTCCGCAGCAGATTCAGCAAGTTTTAATAAAAGCAAATAAAAAGTCATCTTGATTGTTTTCTCCATGACTTGTCCAACCACTTGAAGAAGATTATGATCAGAATTTTGCAACCACCACACATGCAGCTCATCCATTTCTAAAGGGTAAGTTAAGGTATGTCATTTTCTAACTTTTTACCATAAAATTCCTTGAAAAGCTAGAATGATAATTTTTAGAAAAAACATTTCTCTTCCTCATCTCATAAAATTGCCAATATCATCAATTGGGGGGGATACATTCATATTCATATCACATTCAAAAGCCCACATACTTTCAAAAGATATTAACTATTACATTATTGTTATGAGCATACAAAGACTTGTCAAAAGTACTAAAAAGATAATTGGATACAAACACAATCATGGTTGTCACATAAGAACCAACTATGATGCAATCCAATAAAGATATACTTTGCAACAATAATCAAATTATCATTATGCAAAGTTCAAAGATCAAAAATGAATGCAGCAACAAAATATGGTTGTAACACAAGAACCAACCATGTTGCAATTCAACTGAAAGATTTTGCAGAATTATGAAGTTATCAAATGATATCACGCAAAGTTAAGCCAAGCTCAAGGATAAAAAAGAATTAATGTAATAGATTGCATGAGGACATGCAATAGCTTCAGTTGGGAGGTATGTTGGGCCTTGAAATTGTCATTCACTTCCATTACATTTTCATTTATATTTCCATATTGTCACCTTCACTCCACCTCTATTTCATTACATTTACCTCCATTTCATTACATTTACCTTACCATTATCATTATTGGGTTATATTTATGTTTTTCCAAACTTTATTAATTCTTAGCATTTTTAAGTTAATTTATGGTTAAAAATTAGAAAATAATGTGCATATGCTTATACCTAACAAGTGGGATGAGATTGTTGACATGTGTAGGTCAAAATGAAGCTTCTAAAAGACCCTTATGTGGCCTCCCAAAACCAAATTCGAATTTGAGTGGAGAAGATCATGGGATCATGAGGATATGTGTCTCATTTCTTATTTGTATTGAAACTCTAAGAAGACATGTGCCTTATCATTTCCTATTTTGATTGTAACTCTATAGATATAGGGAAAGATTCATGGACTCTCATTAATGAGATAACTTCTCATATTTTTGTATAAATAGGGGAATTTTTCTCCTATCATGAAAGATGTGTAAAATTGGAGTTATGCTCAAGCTTTGAATATAGAATTAAATTGTGGCACCTTACTCATGAATGTTCCTTCATTTTGACTTGGTTTTGCTTACATATGGAGCATCTCGATTTACCATCTCTCACACTTTTAGATCAACTACCTAAAATGCGTGAGATTTAATTGCTTTTATAGATTAAAGTTCATTTGCTTTCTTAGTATTAGTTTTAAAATGAATGTGTAATCTTTGCTTTTCTAAAAACATTTCAATCGGAAAGATTTATTTATTTTCCAATTGGATTAAGTTTGAGGCAAGAGCTCATAGTTATTTAGTTTCCTTTCATGTTTTGTTATTTACTTTCTTATATCAAACTATCAATTCATTGTATAATTGAATAAAAGATCAAGCCAAGAAGGTGACTTCAAATTGGGTGATTGAATGTTCAACCTATGCAATCATTGAGCTTTACTTTTTTGTGCTTTTATATTTGCTTTTAATATCCTCATTTAATTGCATTAACTGATATTCCTAAAGATCATTCTAAGAAATTGATTTAATCATATTTCAAGATTGAATGGTTGAATATTTAATACATGCAATTACTGAGTTATTTTCTGCACACTTTACTTGCTTTTCTAGGACATTAGAAGTTAAAGTATAGATAGTTGTTTACACATCATCTCAAGAAGGTAACACTTCATAATTGAATGTTGCAGTAACTAAGCATAAATTAGTTATTTTTTTTCTTACATGCTTTGAAATGCTTTCTTCGATTAAAATTTCAATTCCTCCAAGTGTGATTGCACGCGATATATTTTCTTTTGAATTTGTTTTCTTTCTTTTCGTTACTTGATTTCACAGGTTAGTTGAATTTCATTTTCATTATTTGATTTCATAGATTAGATGAATTGGTTTTCGTTATTTTGTAGTTAGATTAATATAAAATGAGAGACAATTTCTAACACATACAGTGCACGCATGCTTCACAAGTTTACGAAACCCCCGGGTAGACAAATTAAATGACAAGAAATCACTTTGCCCCAATAGTAGTCACCGAAGCAGGGGACCTTCAAGCTCAACTACGATGGTGCAACTAAAGGAAATCCAGGCCCAGCAAGTTTTGGAGGGGTTTTCATAAACTCAAAAGGTGAGATAATTTGGATTTATGAGGGAAATATCGGCTTAGCTACCAATAGTGTCGCGAAACTTCATGCCTTGGAACATGGAATTTCCATTGCACACTACCTCAACCTCAGTCCTCTGATTGTTGAAGGAGATTCCACGTTGGCTACTCAAATCGGTAAAAAACTCCAACAGGGAATCGAGGTGGATAAGATCTCAGAAAATTGGCGCCTAAACAAAATCATACAACGCATCAAGTAAGGAATTGACAGCATGGCAGGCCTTCACTTTCAAGCAATCAGAAGGAAAGGAAATAAACTTGCGGTCATTCTAGCAAATGAGGGTACCACTGGTACCCTATGCCTGAAGTCCTGAGCATGGCAGGATTCGGAGGACGGGGAACTTCATCAGCAATGCGCTTTTATCAATGAAGAAGACAACAAATTTAATGAACAATAAGTGTTCAAGTACTTTTCATTATTATAATATGGATTCTCTGCTCAATGAGAAGGACATATAGTGGGCATTTGGGTACGGCCCCTTCCTTGCCTCGCCTATTTCCAGAGTCTGCAACACCACCTCCCCTTCCCCTTGTGTGACCGTCATCTCCCAGTCTCATCCTCCCTGCTCTTCCATTACTCCCCCACCCCTCCTCAGTTCTCCACATGCGTCCCCTACCCGCCCCCCTTCCCCATTCTAGGTCTCTCTCCTCCTCCTAGCTTCTATAAATTCACCCTCCTCCCTTCTCCCCCTCATTCTTCTCACATCACTTCTCCCCTTCTGTTTGCCCCTCGTTCTCTGGTTTCCCCTGCATTCCAACCCCTCTGTTTTTCTCATGGCTCTACCTTTGGTCCTAGTAGGGGAGGTGCACACAGCTGCACTGCCTCCTGCTAGCAGTCCCCGGGACCTGCCCACACAACTCGCATGGAGACCGCTGCTAGGCACGCTGCCCTGAGCTATTCGGTGGCGGTTAATCTAAAGACTAGGCAGTGAATTTCATCTTTAGAAGACCAGGCCAATACTCTTCGTAGAGAGGTTACCATGGAGGAGGTTGATGCAGAATTTGCTTGGATTCCTAACCCTGCTCTCACCCAGGCACGGGAAAACCTTTATGCGTGCACCATATAAACTTGGTGGCAAATGAAGACCATCATGGGGCTTGTTATGCAAGAACAAGAGGAGCATTCCAAGATTCTGGAAACCAAGATTGACCGGCTTACGGAAAAATTTGTAGTGTATGTTGAAGTCATCCATCACTGCAGATTTATCACTCAGGATGCTCCAAATTACACTGTCATTAAGAAGAAGTCTACTGTGAAGGCTCACTCAACCACTGATGGCACCCTGAGCATAAAGAAAGAGGACCCGGGGCCTCCACGAATCATCGATCCATCACCGCGCAGTAGGAGGGAAGCTCACTAGAGACTCCCATTTCCTTGGATGAGGATCATGTCACCACCAACCAGGAGTGATGCAGTCGGTTTCCTTCTAGTTTTTCTTCTTGTTTGTTGTCTATATGTCGGTCTGTAGCATAGGTTCACTCCTTCTGTCTGTCGCAAACAAGGCGCTCCTCTCCCTTCTCGGCATCTAATTTCTCAATTTTGCAATGTAGTAATGAGAGCACCTCTCGGCTCCTCTTTTGTACTATGTTCCCTCCTTTGTCTGGTCTGCACTATAAAAACAGCCTATGTTGTGGACATCATTAGCTTTTTGGTAGGGTCCTATGTCGGGTTCCTTCCCACACAACCCTTTTTTGTAATCTGTCAGTTCATCAAGTAATATACTATCTTATTTACAAAAAAAACATAACGGTTTGGATATTAATGTAATAATTTGTAATATCCTTGTGCTTTAACTGTCATGACAATATCCAATATCTAGGAATTGTCCACTTATACATGGTTACAAAATACACTTTCCTGGAGTGCTCTAGTGTAAAGAGCATATCAGTGATGGATATCACGGTTTTATGAATTGTAAAAGACACACTTAATCAAAGTGGATGTCTTTCTATAACGTTGCAAAATCAATCAATGTTAGATATTCCAACATTAAAAATGTTAGATATTCTTGTAGCACATATATTTTCCTATTATCTTTTTCTTTTCTTGTATATCTAATATCACATTAAAATCTATTTTCTTACCTTAAAACCTTTTTATTTATTATTTTTTATTATTATTATTTCAATCTCTACTTCATATTAAATACATCTTAATATCAACTTTTTATCCTCATTCTTCCATCAAACAAACAAAAGACAAGACAGACCTAACCATAATTAAATTTCCATACCTTGACCATCCTCATTCTTTCCTTAAACAATGAGGACACCCCACCATAATGAAATGTTCATACATACCTTGCGCAAACACTTAGTTGTCATGAAGGATCCTCTCACACCTTACACTTTCAAGTAAGATATAATTTCTTTTTCCAACGTAGTAAAAGAGACCAAACCCTGATGGTCTCCCCTAGCTAAGGACAAAACCAAAAAGTCATTGAATTAGTTCGAGGCCACACACAATTTTTTAGAGTAATAAACTTGAAAATTATGTCCCACCATCCCATAATTTTAGCAAAATGGGCCTCACTCAGATCCCTTGAATTGATAACATGTCTATTCTAGTAGAATTTCATTGTAACTTACAGTGTAAACAATCATATGATTGTTGGCCACAGATTTTGATGGCAACCCATAATGTATTTCATCATTATGTCAATAAACAATTGATTATAATACATTTATAATATTTACAATATAATTACAGATTCATCCACACCAGATTCTACGGGATCACTATCCAACCAACGAGGTGTATATGTACACAAATTTATATTGTTTCTTTCTTGTTCTTTGGAAAACGGAATTTATAAAGAGATGTTGTGGGGACAATATAATTTTATGTGTGATGGTTATTATGAGGAAACATTGGGACAATAAATAGATGCATTGGGATTGGAAAAAATATCTCGGGCATAACATTCATAATATCAGATCAGTGCACATTGAATTCTAAACTTCACGAACAAAAGAAAATATATATATCTATATCTATATATATATATATTTATTTATTTATTTTATGTGGTTTATGGATCTCTATATTTATAGAATATTTATATTAGGGATTATTTATTGTTTTTTTGTTAGTTTTGTGGTGAACATTTATATCAGGCAAATCTATTTGAAAGGATCATTTCATGTTGGTTCAACCACAAAGTCTGACCCCAGGGTGTCAAGAGAATTGAACCCGTAATCTCTCAATAGCAAAAGTATTTTAACGAAGACTAACTAATTAAACTAACCCTCAAAGTTAAAAAAAGAAATATATATATATATATATATATATATATATATATATAAATAAAATAAATTTCATATTTAATATAAACCCCTTTATATTTGATCAAGTATACCAATACATAATATTCAAAAATTGTTATAGAATGTATAATTGAAATAAGTAATAATAGATTATTGTCATAATTGTGTACTTACTTTGTGTAATTTTAAAATCTTATTAAATAAAATGTTACAAAAATAAAAGAGAAAAAATAATATATTGTTTATGTTTAGTTTTGATAGAGAAAATGTTAAAATTTAAAATAAATAATAAATCATTTATATTATTTATGTTTAATTTTTGATAAAAATAAATAGTAATTTAATTATTTAATTTTTTTACTAAGTATTATAAGTGTAGTGGTTTTTCTTTGTAACTAGGTTGAGTTTCTTAATGTAATGGACAAATGTGTTATGTCGGAAGGATAATACAATTTGTTTTGGAGATTGAGGGAAACGATGGAGAGTGTCGGCGTTAGGTTTTTGCTCATCAGCTCTGAGCGATTGGGCTTGGTCGCACCTTGCAAGCCCTTTGCAAGTCTATAGGACGGCAATGGACTTAAGGCATTAGGCCTCTGGTGGGAATGATTTATCAATGGTGTAAATGGCGCACTCATACTTGAAGAGGTGCGTTCAAGAGGATGGCTATTGATTTTCACAAAATGTGCAGAAGCTGATTTTTATGGCACTAAGGTAGATTTCTTCTATGGGGATCTCAAGATGCTTGATTCTAAAGACAAAAGACAAATCATTTGTGAAGAGCATTGTAATGATAGCATCACATTTCTGTCGCTCTAGTCACATATGGTTCGCCTCAAAAGAAACATATGGGTATTCTATTTGCTCTGCCCACACTGTTGTTATTTTGTATACATTCTAGAATCTTATGTGGGGGTTTCTTTGAGGGCTTTAGAGCCTGTTTTTGTGAAGCATTGAGCAATATGTTGTGTATGGATTAATGACTTTTGGTTATTGAGTTGTGCATCTTTGTATGGCTTTACTTATTTTTCGAGTCACACATTTCTACAAGTATATGGTGCCACCCCTGTTTGCAGGTTTGAGGATTCTCGTCTACCTCTATGTGAAGTTCATCCACTCCTATAGTATCTTTGAACTGAGGATTATAGTTTCCATATATTTATTAGAAATCTTAGTGGGAAGTCCCAAAATTTATGAATCAGATCCACTTATACTATGGCCTCTCTAAAGGAGTCCACAAAAATGAATAAGGGGATTCCCAAAATATTTCAATGCTTATAATATGTTAGGAAAATATTACAAGGCTTTGCACAATTAAAAGACTATAATATCACAAAAAATTATACAAACATTATGAACTCCAAAATTCTAGGGGGTGCTCCTCGTGCAAAATCATTAAATGGAACTCCAACATCCTTTAATGATGCATTTAAATCAGACATTCCTAAGGAAGAAGCACTGAGGAAGTCATTGAACAATACAGATATGAATCAGAACATTCCAGGTCCATATATTGTGGACCAAATGGAACAAGTCACATCTATGGAGGTCAATATTCCACAAGTTTCCTCCTTATTCACAACATTGGAAAGTAGAGCCATCATTGCAGATTTAATGGATTTTGGCAAAAACCTAAAGCACTACATCAATGGGTGTTCTCATCTTGGACACCTAATTGTGCTATTTACCTTTTCTCTAAAGGATTTTTTGTTGTTCAATTTGATACACAAAAAGAGTTGGACTTTGTACTAAATGAAGGGCCTTGGTTCTGGGGGAGAGTTGAGCTCTCAATTACTCTGTGGTTTCCATGGTTTGATGTTACAACCATGGTGATTATTCATTTTGGGTTAGACTCCCAAATATTCCTCTACCTTTTCGGCACCATCAAGTCCTTGAAGACGTTGAGAACAAATTGGGCAAATTAAAAAAAATGGACATGGAAAGAACAGAAAATGGAATTTTTTCTTTTTTTTTTCCAAGGAAAAGGGCATAATTTTATTAATGAAATCAAAATTACATGTTGAACTGGCTGAAATGTTGCATCATCAAGTCAAAGACCAAATGATAAATAGAAACAAGGAGAAAAATTCAAGATAATATACATGATGGGAAAAAGCTAAGCTTTTCGCCCCTTATTTTTCTCAACCCTTCGCCATTCCCCTTGGGATGGCACCAAAGAGACAAGAGCAAGATGATTCCCCACATCAACTTTGGTGTTGTCCTTATCTGAGTCTGAGTTATTTGATGAGTGAATGCGCTTATTCCCACTGATGTCCCCCTCGTCAGGGATCAAGTCGGCCTGCACCCTGTGATTCCGAGCTTCTATTGGGTCTTGTGGGGTTCCCCCTGTGTTTCAGGTTCCATTGGATTTTGACTTTTCCCTTGTGGGGATGGTTCATCCCCAGCTTCATCCTCCTCCTCTTCAGGTTCTGGTGGGGGATATTGCCATCCTTTGGGTTTTTTCCCTAGATTCTTTTTCCTTATAGTATCCTTTTTAGCTTCTGGACACAAGTTGTGTAAATGCCCTGTTTGTCTACAATTCCTACATCTAAAAGCTTTGTTCTCATAATCCAAAATCTGTGTCCAAATCCGCTTGTTGTGGATTAGTTGGATGTTGTCCAGAAGGCCTTTGTTGAGGTCTACCTCAACACATATGTGTGCATAAGTGAAAACCCTTTCCTCTATTCTTTGGGAGTCCGTCTTTATGAACTGCCCAAAACTGTTGCCAATGCCAGCTAGAACTCTGTCCTCCCAGAAATGAAGGGGGAGATTGTGCATTCGGACCCAGACTGGCATTCTGGAGACAACCATGGTGTTTGCGTCGAATTCAGGGAACCAAGGAGTGGTGAACAGGCCAGTTGAACCCCAAAACCATGGTCCTTCCTGTAAAATTTTGTCTCTAGCTTCAAGAGTTGGGAATTTTACAATAAAGAAACCTTTTGAGCAAAGGTGAATATCACATTCTAATGACCAGTTTGTTAAAATCCAGTGGAAGAGCTCTACTGGTTTAGGCCAGAAGCAGTTAAAACGACAAATAATTGCCAGGGATTCATAAGAGGCACATTGCTCATCAGTTTCTGGCATATCTTAAAGGAAATTTTTTCTTTTGTTAGGATTTGTGTGGAGATAGATCTTAACAGAAGGCTACCATATCACATCACTTTGAAGCACATGAATTTTTAGTGGACACAAACTTTATATTATGGGAACACGGACTTTAGATGTCGTGTTTGCTACCACACACGTCATGTACAAAACACATGTCCTATGGCGAAGAAGATCACAAAAAGGAAAAAGAAGCTGACAAACAGGCCAGAATGATGGCAGTTTAGTGATCCCCCCCTTTCGGAAGACGAGGAGGAGGAAAATAAAGAGACTTAACTAGCACAAATAGAAGATAAAATGGAGGGGGATGATGCGGTTCGGGTTGGATCTGCCTCCTCACTAACAATGACTCCAAATGTGGAAGATCATTGTCCCTCGTCAGGAATAGGTGGAACCAAACGATCACCTTCAACAGAGGGTTCAGATTCTGATAAATATCCCCCTCATCTAGAGGAGGGTCAAGAGCTAGATTTGGTTCTAGTTGTTCTAGATTCCATCAGATGGAATCAAGATCAATGTAGAAAGGGAAAAAAAAAAAAGAAAAAATCAACACTATTTATCATCCATACTTTCTTTCTTTTATTTTCTTTTTTTCTTTCTTATGGCACAGCATGATTTTTCAAGATTTTAATTGCTCATGATATGCACAGACCTACTCACAAATGAAATGCCATGCTTCTATGTGTCCCTTGTAGCATACACACTATGTTTGCTTACAAAATGTTGTTTTTATTTCTATAAATAAAAGTTACGGTTTTTTTCTTGTGGAAAAAAAACTAGGTTGAGCTTAGGCCATGACCAACCCTTTTATTGGATGGTAGATAAATGATCAAACCACAATGGGATACTATCATTAGGATTGTGTGAGGCATGGTTGAGCCTAGATTCCCCTTGGGATGGGGTTTAATTTCCCCAAATTGGCTTCCATCCTCAGCCCCTCCCCATGAGGTTTGAACCTAAGACCTCATGTCGACTAAACCCCACACAAACCAACTAGTCTACACCTCATGGGTTAATAAAAGATCGGCACTAGATACAGCTATTTTATAAACACCACAAATGGACTAGTTACCACATGTCTTCAAAGACTTAAACCCACGTAGTTGGAGAAACAAATTGCTCACCAAACCACTCAAGCTAATATCCTTTGTCATTTAATGGTTTTATAACTAAAGATAATGTAACATTTATTTTTCCATGGGAAATATCTTTATATCCTATATGAGAAATACACGTGTTTTGGTCCCAAAGGACTATTACAACAATAAGGTTTGAAGCCATTACAAGAAATATTCATTATGAAATCAGCCTTTCACATATCAAAATTGAACTCAAGTAAAAACATCACAACATATCTCCCAAAAACTTAAAAACTTAAGCTAAACCTAATGAACAAAGATTAATATAACATATTAGTGGATGTAAGAAAACAACACCCCATTATACTTGAAAAATAATAAACGGGACCCTTTGATATTTTTTACATCCGTTATTCCCCCTTATAAATAATTGCAAACATGGTTGAAATATCTTAAGTTTCAAACAGCTTTAAAAATATATATAAAAAAATAGCTAATTCTCAAGGGGCGTGCGTATTTTCTTATGTCTAGCAAGGCCAAAATATTATTGGAATTATTACAATCCTCTCCAAATTTGTACACCTTTAACGGAGAAAGTTCACGATACAAAAAAGCACGGCATACCTTGCAAAGTGTTTCGATTTGGGACATATATTTTTAAGGGTTGGAAAAATTAAGAGCGTAAGTTTAAGGTAGAAACTTCCAAATAATGCTCTATTTCTTAAGTTAAATCACCATTTGTGTATAACTGCACCATGTTATGTATGTATGATTTTTGGTAGGATAAATGTTTCACACTTTTTTCAGTGGGTTCCTCTTATCTTAAGAGTTTATGAGAGATTGTTTTTCAATTGGAAAAACATATTATCGAATATTCTAGTTAAACAAATTAATTTTTTTTGTTTAGTTAATATTGCCATTTATACGTTTATGGGGTTTTGGATTGACGGTGAATGGGTGTACAGTTAAGACACTCCTTGTGATAGATCACCGGTTCAAAATCCCTGTGGGTGCTTAGGTAGTATTATATAGAAAAAAAAATCTCACCACTTATATTCCTCTCTTTACATGTATTATTTTATAATGGATGCCATCTATTTCTTAACCGCATTTCCAACTCTTAGATAGAAATAGACACTTACTATTTGACCATTTCTACCAATTATTCCATTTTGTCACCATCCCAATTTATAAGGCCTTGTTTAATATAAAACTCCCAGGGTTATCAGAAGAAACCAAGAATTGTATCAAAAGGATTGGTGATTGGTATTCAAAATAAAATTTCTCTTATATCAAGATGTGAAGTTGCTATGTTCCCCATAATGTATTTTTTTTGTCAGGTGATAAAGGAAACAAGATTAGATACAAAGGCATCAAAAGAAAAATATTTGAAACCATTATTTTTGAAAAATATTTACTTTTATCATCACATCCAAACAAACTTCTTATTTTTTCAAATTTACATCTTTTGTTGAGGAAATTATGGGGAAATGAGTTATCTATCTAGTTTTTTTTGTGATATTATTTAAACCGAGGCATAGCTCTGTAATCGGGATTCTGAATTTTGAGAAGAAAGCACTTTTTACACTATTGTGCTTTGTTTTTGTTAATATATTAGTTGAACCATCAGTGATTTCATGTTTTCAATAGGCGGAGCAAATTTGGTATTATTATTATTTTAATTTGTGATTCCTATTCTTTTATTGAGATCATTAAAATTTTATTATGCTTTAGTATGAAATGATTTAATGGATTACTAATGATCTATTGATCTAATTCAAGTTGAAACACAATTTTCAAAATGGTATGTGAATTTTTTTAATGTCTTAATTCATTTAATTATTTAAATGAATTAATTTTTCATTTACATTTTGAATGAATATAATAAAGTAGCAAGTGATCTATATTATTTGTCATTTGTTCATTTTTTAATTTCACATACTCATTGATACCCAGGTTATAGTAGAATGCATATAAATAGATTAAATTTAATGATAGTTTTATTTATCTTATTAAGGTTTTTTTAATATCTTTATTTCTTTTTATTTAATTTCACACACAATAAACCTCCATTTGCTGGAGAAAATCACAAAGGGTAACTAGAGTCATTGAAGCAATTAGAATCACAATCCCAAACGAATAAGTGTCTGATTGGGAATTTGACCGGGTGATTTCTTAAATTTTGCTCATGGTCAATTATGGCCATCAACATTTTTGGCACTAGAAGGAGGATCATCTGACTATGAATGGAAAGAAGGTCAGATAGAAAAAATCCAAGCCTTTCTAAGAGATCAAATTCGCCCTCAAAATCTCCTACAACTTCCATATCCCCTTCAAGATCACCATCTTTAACGTCTAAAGTTGCACACCCTAAAGCTTCACACTCAAAATCATCTCAAACTTTAACTCCTCTTCCTCATTCACTAAGTGCAGTTAGAAGGTTTACTAGTGATCCTCCTATTCTACAAGCCCCTCTTGAAAAATTTATTAGTCATCAAAGTCCTCTTCCTTCCCCAGAAATCCAGAGAATTAGAAAGAGGATTGAAGACCTCAAAATATCAAGAGAGTCATCTCAATTTTCTAAATAATCTAGAGGAATTATGTTTTCTTGATTACAAAATTTTGGTGTTTTAACCAAGGCTGAGATAGAGAAATTATGAGTCGAACCATTCTTATTTCCTCTCAAAAATTGGCATCATAAGAAGATTGTCTATGATTTCCATTCAACAACCAGTTACAATAATACTCGTAGTTCTCCCCCTCTTACACCTACTATCACTATCCCACACTCACAAACTCAAGAGTTTGTTGCTCCATTATCTTCATCAACCCCATCTCCTTCAACTCAACCAGTGACATCTTCCCCTGTTACAGATTTTTTAGTTGGTTCATCTACTGTGTCATTGTTACCATATCTTCCCCTACAGCTATTGTTCCAAAAATGGCTCAAAAACCTTGGGAAACTCTCGAAGACATAAACATCCTAGGTCAACAACATCCCTGACCTAAACATCTTGAACGTTGGCTTCCTAAGTTTAACCTTGATAACAATTAACCTCTTGAAGATCATATTAATAACTTCGTGCTATCTATTAATCTAAAGGATGTTCATGAAGAAGATGTTGTTTGCAAATTGTTTCCTTGTGCTTTTTAAGGACGAGTTATCTCTTTGCATTTTTCTTTACTGGCTAATTCTATTAATAATAGGGATACGGCGAACATGAAAGTGTCATATGGAGGGGCAATGGAGAGCTCTGGTTCCTGAGCTAGGGTTTATGCAAAACAACGCGTGAGACAGGGCTGGAGAATCACAGTTTCAGACTGGCAGCATTGTTTCGAAAGGGGCAATTGCTGTCGGACTGGATGGGAGCAGAGGGGTCCAGTGGGACCCCAACCTTTAAGCAGATTGTCATGCAGAAACAGCTACAGAAAATGAAAGAAGGAGTCAGAATAGAGGGAATGAACAGCAAGTTGCAGAACAGCAGAAAAAACAAGGAAAAGACACCAATAATGCCTGACAAGACAGAAAATACCTCAGAAGTCAGAACTACAGAGAAGCAGAACCGGACAGACACAAAAGACAAAATGGCCGCACAGTTACCACCCTCAGAAAATGAGGAGGAACGTCCAAGAGAAGACAAAGAACCAGCTGATAACAGCGAAGCTCAGTCGGAGAAGGAAGGGGAACCCAGTGAGCGTCCCAACAGAACCCCTCTGACTAGCAAGGCCTGCAAGCCTAAGAAAAAAGACAACCTACGGGTAACAATCACTGACCCTGAAATCCAGGCCTATAGGGAGCACATGGCTGAACATGCCATCATCTGTAAGTTTATGGGAATCTGGCCGTCTGAAAGGACTCTATGCCAATGGATAAGACAGCAGTGGAAGCCAAAAGGAGATGTTCAGTTGCACCTGGGAGCTAAAGGTTTTTTCATAGTAGTCTTTACAAGTCTAGAAGACAAAAACAAAGTATTCGAAGGCGGCCCTTATTTTCTAGCAGCGGCAGGCTTGTACATGAGACCGTGGAAGCAAAACTTTGTCCCAGAAAAGGAGTCTTTTACTCAGGTGCCAGTCTGGATCAGACTCTTCTCTCTCCCAATAGACTATTGGGGACTGAGTGCTTTAAAGAAAATAGGTGACAAGCTGGGAACCTTTGTTAAAGCATCAGAGGCAACCATGCAGAAAAGATACACCTCCTACGCTAAAATATGTGTAGAACTAGATGTCTCCGGCGCTCTACATGAAGGGTTATGGCTCGAGTACAGGGATGAGGAGTACTTTCAGGCATTAGACTATGAGCAAATACTCTTCAGATGCAGGAAATGCCACGAGCATGGGCATCTGATAAGGGATTGTCCACTGAACAAAAAGGAGGCAGAAGACGAGAAAATACAAAACCACAAAGACAAGAACAACTTCATAAAACCAAAGAACAGGCAGCGCGCCAACAGAAGAAGGATTAATAAAGGTAGCACAGAAAGAAATCACTTCAGTAACCCCTTTGAGATCCTAGATCTTGAGACTGACTCGGAGGAAAAGCAAAACACACCTCATGTGGTGGCAGGGCAAGAAGAACAGGAGGAACCGACAAGGAAAGGAACTACGGAAGGAGAATCAAACGGTGAAATCCATATGCAGGATAGAACAGCAGAAACGGAAGAAGAAACAGAGATGTTAACAAGTGAAGCGGGAAGTGAAGACCTAGACCGGGAGCTGGAAGAAACCCTAGCCATGGAAGGAATGGACCTCACGGCGATTGTAGAAAGCTGGAAAGCCAAAGGGATTGAGGCAGTACCGGAGGAAGAAATCAGGAAGGTCAATGACCTCTTCATTGCACGACAGAATGCAGAAATAGAGAAACAGAAAAAGAAGTTAGGCATCTTCAAAGGAAATAGCCCAAACTATAAAGCAATCCTGGGAAGAGCCTCTGCTTCGAGGCACAAACGCCGCAGAGGTCGCAAGACAAGCAGAGAACATCTGCAGGAGCTTGGGGAGATTCTGTACAACGCAGGTATGATCAGACAGCTAAGTGATTACCCGTCCTTCCAAAAACCTGTTTAAACATGAAGATTGTATCATGGAACGCAAGGGGGATCAATAGCCAGGCTAAACAGAGGATTCTAAAGAGGCAGATGCAGAAGTACAACCCGAACATTATGTTTCTTCAAGAAACCAAATGTAATAAAGTTATCATAGATCGCCTACGAGTTAAGCTAGGAAGATTTATGGAGGTCCTAGAGATAGAAAGCCAAGGGCGAGAAGGAGGCTTAGCTACGTTCTGGGACACAAGGAAGTACCAGGTTCTAACAGCTGAAGCAAGCAAAAATTACTTAGCTCTGGAACTGCAACCCACAGGTAATTCTATTTCTTTTATATGCATCAATGTCTATAGTCCCCAGAAGTCAGAAGACAAGATTAATTTCCTAGCGTCTTTATCCAATTTTATAGACAGACACCCTGATGCTAAATATATATTGGGGGGAGATTTCAACATGATAACCTCCCTCCTGGAGAAAAAGGGAGGCCTCAAAAAACTAAACAGAGACGCGGAGGCTTTTACAAATTTCATTGACAATGCAAAAATGATAGATGTCTACCCTAAGAGTGGAAAATTTACCTGGAACAACAGAAGGGGGGGGGGGGGGGGAGGCTTATATCTTCCAGACTGGATCGTTTCTTAGTCTCGGAAAGCATAATGTTAGATGGAACGGTAGTGGAGTCGAACATCCTCCCTAGTGGTGGTTCGGACCACTGGCCGATCTCACTTGCTGTGGAGCTTCAGGGCACCCCCAGGAACAAACCCTTCAGGTTCGAAAAATTCTGGATAGAACACCCCAACTTCCTTTCAATGGTGGAAAAATGGTGGTCAGAACCACTAGATGTAGAAGGGTCCAAAATGTTCAATCTTCAAAAGAAGTTGAAAAACATCAAAATGAGGTTAAAGGACTGGAATAGGGCAGTTTTCGGAAATATCTTTCAGGAGAAAACTAACATTGAAAACAAGTTGGAACAAATTCACAAAGACGGTGCAGCAGGATGCAGCAGGGAAGAGACCTTGGAACAAGAAAAAGAGCTCACTCAACAATGGCACAATAGATGCAAGCAGGAAGAATCGCTATGGAAGCAGAAATCAAGAATCCTTTGGCTGAAGGAAGGGGAGCAAAATACAAAGTTTTTCCACAGATCAGCCATGGACTATAGAAGTGCCAACAAAATCCTAGAATTAAAAAACAGGGAGGGAGAAATCTTCAGAAACCACAACGAGATATTAGAAGCCCTATCGGCCCACTTTAGAAGTATAGCACAAGAACCAGGAATTAACAGAGAGGAGGCCATCAAAGAAGTTACTAATAGTATACCTAAATCTATCACAGAGGATCAAAATTGGGCCCTAAGAAGAACTATCACCATGGAAGAAGTCGAAGAGGCAGTGAGGAGCATGCCAAACGACAAAGCTCCTGGACCGGATGGATTTACCATCAACTTCTACAAAGCCTGTTGGGACATTGTAAAGCAAGATATTTGGGAGATAGTGGAAGACTCAAGAAGTTCCAAAACGATTCTTAAATCTCTGAACTCAACTTTCATTGCTCTTATACCCAAAGTGGAGGAAGCTAATACACCAGAAAAATTCAGACCCATAGCCCTTTGCAATGTCATCTACAAGATCATTTCTAAGGTCATAGCCAACAGATTGAAGGCGATCCTCCCTGGCATTATTTCGCCAGAACAGTCTGGCTACGTGGAAGGAAGACAAATTCTAGACAATATTTTGATGGCACAGGAGATGATTCATTCACTTCATTCGCGGAAAGAAGCCGGAATGCTCATGCAGTTGGATCTTTCCAAAGCTTATGACAAGGTAAGCTGGCGTTACCTGGAAGCAGTTTTAGAAGCTTTTGGTTTCAGTAAACAGTGGATCAAATGGGTTTCGGCCCTTATAAGATCTCCCAGATATTCCATCCTGGTGAATGGCGCCCCGTCCGTTCCCTTTAGCCCCACTAGAGGTATCAGGCAGGGTGATCCCCTTTCCCCTTTCTTGTTTGTCATCTTAATGGAGGGCCTAGGCAGATTGATTACCAAGCGAAAAGCAGAGGGTCACATTAGAGGATTGCAACCCATCAGATCCATTCCGGCCACAACTCATCAACAGTTTGTGGATGATACCATGTTGCATGGTACTCCGTCTGTTAAAGAAGCTTTAGCCTACAGAGATATTCTCAATCTGTTTAGCAAAGCCTCGGGAATGGAGATTAATTTCTCCAAGTCTATTATTTTCTTCTTCAATACACATCGAGCTATCCAATCTCATCTGTCTCGACTTCTAGGGTTCAAAATTGGAACCTTACCTTCAAGATACCTTGGTGCCCCTCTAACTCTCAAACCTTGGCAAAAGGTTCACTGGGAGAAAGTCCTAGCCAGTATGGAAAGAAAGTGTAAACATTGGACTAACAGAGCTCTGAATTTTGCAGGTAGATTAATACTAACAAAAGCGGTATTGCAGGCTATCCCTCAGTATTTGCTATCCATTCTTCCTGCTCCCAAAGGAATCTTAAATCAAATGAGAATCATCCAGCGATCCTTTTTATGGAGCGGTAACAGTGAAAAGAAAAAGTGGTCTTTAGTAGCTTGGCAGAAACTGTGTAAACCTAAGGACAGAGGGGGACTAAATTTGGTTGATCCTTCAGTAGTTAATAGAATTTGCGGGGGCAAAATTTGGTGGAAGTGGGTTTCAGAAACAAGCCTCCCTTGGGCCACTCATTGGAAGGAAAAGTATATGCCGAACAGCACCACTCAAGAACTCATAAGAATGCAGGAAACTCCTAACGGTTCACCAATTTGGAACCATGCCAGAGACAATAGAAGTATTATTCAGGACTATTGCTTCTGGGAGATACGAAATGGAAATCAGGCATTCTTCTGGGAGGATGCCTGGCAACAGGCCCCGAAACTGGACACCCCTCAACTGCTTCCGGTGAAGTTAAGCAATCAGAATGAGGGAAAACTCAAAGTTAACCATTACTGGAACCCAACCAGTGAAGACCCGGTTTGGAGGGAATGGATAGTTTTCGAATCTTCCCACAACGAGGATACACGGGAAAGCATTCAAGCTTTAAATCAACAGATCCTCAAAAGAAAAATCTGAATTGCTGATGAAAATGACAAGCTTAGATGGGGACCGAAAGGCAACGGGGATTTTACCCTAAAGGAAGCAAGGAGTATCATAGAAAGGGAAGAACAGCCCAATCTAATGCCCTGGACTACTAAAGTCTGGGACAATCTCCAATGGCCGAAAGTTAGAACATTTTTATGGCTACTCATGCAGAAGAAAACACTAACATGGGAAAACTTATTGAAAAAAGGATTCAAGGGACCATCCCGGTGCCCTATGTGCATGGAGGAAGCAGAAACAATGAATCATCTTTTCAATTCCTGTGTATGGGCAACCCAGCTTTGGCAATGGATGGAAGGAATTCTTGGGGCTTCGGACAGGAACAGAGATTCCATTCACGACACAATCATCAACTGGAGGAGAAAATTTTCTAAAATGCGAAGAGTTGAAAGTATTTGGAAATGTATCCCAGGTTTTATTCTATGGACGATATGGAAAGAACGCAATCGTAGAATTTTCCAGGAGGAAGTTAGAAACATAGAGTTTGCAAAAGAGTCTATCACTATTAACATCAAACAGCTCATACAAACAAAATGCAAAATAGAATTGAATGAACAACCTTCGGATCAGGACTTACGAATATTGAAAAGCTTTCAACTGGACGCTTCCAGCAATCAACCATCCGGGGGAAACAGGACTCAACCTTCATCGCAACACCTTAGTTGGCAGTGCCCGCCAGAAGGAGGCCTCAAATTGAATTTTGATGGGGCTTCGAGGGGCAATCCAGGCATAGCAGGGATTGGAGGTGTTATTCGAAATCAGGATGGGGACATAGTTCATGTCTATTGCAGAGCTCTCGGCGAAAGCACTAACAATGAAGCAGAGTTTGCAGCGCTTGAGCAAGGCTTGAAAATTCTTAGAACAACCCGACAAGGGAGTGTCATTGTTGAGGGGGATTCCTCTTTGGCTATCACAGCGGCTAAACGCTTACAAGCAGGAACGAGAGCCAGTAAAGCCACCAAACATTGGAGGCTGGCTAAGGCTACTGAAAGCATAGCGGAGCTGATAGCGGAAATGAGAGGTATGGTGTTTCAGACAGTCAGAAGAAAGGCGAACGGGGTGGCAGATTTCTTGGCAAACCATGGTATTGACAACCCGAACGAGATTTTGGACAGCTGTTGGCAGGAGGTTAATTGCCCCAACATCAAAGTGACATGTGCACAATTGGCGGAAAAGGATTTAACCCAAGCCGATCACACCTAGCCGGTGAAGGTTTCGGATCGCGGAACCGGAATTTTGAAGATACCGGTAAGAGAAACAATCATAACTAAGGTAATGGAATGACAGGACGTCTCCGGAGGTGGAATTCCTGGTGGCGGCAGGCCAGCCAGTCGAGAGATCATCACAGATCGACCCATAGGATATGCAGCATCAGCAACATCAATTACAAGACACATGGCAGGGTTCCGTATGGAATAATATCAACAACATTTATGGTGACTTCTAAAGAAGCGGGTTGGCTCGAATTTCAGGACAGGACGGCCAGACATACAGGTAATCAGGTTCTATCAAATACCAAGAGTTACCATAGCAATAGATTAAACGTACAGGACATGTGGCACTTCATCACTTGGATCCTGAGCAGCCACCTTCAAGCCAATTCGATCGTAGCCGGCCTGGCTTGTGCGAGCCTCATGCTAATTTATTTCGACAGTACTCCCACTACAAGCAGTATTAAGACCGTCCTCAGGAGGTTTTACAAAGGAAAAAACTATAAATTGGAGGGTAGCCACTCTGTTTTTATTATAGTCTATCTTTGTAGTGTTGAGCGTGCATCTTGCAGCGAAATTTGCATCAGCTGGGAGGAGTACAGAGTGTCTGGAATGGATCCGGAAAGCTGCCGGTGTGCTGCTGCCAATAAGGATCTTCAAGAGGCAAAGAGAAGCTCTGACACCCGCACGGCAACTAGGAACAAACGGAAAATCGCTGATATGGAAGCCAAGGTCAAGCATGAGGAACAGAGGCGCACGGAGGAAGAGATTGCTGAGAAGGTGGATTGGTTGAAAGATCTGGGCACCCCCTTGAAAAGGGCTACTCAGTTTATCAGGACTAAAGCAGAGAGTTGGCGAACAAAGACTCTCATCGCCAAAGCTCTGGAATCGATTGAAAAAGAAAAGCAACATTTCGTGAACGAAGTGAACCTCACCGAGGTTCAGATGGCTAAAATTATCGACTACAACAAAGCTCTGGATAGTCGAATTACCACGGTGCATGAGGCGGTTCAAATAGTCAATAGGAAGCTGACTCTGCTTATCAGGATCCTGAGGGATACTGTTAACACTACCCAAGTCCCTATGCAGCCAGCTACAGCAGAGGTGCCGGAGCATGAACCGATCAAAGCCCTGCAGGCGAGGGTGGACAAATGTGTGCGGGAGATGGGTCTGGACACCATCAGTCAAATGGGCAGGTTTATCTAGGATTCTCTCTGTGGCTGCTGCCTTCGTCGGTTGCTGTGTGTCTCTTTCAGTTCTCTCTGTGTCTGTGTTTGCTATGTTTATCTCTCAGTTTCTCTATGTCTATGTTAATGTAATGGACTGTATTGTCTCGGCAGTCTCGGTTTATAGATACAAGTTTTACTCGAGCCACCCTGCGCGGTGTGCTTTTTGAATTTTCTTTTTGAATCCTCTGAGCAGGTGTCAAGTGATGGTATATTGTAAAGCCCTGCTTCTTATCTGCTTCGGCGGATTTTTTGTACTATATTTTGTTATATAATATAAACATCTGACTTACACAAAAAATAATTGGGATACTTTCCAAGATAAGTTCATAAAGAAATTTGGTGATGGTAAATAACCAGATTTATTGATAATTGAAGATATAATATAAATATGATTCCTAAAGAAAGAATGAAATATTTCAATCAAAGGTCTAATAAAATTTTGAATAAAATACCAGATGCTTCTAAGCCAGGTGACAAAGTTTAAATCCAATTTCACACTGGATATTTCCCTACTTCTACAGTAATGTTCGTTAAACGAGTATGCAAGAACACTCTATCAAAAACCATGCAAGAAGGAATGAATATTGAGAAATAAATGCTCAGCATAGCTAAAAAAGCTATTGTTGAAGAAAAGAAGCCCTCTTCTCAACAAGCCAAGAATGTTACTTTCAAAGAAGAAAAGAAAGAAAAGGATGCTTTTGACATGGAACGATTGTAGAAGGTCCTTAAAACTTTGGAAAATGAAGTTGTTGATTTAAAAAAACAGGTAGATGAGGAGTATTATTCAAAAATGCATTTTCATCAATTCGTTAGAAGGAAATCAATAAACTCCTCTTGCTACCTAGATCTCAATTGTAGAAGAAGTGGAGGAAATTGAAGAACTAGAACAATCTCAAGAAAACCTGAGACCTCAAACGCAAATGCTACGTGGGATATTGCAAATTCATTATCAAATGAAGAAGATGAATTTCTTGCAGTTGCAACAAGAAGCAGAAGCACCATTGCAAATACATCAACCCTTACTACTTGTACTCTAGGTAGTCCAGTAAATAAAGATTCAACCCAAGACAGGTCAACTTTCAAGAGCTTGATTGTTTCTAATAATGTTGATTATAATATCATTGAAGACATGAAAAAGATTAAGGCCAATATATCTCGGTATGAGGTTAGTAAGTTACAACAAAAACACAAATAATTACTTAATGCTTTAAAAGCCACTTCTAAAATGTTGAAAAATGCAGCAATAAATTCTGAATTTGATTTTGCCTTGATTAAATTGAGAAAAATTGAAATTTCGCATCAACAGACAACTTGGAGGAGTTAACTGAGGTGACATGGCTCTTTTCACTCAGTTAGCTCAGTTAATTCAAGTTAGGGGCATAAAGTTCATTTGTATGTAGTGATTCCTAAATTTTACAAGCCTAGGTTGACTAATTTTTAGTTGTAATCAGTGAAACTAGTTGTAATTGTGAATAGAACTATTTGGTGGTAAGTTAAGTAGTGGGACATCAGCCTAACTCAGAGATCATCTAGTTAACTGATCAATCAGCTAATAATTAGCTCATGCATGGAAATAATACTAGTTTCTCATTTGTGGTGGAGTTTCCAAGGCAGTGTAACAACAGTTGCAAACTAGTTTGAGTGTACAAATGTTGCATGAGGTCAGATGGACCATCCTTGGGAATTTCACAATATAGAGGAATTTCCTAAGTAATAGGGGCCCAATTACTGAGGAATTACACAAGGAAATAGGGACATAGTGGGTTGAATTGGTTAAGTACCAGCCAGATCATTCATTCAGTAGGAGAGAATATAATTGCTTTTGTAGTTTGAGCTCGGCCATTGAGCTGAAAAATGTAATAGTCTCTCTTACTCACTTGATTAATGAACACAAGGTTGAAGAGGTTTTAGAAGTTTCTTTCCCCTAGATAAATTTTTGTGCATGTGTGTTAATTCTTCTTGCATGTTTATGATTTGTGTTCTAGATTGGGAATTGAATTCTGCAAAGCAATAGAGTATGTTTGAGTCTTGTGATTTAGTAAATTTCATGAGAAGATTCAAATCTACAACATAATTTCTACATGGTATCAAAGTAGGATTCACATTAGAACAGGAATTTTGAAGTTGTTTCTCAAGATGATCGATTTTGCAGTTTAGTGTACAGGATCTATACGCAGTTGGGAAAATGACCTTCAACAGGATGAGACTAGAGTATGCCTTAAAAGGTAGCTCTAATTTCATTGCATGGAAGGATCACATGGAGGTGGTATTGGATGAAAATGGATTGCTAGAATATGTCAAGATAGACATTGCAAAACCACAAGCATCTGATGCCCAGAACCTTGCACAGTGGAATAAAGATGTAGCTAAAGCCAGGAGGATAATCCTGGAGGGTGTGAGAGACCACATAGTCTTGAAAATACATGCAAAATAGATTACCTTTTCTATGTAGAATACCATCAATGAGTTATTCAGAAATAGCAATGAAGTCAAAAAACTTCAACTGGTGAACAAATTGAGGATTGAAGACAAAGGGTATGAGGTAGTCTTCAAAGATGGGAAGGCCTAGCTCAAGCATCTTGCTTCATGTCAAATCAAGAAATTTGGTGTCAGGATTGAGAGCCTCTACACATTAGAGGAAGATGCATGCACAACCTTGAGAAGCAAGGTAGGGATTAGAGATGTTGTGGTTGAGAGGGAGCATGATTTATCTCTCAAGAGGGAGCCTCAGTCAGTTGGAAGTTGGGTTGACTAGGAGGATGATGATGAAGAGGACCAGTCAGAGACCTCAAGTAGGAGGAGAGTTCGAGCTAAGTGGGTAGAGGTAGCACATGCATCCATACCTCTAGGCATGAGGTGGGGCGATGTAGAGCCCTAGTCCTAAGAGTTGCAAAAATTTGGGAGGGGTCCATTGAGGTGTTCTCCACATGGATCGTTACCTTTCTACGGGGGCCCACAGTATTCAATAGCAAGAGGATTAGTGTCAGTCAGATAATGAGGAGTGCAGAGGAGTGGTTACAGCAGAGCAAGAGGCTCAGTAGAAAAGTCAGCAGCAACACAGTTTTCCCAGTAGATAGTTGATTCAAATTTTTTTTGTTGCTTCTCAATTGCAGATTGTAGTAGTAGCAACAATAGTGAGAGGTGTTGAATGCAGTACATTCCACAGGTGTAGGATAAGGGTGGTTGATAATCCCTTTCTTGCTAAGAGGGAGTGTTGAAAAATGCAACAAGAAATTCTCAATTTGATTTTGCTTTGATTAAATTGAGAAAATTCAAAATTCCACATCAGCAGAAAACTTGGACGAGTTAATTGAGGTGACATGGATCTTGTCACTCAATTAACTCAATTAATTTGAGTTAGGGACATGAAGTTCAGTTGTATGTAGTGATTCTTAAATTTTAGGAGCCTAGGTTGAGTTAATTTCAATTGTAATTAGTTAAACTAGTTCTAATTGTTAATAGAACTAGTTGGTGGTAAGTTAAGTAGTGGGACATCAATCTAACTCAGAGATCATTTAGTTAACTAATCAATCAGCTAATAATTAGCTCATGCAGGCAAAGAATATGAGTCTCCCAGTTGTGGTGGAGTTTCCAAGGTAGTGTAACAACAGTTGTAAACTAGTTTGGGTGTACAGGTGTTGCATGAGGTGAGGTGGACCATCCTTGGGAATTGCACAATCAATTAGAAGAATTTCCTAAATAATAGGGGCCCAATTACTCAGGAATTACGCAAGGAAATAGGAGCATGGTGGGCTAAATTGGTTAAGTACTAGCCAGATCAGTCATTCAGTAGGAGAGAGTAGAAATGTTTTGTAGGTTAAGATCTACCATTGAGATAACAATTATAATAGATTCTCCTACTCACTTGATTAATGAACGCAAGGCTGAAGGGGTTTTGATCAGTTGATTTACCCTAGATAAATATTTTTGCATGTGTGTTAATTATTCTTGCATGTTTATGATTTGTGTTCTAGATTGTGAATTGAATTCCACATAGAAATAGATTAGGTTTGATTCTTGTGATTTAGTAAATTTCATGAGCAGTTTCAAATCTACAACATAATTTCTACATAAAACTTATTTATTGTCTATTACTATTGTTACTAGGAATAAAAATAAAACTCTACAGAATTCCTCTTCAGAGAAAAAAAAAAGATTCAAGATGATGTTATTGTGATTAGTGAAAAATCCAATTCTCATACCCCATATTTTTATTAAATTTTGGTATTTTTAATAAAACATTCACAGTTATCTAGCTGATTCAATAACCTCTTCAAATTTATGCCCTATTCAGTATGTCTCAAAATTAATGCTATGCCACTAGGAAAATTTTAAAGAAACCATGCCCCCCACTTCCCCCCGAAATTATATGTATAATAAATGGGTGAATCCCCATGGTACATATAAAAATGTATAGGTTATTTTTTCAATTATATAATATGTATATATATTTTTTTGGCGAATCTTTTATTGAATTATAATTTTTTGTTAAATCTTGGCGATTTTTTCACTAAATTATAAAACATTGTAAATTCATTGCAAATAGTGTTACTTCTCAACATAGTGTTTTGGTGGCTAAGTTAGTGATGTTATGTTCAAAGTGTTCAACACCTTCACAAGTTATATTTTGGCACTAGGTGAGATCAGTGCAACATCTTGGAAAATTTCAAAGGATCATTAATCTATGTGACATTATTTCCCTACCCACCTATTTCAAGTTTTGGGCTTGCTCATTTTTAGGAGAATTTTCTCCACTTGGTGAGTTGTAGTAGGGTTGGTTTGGTGGCATTTGGGGGGCAATTAGGTTGGTTAGGAGTTATTTTTTTGAGATAAATCTCAAACCCTTATCGTGACTAGTAATAAAAATGAGTGTATGTCAAATTGTTCCACCAAATTCCCGATGGGGGTGTTAGATACCGAGGAAATGTTGGTACAAGCGCTGACGCATAGGCTATGACATAGGACATATGGATGAAGGATGGGAAGGAAAAGTATCTTCCCTTCCGCGTTGTGTATTATACTATGTTAATTTTGTTTGCGCATGGGTGTGATATGGCAGTGTGGGGAAGACAGTGGGAGATTGGAAACTTAATGCAGAAGGTGGCAAGAGGCCCGAGTTATTGTGAGAACGCATGAGCGGCAATAGATTTTTTAGTGGAAAGGGTTGTTTTCCTATGGGTGGGTGCCTGGCTCCTAGAGGAGGCATATTGGTGGCGTAGACTAAGGCATTGGAAATTCTTAGGGGTGTGGCGTCTTTGGGCAAACAGTTCGCCATATAGGGGAGGTAAGTTGGTTTCGATCATGCTCTATGTATTTTTTCATTGGCTTTGGGTTGTTAGTTGCACGAGTAGGATTTTCCCTTGCCCTTATTGTTATGGGGACAGTGATTTGCAGTCTCTTTAGATCAAGAGATCATTTTTGTGGTGTCTACTCTATGTCCCACTGCCTTGGTGTTCTGGGTTTGTCTTTGCCTAGGTTAACTCTTGTTTTTCAGAGGTGCATTCAAGTTTGGATACTTAATCCTATTGTCTAGGTTGAATAGTGAATCTTCTTGTTGTAAGTTTTTCCTAGCTCTACCTGAGTGTGGAGAGGTTTTCTAATGCATAAACATTCGCAAGATTTTATAAAATTTGTTAGCGCTCAAATCTGCCTCTGGCTGAGGAAGGAAAAACTCGAGGCCACATCAAACCACGCTCAGCCTCGTAGCTAGCCCTACGAGGACAGGAGAGGGCTCTCTCCGGGTCTATCTCGGCAAAAGGTCTTCAAAGGGGCTGAGATGACCGATAAGGAATACTGATTTTAGGCTAGTAAATTGATAGAAAGGGGTTTTTTGATAAATGATTGGGTTTTCTGGGCTGTGTGGGGCAAAGACAGCAAGAGCAGAGATTTAATCAAAGGCACAGATTACTCCATAAGGCAAGGTAGGCAAGAGCTTAAGCATCCAAACTGAAATTATATGAAATGGAAGGACTGTTAAGAAAGCTGAAAGGGGCATTAATGTATGAATCCCTTTCAGATAGAGGAAGAAACACAAAACATGAATGCTTCTCCAGGGCAAAGCAGTAAGCTGAATTTTACCCTTTTCACTCAGAAACATTCAAATTGAAAATGATTTATGAATGAAATGAAAAACATTACAAGATACATATGAAACAGAGAAAAACGTAATGCTAAGTTGTTACCACAGGGATCTTATGAAATAGAGCTGTACTCTTCAATTAATCTCTGTCAAACAACTGTACAATAAAGCTCTCTGTTCTCCTCCACGCACCTCTCAGAACTCTCTCTCTCCTTTTACAAGTGATTTTTAATACATTAAATAAAACTCAGAAAGGAGATAACTGATCGATGAAAATAGGGCATTGTTACATCAATAATCATGAAAATAGGAAAACTCTGCTCTAAAAGGAATAGCGTTGTATTTGTTTGTTGATGACCAATGAAAGGGCGGAAAACCGTAGCTGAAGACCTTTCCGAATCACAACTGAAAACAAAAATAGGCCCCCAATCTTACTGCTCTGCTGTTGTGGATATCTTCTCTCTAATTTTGGCTCTCGGACTATTTATTTCCCCTTACCAAATAAAACCAAATTTTAATAAAAATAGCAAACAGAGTTCCGCAACTACTGCACAAACTCTGATCGCTCTTTTTCAAATTTCTGTTCCTTCTTCGTTAACATTCTCACTTCTTCACCCTCACTTGGATTATGAGGTGTACAGTCCTCTTCAACAGTTTTCTTAATTCTTCATTTTCCGCCATTCCAATCTGTCGTTTTTTAGATCCATTCTTTCCAACAAGAATTTTTTGATGGTCGAGCTTAAACACAATGAAATGTTTCTCTATGCGTAAAGACCCATCTCACATTGATTTCCAATCAATCAAGCACTGATCCATTGTATATGGTATTTCCTGATGAATACAATCCAACATCTTCGTACAACCTCAAGAGATAAACTTTTCAAGTACTCCTTGTCCATCAACATGGGATCTTCACCCCAAGGTCTTTTAACAGCTTGATCCATTAAATATTTTACAAGATCTTTGACACCAGAACCTCTCATTCCAGCTATCATGTAAAATTTATCATATCCAGGGAGGTGTCCAAATTCGGAAGCAACTTTCAATAAGTTTTTTTTTTTTTTTAACTTCAATTAAGTCATCCTTATTCATGCATAAGATTCACTTTTGTTTGTGTTTCATAGTTTCTCCCCGCACTTTCACAAGAGATATTACCCTTGGATCAGGCTTTATAAGATGTCGATGAGCATTAACCATTACTATTAGTACATTATAGAGAAATAATGATCCTCATGTACTTTCAGTGCGTTGTGTGACATCTGCACTGTAAAAGCGGCTAGAACTATTGTGCATGACGCAATTTGTGTGTTCCCCTTTTGTTATCACTCCAAGGATCTCATCTCAATGTGATCTCCGTGAGGAACTTATCCGAGATTTTCGGCACTGTTGACAATTGTTTTCGGTTTACAGTCATATAAGGAAGCTGTGTCTTTATGGAAGATAGAGTGTTCACTTTAACCTGGAGTTCATCACTTGTTTGCTTCTGAAGTTACCATGAATGTCAATCTCTCGCTTCAAAACTGTTTCATTCAGCGCCAAATAAGCTGCCAAAGCATCGACTGCTGCGATGATGCCACAGTGAAAATGACTTTGCACGCCTTTTGAGGCATTTTGACACCGAACTGGACACAGGAACAAATTTTTTTGGCTCTATGACTATGTGGGTAGTGCCCCTGCCCAACGAGTAGCGCCCGACAAGTGGGTAGCGCCCGTGTTAATTAACACTCGCTGTGGAACTTATGTGGGTAGCGCGCACTATGTGCGTATTGCGCACTCTGTATGGGTAGCGCCCCCCTCCACTCCATGGTTCTGTAAACAAATTTTCGCTCTCCACTTCTCTAATTCGACCTTTACTCCATCACACTGCTCCCTCTCCAGTAATTGCCTTTATCCAAACTCGAATTACAGAGAAGACTTCTTAGTCCACTAACAAATTTTGGATCCACACTCAAAGTTGATTATGTTGTGCCTTATCTACGAGAGAAAGCATGAGTTTTCTTGCCAATGTCTGGCCAGCTACAAGCCACACATGGTTCACTTTCAAGATTATAACCATCAACTCCACCAAACAGCTGGGTGCGTTGTATAATTTGGCATTCTGACATTTGGATGCAAAACTCTATTTTGTTTGACTTCTTTGTCTCTGATTGCTGATGATGTTCTTTCTGTTTGTGCTTTTGCAGGGACAGGAGCTACTGAAGCTATTGCCATTTGAAGAGCTGGAGAATCTAAAACATTTTGACAAATCACATCTTCTAAAAAAAAACACATTTGATGATTTCTTCTTCAAAACAGGGTTTTGAAGAAGAATCAATCTCACATTATTGACGATGACATCCCTGAAAAACTTACTGAACCTTCCTCTGGCCTGCACAAGACCAAACCCTGGACTCAAGAATTAAAATGACTCTTTAATGACTGCAAATGATGAGAAATGAACCTTGGTAAATTTGACTGCAGCGGACTGACAAGACGGAGTCTAACATCGGCTCCAATGGGGATGGCAGCTATCGCTTCTTGGAGGTGCCAAGAACCGCAGAGCTTTGGGAGAGCAGACAGTGCCTCCATCCATTGGGCTATGGAGTCATTATTTCGAAGAAACGACAAAAGACTAATGACTTAACTTATTAACTGGAAAATCGACTCAAACTGACTTGATGCAAACTGAAATGACTGAATTAAAACAAAAACTTTCTGAAAAGGGCAACAGTCCATCAAGATTTGGAATCATGATGACAACCACCTGCATACTAATGAAATATGTACAATCATGTATAATGGGCTTTCCAATGTAACTAATCAATCAGATGGCTTCTTGACGGATTTCCCTGATCAGATTTGCTGGTCAACAATACAAACTGATAACTGGGCATCCAAAAACATAGCTGACCATGATCTCCTTCATCACTGAACACTGCAATAATCACTTTCACTGCTAACTGTAACAAATCTGCCTTTGGATCCTGAAAAACATGAATATTTACCTCTTGTTGAAGAAGCAAGTCTTTCTCTTCTAATTATGATCTGTCTTTATCATGTACTTCAGTAAAAGTATGCTCCTGGGCTTCAAAAAACTCTGAACAGGTAGATGAGCAGATCTCCTCTTGTAAAAAAATTTCAACACATGAAATATATGAAGAATCTGAAAGGTAATCCTGTATGCTCTGATATTCTGTAGTCTGACAATATGGTAGGTCATCTTCATATGATATCACAACCAAATTATCAAGTTCCTTATTACATTCTTCAATCATAAGGAAAGAAACTTCAGCTGATTCTTGAAGTGCAAAAATGACATTTCTATCATCTACCATAAATTCATCCAAAGGAACAGTTTCACTTACTTGAATGAATATCTCATATTGCTTTTCATGAACATCTTAATCCAAAACTCTGTCTTTGATCTCAACAGCAAAGCTCTCTTTGATGGGCTTCAGCACAAGATATGCTTGGTCATTACAATTTGAATCTAGTTCTGAAATAGCTGACTTGACTGCATCACATTCTGAAATTGAATCTTGACTACCCTGCACGCTGTCTTCTTCTGTGGGAAGATCTGAAACGACACTTTCTCTTTCATCATTTTCAGCCATATGGCCATCTTCAACCTGCTGATCTTGATTTTGCTGCAAAATTTCCTGGTCATCTTGATGGGTATCCACTAGGTTCTCTTCATGTTGCTGAAATGGATTCTCATACAGAGCCTCCATGATCTCATCATCCATAAAATTATCATCTTCATAATAGTTCTCAAGGATTTCAATAAAAGTAGAAGCATGTTTGCATCAATCATGAACTAAATTTAATGATGGATAAGATGCTTGATTTCTTTCAATGAACAAGGCATGAAAATCCTTTAAATAGTAAATACAGGCCAACGACAAATTTTCATACCACGATTGGGCTTCACCTTCCAAAGTGGCCACGAATATCTTCATCATGCAATCTTCAGGTAAATCCACCTTCAACTTGCAAATATGCATGTGAAATCTAACCAGATGTAAAGTAGCATCCTTCTTATCATCATCTTTAAACGTAGGCAGATTCCTTGACCAATCTACCTTGGGCATCTTATTCGGAAAACCTGGAATGTGATCTCGACTCATGGGAGCATACCTTCTTGTGATTCGGTCCATCTTGAAAATCTCATAGCTACTGATCTCCCTGCAGTGAAGTCACCATGAAGCATTGATTTCTGAATTTGTCAGTGAATGAAGTCGTCAGGTGAATGATTTCAGCCTTGTGGTGTCTGATCATTGTTCACCATCAACCATCAGATCTGAACTTGATACACGTACTGGGGAAATTAACAAGTTAGATGTCACGTTTACAAGTTAGAGTATGCTAATGCAAAGCAAAAGCATTTCGAAGGCTACCTGGCATAACTTCAGGCTCCGTCTATCGCTATAAAACAAATGACATCAACAAGCAAACCATGTTCTCCCCAGTATGGTCACCACTATGTTAGCGCTCAAATCTGCCTCAGGCTGAGGAAAGAAAAACTTGAGGCCACATCAAACCACGCTCAGCCTCGTAGCTAGCCCTACGAGGACAGGAGAGGGCTCTCTCCGGGTCTATCTCGGCAAAAGGTCTTCAAAAGGGGCTGAGATGACCGATAAGGAATACTGATTTTAGGCTAGTAAATTGATAGAAAGGGGTTTTTTGATAAATGATTGGGTTTTTTGGGCTGTGTGGGGCAAAGACAGCAAGAGCAGAGATTTAATCAAAGGCACAGAATACTCCATAAGGCAAGGTAGGCAAGAGCTTAAGCATCCAAACTGAAATTATATGAAATGGAAGGACTGTTAAGAGAGCTGAAAGGGGCATTAATGTATGAATCCCTTTCAGACAAAGGAAGAAATACAAAACATGAATACTTCTCTAGGGCAAAGTAGTAAGCTGAATTTTACCTTTTTCACTCAAAAACATTCAAATTGAAAATGATTTATGAATGAAATGAAAAACATTACAAGACACATATGAAACAGAGAAAAACATAATGCTAAGTTGTTACCACGGGGGTCTTATGAAACAGAGCTGTACTCTTCAATTAATCTCTGTCAAATAACTGTACAATAAAGCTCTTTGTTCTCCTCCACGCACCTCTCAGAACTCTCTCTCTCTTTTTACAAGTGATTTTTAATACATTAAATAAAACTCAGAAAGGAGATAATTGATCGATGAAAATAGGGCATTGTTACATCAATAATCATGAAAATAGGAAAACTCTGCTCTAAAGGGAATAACATTGTATTTGTTTGTTGATGACCAATGAAAGGGCGGAAAACCATAGCTGAAGACCTTTCCGAATCACAACTGAAAACAAAAATAGACCCCCAATTTTACTGCTCTGCTGTTGTGGATATCTTCTCTCTAATTTTGGCTCTCGGACTATTTATTTCCCCTTACAAATAAAACCAAATTTTAATAAAAATAGCAAACAGAGTTCCGCAACTATTGCACAAACTTTGATCGCTCTTTTTCAAATTTCTGTTCCTTCTTCGTTAACATTCTCACTTCTTCACCCTCACTTGGATTATGAGGTGTACAATCCTCTTCAACAGTTTTCTTAATTCTTCATTTGCCGCCATTCCAATCTGTCATATTTTAGATCCATTCTTTCCAACAAGAATTTTTTGATGGCTGAGCTTAAACACAATGAAATGTTGCTTTATGCGTAAAGACCCATATTGCATTGATTTCCAATCAATCAAGCACTGATCCACTGTATATGGTATTTCCTGATGAATACAATCCAACATCTTCGTACAACTTCAAGAGATAAACTTTTCAAGTACTCCTTGTCCATCAACATGGGATCTTCACCCCAAGGTCTTTTAACAGCTTGATCCATTAAATATTTTACAAGATCTTTGACACCAGAACCTCTCATTCCAGCTATCATGTAAAATTTATCATATCCAGGGAGGTGTCCAAATTCGGAAGCAACTTTCAATAAGTTTTTTTTTTTAACTTCAATTAAGTCATCCTTATTCATGCATAAGATTCGCTTTTGTTTGTGTTTCACAGTTTCTCCCAGCTCTTTCACAAGAGATATTACCCTCGGATCAGGCTTTATAAGATGTCGATGAGCATTAACCATTACTATTAGTACATTATAGAGAAATAATGATCCTCATGTACTTTCAGTGCGTTGTGTGACATCTGCACTGTAAAAGCGGCCAGAACTACTGTGCATGACACAATTTGTGTGTTCCCCTTTTTTTATCACTCCAAGGATCTCATCTCAATGTGATCTCCGCGAGGAACTTATCCGAGATTTTCGGCACTGTTGACAATTCTTTTCGGTTTACAGTCATATAAGGAAGTTGTGCCTTTATGGAAGATAGCGTGTTCACTTTAACCTGGAGTTCATCACTTGTTTGCTTCTGAAATTACCACGAATGTCAATCTCTCGCTTCAAAACTGTTTCATTCAGCGCCAAAGAAGCTGCCAAAGCATCGACTGCTACGATGATGCCACAGTGAAAATGACTTTGCACGCCTTTTGAGGCGTTTTAACACCAAACTAGACGCAGGAACAAAAAATTTTGGCTCTATGACTGTTTGGGTAGCGCACCTGCCCAACGGGTAGCGCCCGACAAGTGGGTAGCGCCCGTGTTAATTATCACTCGCTGTGGAACTTATGTGGGTAGCGTGCACTTTGTATGGGTAGCGCCCCCCTCCACTCCATGGTTCTTTAAACAAATTTTCGCTCTCCACTTCTCTAATTCGACCTTTACTCCATCACATTGTTCCCACTCCAGTGATTGCCTTTGTCCAAACTCGAATTACAGAGAATACTTCTTAGTCCATTAACAAATTTTGGATCCACACTCAAAGTTGATTATGTTGTGCCTTATCTACGAGAGAAAGCATGAGTTTTCTTGCCAATGTCTAGCCAGCTAAAAGCCACACATGGTTCACTTTCAAGATTATAACCATCAACTCCCCCAAACAGCTGGGCGCATTGTATAATTTGGCATTCTGACATTTGGATGCAAAACTCTGTTTTGTTTGATTTCTTCGTCTCTGATTGCTGATGATGTTCTTTTTGTTTGTGCTTTTGCAGGGACAGGAGCTGCTGAAGCTACTGCCATTTGAAGAGCTCGAGAATTTAAAACATTTTGACAAATCACATCTTCTAAAAAAAAAACACATTTGATGATTTCTTCTTCAAAACAGGGTTTTGAAGAAGAATCAATCTCACATTATTGATGATGACATCCCTGAAAAACTTACTGAACCTTCCTCTGGCCTGCACAAGACCAAACCTTGGACTCAAGAATTAAAATGACTCTTTAATGACTGCAAATGACGAGAAATGAACGTTGGTAAATTTGACTGCTGCGAACTGACAAGACGGAGTCTAACATCGGCTCCAATGGGGATGGCAGCTGCCGCTTCTTGGAGGTGCCAAGAACCGCAGAGCTTTGGGAGAGCAGACAGTGCCTCCATCCATTGGGCTATGGAGTCATTATTTCTAAGAAACGACAAAAGACTGATGACTTAACTTATTAACTGGAAAATCGACTCAAACTGACTTGATGCAAACTGAAATGACTGAATTAAAACAAAAACTTTCTCAAAAGGGCAGCAGTCCATCAAGATTTGGAATCATGATGACAACCACCTGCATACTAATGAAATATGTACCATCATGTATAATGTGCTTTCCAATGTAACCAATCAAGCAGATGGCTTCTTGACTGATTTCCCTGATCAGATATGCTGGTCAACAATACAAACTGATAATTGGGCATCCAAAAACATAGCTGACCATGATCTCCTTCATCACTGAACACTGCAATAATCACTTTCACTGCTGGCTGTAACAAATTTGCCATTAGATCCTAAAAAACATGAAGATTTACCTCTTGTTGAAGAAGCAAGTATTTCTCTTCTAATTCTGATCTGTCTTTATCATGTACTTCAGTAAAAGTATGCTCCTGGGCTTCAAAAAACTCTGAACAGGTAGATGAGCAGATCTCCTCTTGTAAAAACATTTCAACACATGAAACATATGAAGAATCTGAAAGGTAATCCTGTATGCTCTGATCTTCTGTAGTCTGACAATATGGTAGGTCATCTTCATATGATATCACAACCAAATTATCAAGTTCCTTATTACATTCTTCAATCATAAGGAAAGAAACTTCAGCTGATTCTTGAAGTGCAAAAATGACATTTCTATCATCTACCATAAATTCATCCAAAGGAACTGTTTCACTTACTTGAATGAAGATCTCATCTTGCTTTTCATGAACATCTGAATCCAAAACTCTGTCTATGATCTCAACAACAGAGCTCTCTTTGATGGGCTTCAGCACAAGATATGCTTGGTCATTACAATTTGAATCTAGTTCTGAAATAGCTGACTTGACTGCATCACATTCTGAAATTGAATCTTGACTACCCTGCACGCTGTCTTCTTCTGTGGGAAGATCTGAAACGACACTTTCTCTTTCATAATTTTCAGCCATATGGCCATCTTCAACCTGCTGATCTTGATTTTGCTGCAAAATTTCCTGGTCATCTTGATGGGTATCCACTAGGTTCTCTTCATGTTGCTGAAATGGATTCTCATATAGAGCCTCCATGATCTCATCATCCATAAAATTATCATCTTCATAATAGTTCTCAAGGATTTCAATAAAAGTAGAAGCATGTTTGCATCAATCATGAACTAAATTTAATGATGGATAAGATGCTTGATTTCTTTCAATGAACAAGGCATGAAAATCCTTTAAATAGTAAATACAGGCCAACGACAAATTTTCATACCACGATTGGGCTTCACCTTCCAAAGTGGCCACGAATATCTTCATCATGCAATCTTCAGGTAAATCCACCTTCAACTTGCAAATATGCATGTGAAATCTAACCAGATGTAAAGTAGCATCCTTCTTATCATCATCTTTAAACGTAGGCAGATTCCTTGACCAATCTACCTTGGGCATCTTATTCGGAAAACCTGGAATGTGATCTCGGCTCATGGGAGCATACCTTCTTGTGATTCGTTCCATCTTGAAAATCTCACAGCTACTGATCTCCCTGCAGTGAAGTCACCATGAAGCATTGATTTCTGAATTTGTCAGTGAATGAAGTCGCCAGGTGAAGGATTTCAGCCTTGCGGTGTCTGATCGTTGTTCACAATCAACCATCAGATCTGAACTTGATACACATACTGGGGAAATTAACAAGTTAGATGTCACGTTTACAAGCTAGACCGGAGATTGACTGAAGCAGTGTTTATCTACTTCCGCTAATGCAAAGCAAAAGCATTTCAAAGGCTACCTGGCATAACTTCAGGCTCCGTTTGTCGCTATAAAACAAATGACATCAACAAGAAAACCATGTTCTCCCCAGTATGGTCCCCACTATGTTAGTGCTCAAATCTGCCTCAGGCTGAGGAAGGCAAAACTCGAGGCCACATCAAACCACGCTCAGCCTCGTAGCTAGCCCTACGAGGACAGGAGAGGGCTCTCTCTGGGTCTATCTCGGCAAAAGGTCTTCAAAAGTGGCTGAGATGACCGATAAGGAATACTACTTTTAGGCTAGTAAATTGATAGAAAGGGGTTTTTTTATAAATGGTTGGGTTTTTTGGGTATGTGGGGCAAAGACAGCAAGAGCAGAGATTTAATAAAAGGCACAGAATACTCCATAAGGTAAGGTAGGCAAGAGCTTAAGCATCCAAACTAAAATTATATGAAATGGAAGGACTGTTAAGAAAGCTGAAAGGGGAATTAATGTATGAATCCCTTTCAGACAGAGGAAGAAATACAAAACATGAATACTTCTCCAGGGCAAAGCAGTAAGCTGAATTTTACCCTTTTCACTCAGAAACATTCAAATTGAAAATGATTTATGAATGAAATGAAAAACATTACAAGACACATATGAAACAGAGAAAAACATAATGCTAAGTTGTTACCACAGGGGTGTTATGAAACAGAGTTGTACTCTTCAATTAATCTCTGTCAAATAACTGTACAATAAAGCTCTCTGTTCTCCTCCACGCACCTCTGAGAACTCTATCTCTCTTTTTACAAGTGATTTTTAATACATTAAATAAAACTCAGAAAGGAGATAACTGATCGATGAAAATAGGGCATTGTTACATCAATAATCATGAAAATAGGAAAACTCTGCTCTAAAAGGAATAACGTTGTATTTGTTTGTTGATGACCAATGAAAGGGTGGAAAACCATAGCTGAAGACCTTTCCGAATCACAACTGAAAACAAAAATAGGCCCCCAATCTTACTGCTCTGCTGTTGTGGATATCTTCTCTCTAATTTTGGCTCTCGGACTATTTATTTCCCCTTACCAAATAAAACCAAATTTTAATAAAAATAGCAAACAGAGTTCCGCAACTACTGCACAAACTCTGATCGCTCTTTTTCAAATTTCTGTTCCTTCTTCGTTAACATTCTCACTTCTTCACCCTCACTTGGATTATGAGGTGTACAGTCCTCTTCAACAGTTTTCTTAATTCTTCATTTGCCGCCATTCCAATCTGTCGTATTTTAGATCCATTCTTTCCAACAAGAATTTTTTGATGGCCGAGCTTAAACACAATGAAATGTTGCTCTATTCGTAAAGACCCATCTCGCATTGATTTCCAATCAATCAAGCACTAATCCACTGTATATGGTATTTCCTGATGAATACAATCCAACATCTTCGTACAACTTCAAGAGATAAAATTTTCAAGTACTCCTTGTCCATCAACATGGGATCTTCACCGCAAGGTCTTTTAACAGCTTGATCCATTAAATATTTTACAAGATCTTTGACACCAGAACCTCTCATTACAGCTATCATGTAAAATTTATTATATCCAGGGAGGTGTCCAAATTCGGAAGAAACTTTCAATAAGTTTTTTTTTTTTAACTTCAATTAAGTCATCCTTGTTTATGCATAAGATTCACTTTTGTTTGTGTTTCACAGTTTCTCCCAGCTCTTTCACAAGAGATATTACCCTCGGATCAGGCTTTATAAGATGCCGATGAGCATTAACCATTACTATTAGTACATTATAGAGAAATAATGATCCTCATGTACTTTCAATGCGTTGTGTTACATCTGCACTGTAAAAGCGGCCAGAACTACTGTGCATGACGCAATTTGTGTGTTCCCCTTTTGTTATCACTCCAAGGATCTCATATCAATGTGATCTCCGTGAGGAACTTATCTGAGATTTTCGGCACTGTTGACAATTGTTTTCGGTTTACAGTCATATAAGGAAGCTGTGCCTTTATGGAAGATAGCGTGTTCACTTTAACCTGGGGTTCATCACTTGTTTGCTTCTGAAGTTACCACGAATGTCAATCTCTCGCTTCAAAACTTTTTCATTCAGTGCCAAAGAAGCTGCCAAAGCATCGACTGCTTCGATGATGCCACAGTGAAAATGACTTTGCACGCCTTTTGAGGCATTTTGACACCAAACTGGATGCAGGAACAAAAAACTTTGGCTCTGTGACTGTGTGGGTAGCGCCCCTGCCCAACGGGTAGCGCCCGACAAGTGGGTAGCCCCATGTTAATTAACACTAGCTGTGGAACTTATGTGAGTAGCACGCACTATGTTCGTAGCGTGCACTCTGTATGGGTAGCGCCCCCCTCCACTCCATGGTTCTGTAAACAAATTTTCGCTCTCCACTTCTCTAATTCAACCTTTACTCCATCACACGGTTCCCTCTCCAGTGACATCTGCACTGTAAAAGCGGCCAGAACTACTGTGCATGACGCAATTTGTGTGTTCCCCTTTTATTATCACTCCAAGGATCTCATATCAATGTGATCTCCGTGAGGAACTTATCCGAGATTTTCGGCACTGTTGACAATTGTTTTCGGTTTACAGTCATATAAGGAAGCTATGCCTTTATGGAAGATAGCGTGTTCACTTTAACCTGGAGTTCATCACTTGTTTGCTTCTGAAGTTACCACGAATGTCAATCTCTCGCTTCAAAACTGTTTCATTCAGCGCCAAAGAAGCTGCCAAAGCATCGACTGCTGCGATGATGCCACAGTGAAAATGACTTTGCACGCCTTTTGAGGCATTTTGACACCAAACTGGATGCAGGAACAAAAAACTTTGGCTCTGTGACTGTGTGGGTAGCGCCCCTGCCTAACGGGTAGCGCCCGACAAGTGGGTAGCACCTGTGTTAATTAACACTGGTTGTGGAACTTATGTGGGTAGCGCGCACTATGTGCGTAGCGTGCACTCTATATGGGTAGCGCCCCCCTCCACTCCATGGTTCTGTAAACAAATTTTCGCTCTCCACTTCTCTAATTCAACCTTTACTCCATCACACTGTTCCCTCTCCAGTGATTTCCTTTGTCCAAACTTGAATTAAAGAGAAGACTTCTTAGTCCATTAACAAATTTTGGATCCACACTCAAAGTTGATTATGTTGTGCCTTATCTACGAGAGAAAGCATGAGTTTTCTTGCCAATGTCTGGCCAGCTACAAGCCACACATGGTTCACTTTCAAGATTATAACCATCAACTCCACCAAACGGCTGGGCGCGTTGTATAATTTGGCATTCTGACATTTGGATGCAAAACTCTATTTTGTTTGATTTCTTTGTCTCTGATTGCTGATGATGTTCTTTTTGTTTGTGCTTTTGCAGGGACAGGAGCTGTTGAAGCTACTGCCATTTGAAGAGCTGGAGAATTTAAAACATTTTGACAAATCACATCTTCTAAAAAAAACACATTTGATGATTTCTTCTTCAAAACAGGGTTTTGAAGAAGAATCAATCTCACATTATTGACGATGACATCCCTGAAAAACTTACTGAACCTTCCTCTAGTCTGCACAAGACCAAACCCTGGACTCAAGAATTAAAATGACTCTTTAATGACTGCAAATGACGAGAAATGAACCTTGGTAAATTTGACTGCAGCGGACTGACAAGATGGAGTCTAACAAACTTTATTAGATATTATTATTTTTTGAGGAAGTTCGATTCCTCATGTAATGATTTTAATTTTGTAATAATAGGAATCGTCTAACAAGGTGAAGGAATTTCCCAGACGGCCAAAAGTGGTCGAAATATTGGCAAAAAAAATTCAAGAAATCTTGCAACAACAATGTTTGAATCTTGTTTTTTATAGTGGAAATGGATTCAACACCATCAAAAACCTCTTGGGAACCCAAAATCTTGAAGTTTGACAGTTGTAACCTAGATTCACAAAAATCCCTACCGGATTTTATCAAAATATATTTGGAATTTCCATGATTTTCAGGGAAAAAAATCGGTCTGGTTAGACTACTACGTAATAATTAGTTGGACTCTAGAAACATTATTATCGAATATTATGGATTAGGCTAGAGAAAAAGAAAAAGAAAAAAGTGTCTTAGTTTTGTTTTTTGCAAATTAGTTACTAAAATAATTGGTATTATCCACTTATTATGGATCTTGATCCTATTTTAGATTTAGAATGATTTTTATAAATTAGTAAGTATGTGGAGAACTAGAGAAGGAAAAAAACTATCTTGTTGTAATATATTTTTTCAAGATATGATATTATTTTGGTTTTTGGCGGAGTATTGCAAATAAATGTTGTTGCTTTGATGCATATTCCAAGCAACCATTTTGATCCTCTGTAAAATTTGTGTGTAAGTGTGGGAGAGGTGTGGAGTATGAGTAAATGGCCAATGATAATGAGGCCAATATTATATTGTAAATATTTTTATCTTAAATGAATTATATCTGAGTTTTGAGTGTAATTGTTGTGTGGGTTTTTAAATTTGTGGATTAGAATTTGCAGGCAGTTGCATCTTGCATCATTTTTTGTATCAAAGCAGCAATAGTAGTTATGGTAGATCGAAGAGGAGCAGCAAGAGGGACAGCTTGGGGAGCACGATTAGGCATGCCTACAGCAAATGTGGCTTTTCAAGTAGAATTGTGGAGACTTCATGAGAGGATGGCAGCCATGGAAGCTACACAAAAAAGAGGAACTGACATGGGAGATGTTATTGATGTTGAAGAAGAGGCTTCTAGTGAGGAAGAAGAAGAGGAGGCACCAAAGGAGAAAATGTTGAAGATGTTTGCCAAGATTTATGCCCGGCCAAAAATAGAAGTACCATTATATGAAGGCAACTTGAATGTTGATGAGTTAATGGATTGGATACATGCATTAGATAAATAATTTGATTATGAGGATGTTGACAAGGATAAGAAAGTCAAGTATGCATTGACTAGACTTAAAGGACATGTAGCCCTGTGTTGGGACGAGGTACAAATTGAATGAAAGAGGAAAGGAAAAGCCAAAACTAAAGATTGGAACAGGGTGGTGTTGAAACTAAGGTAATTTTTTAACTAGAGATTATCGCATTAATATTTTTAAGCAATTACATAACCTTAAACAAAGGAATATGATTGATAAAGAATACATTGAGGAATTTTACAAATTAAACATTAGGGTTGGAAATGTAGAAGAGAATGATGAAAAAGTTTCAAGGCACATTACTGGTTTAAGGTTTGAAATTCAAAATGAAATTAGCTTGTTGCCTTTGAAAACTGTGGAAGATGCATATCAGGCAGCTTTGACAGCAGAAGAGAACATTGCCCGGAAACAAACATTGGGGAGTAGAGGAAGAAGTCCTTTAAAGGATAAGGGACAAACTAGAAAATAAGGAGTCAAGCCTCCAAAGGAAGAAGCGAGAAGTTCTAGTAGTCAAACACCAAGAGAAAGTGATTTTGGAGGGAGGAGATCATTTTCGAGAGGCAGAGGTTGAGGAAGAGATTATCAACCCAGATGTTTCACTTGTGGACAATTAGGACACATGTCTTGGGAATTTCTTGAACGTAGATTAACAATTCAACGAGGTGCTCATGTGGCAGAGGCAAAGGGGGAGGATGGAGATCTAGTTTCAATTGTAAATGCTCCTAAGGAAGGTGAATCTTTTCTATTAAAAAGAGTGTTGATCCAAGCAGAAAAAGAGACCAAAGGACTAACTCAAAGGAGGAGTTTGTTTAGAACTATTTGTAAGTCCAAAGGTAAGTGTTGCAAACTTGTGATTGATAGTGGTAGCACAGATAATCTAGTCTCTATTGAAATGGTAGAAAAGTTAAACTTAAAGAAGACACCACATCCTACACCTTATAAGGTCTCTTGGTTACAAAAGGGTCATCAAGTTTTGGTTACTGAGCAATGTAAGGTAGAATTTCAAATTGGAAGTTATAAAGATGAAATTGTGTGTGATGTCTTGCCAATGGATGTTTTCCATATTCTGCTAGGAAGGCCTTGGCAATATGATAGGGACATAACACATAATGGAAACCAAAACACTTACAGTTTTGAGAAAGATGGGAAATTACATACACTTCTACCATTAAAGGATGCAAGCAGTAATCAAGTGTTAATGTTGGATAACAAAGAATTTTTTAAGGATGAAGCAGAATGCAAGGAATGTGAACTAGTAATTGAGGTAAATCACTTGTTTCCAAAAAAATCAAGATTTGTTCAATGAATATGAGAATATGATAATCAATGAAATGTTTATGGTAGAAAATAGAGATTAGTTGAGTATCCATGGCATAAATGGTTATGAATTAAGAGATTTAATAAATGAACAATAGAATAATGTCAAGGAGAAGGTTTCTTTGGAAACCAGTGAGAAGTTAATGTCTGAAAAACTCCAAATTCCAAATGAATACAATCACAATGAAGAATCTTTTGGACAATAAATATAAGCAGTCAACAAAGCGAGTACCTTGGGAACCATAAAGAAAAAAATTCAAATTAATTTTGACATGTTTGTTTCATGTGCATGAAAGATTGTTTCAATTATACAGGTTCAGATCCTTCCAAAGAAGTTCTTGAAGGAATTAGCCAGAAGAATTGAGAGAGATAAGTTTCCAAAAGCATACTAAAATAGACTTCATTTTTTTAATGGAGAATCTTGGGAAGCTGGAGAAAATTTGAGTCATCATGAAAAATTTCATCCAACTACAAGTTACAACAAAGGGTTAAAGATTTCATGTACAGGAGTCCAGGAATATTTTGTTCTTCGAGAGTCTGATGTCGGAGCATTGGAAAAATTTTATAAACTTTATTAGATATTATTATTTTTGAGGAAGTTGGATTCATCATGTAATGATTTTAATTTTTTAATAATTAGTTGGACTCTAGAAACATTATTATTGAATATTATGGATTAGGCTTAAAAAAAAAGGTAGTCTCAGTTTTGATTTTTCGAAATTAGTTACTAAAATAATGGGTTTTATCCACTTAATATGGATCTTGATCCTATTTTAGATTTAGAATGATTTTTGTAAATTAATAAGTATGTGGAGAACTAAAGAAGGCAAAAACCATCTTGTTGTAATATATTTTTTCAAGATATTATGTTATTTTGGTTTTTGGTGGAGTATTGCAATTGAATGTACAGGCAACGTACTTGTTGCTTTGATGCATATTCCAAGCAACAACTTTGATGCTCTGTAATTTTTGTGTGTGAGTGTGGGAGAGGTGTGGAGTCTGATTAAATGGACAATGATAATGAGGCCAATATTATATTGTAAATATTTTTATCTTAAATGAATGATATCTGAGTTTTGAGTGTAATTATTGTGTGGGTTTTTTAATTTGTGGATTAGAATTTGTAGGCAGTTGTATCTTGCATCATTTTCTTTTTTTATTTGGGTGGTCTTGGTGTTTCTAGGATTCCTTTGTCCTTGGTTGGGATTCGACACTGGTTCAAACTAAGGTGGTGGTTCCTACTTGTGCGCATCTAGAATTTGGGTGTTTCTGTTCTATGGGGGTGGTCAGTGCTCGGGTCTCCGTTGGGTCAAGGGTATTGGCTATGCCCTGCTGCATCCTTATTATTCTGAAATTGGTGTTGGGATTCAACCTTGGAGAGCCTCATTCTCTCTGAGGATTTTTCATTAACCAATTTGATCGAGTCTGACTTATTTATGTATGGTGATAGTAGCGAGGTTGGTTTTTATTGGGTTTGAGAGTGGGCATAGTGCACCACTGTAAGATAGGCATGTTTCATGGGCAGGTTTGGAGGTTTTTATCTTGGCTCAATGGGTGCGCAATGAGGCCAACTCCAAGATGCACGAGGGCTAAATCGCCCCTTCCGGCATCGTCACCTAAGTGGGGGAGGGATCGGAGCCAACAGATATTAAGGTTTGGTAGACGTTGCAGTGGAAGTTCCTCATGAGGTGGCCATGGGAGTGGTGGCTGCAAGCTGCCCAAAGCCAAGGAGGAAACATCTAGGTGTGTGTTAGCATAGGCATGGCTAGGCACGGGAAAGCGGGCCCTTCTAGTCGATTTAATTCTTAGTGGAATTTAGAGAAATATCTGCAGGAGCTTCTAGAGGCATGGGATAGGACTCGTAGGGAAGAGCATGAAGCTGAGATGGAGATGCTTAATCAACTGCAGTATTTACAATGTCATCTCCGAGAAAGAGTGTTGATGATTTGTTGGGGGGGAATCTTCTTGCTGAAAAGGTAGACAAACTGGAAACTTGGCTAGCTCATTTTGAGCAGCATGTTAGATGTTCATATCGCCCTCTTCCCCCTCTAAGTACTAAGCCAGACAATCCAACTTCTGTTACTTCATATTATTGTGACTGGTGTTTTATATATTTTGCATGTATTTTGGTGCTTTTGACCTTCCAGACTCTGCACTGCTTCCCTTAGTCTTTTTTTGCTTATATGTAACACTCAACTAGCATTGGTCAACAAACCTAGTCGGGGTGAGACCGTTTGTTTTTTAGTATCTTTGTACTCCTTTTTTATTAATCAATAGAATACCGACTTAAAAAAAAATATTGTTCCACCAAATAACTGCAAATAATTAAACTAAAATTTTAAAAATCCTCAAAAAAATACATTTATAAAGATAATAAATAATAAATAATATTATTTATTATTTATTATTATAATTTAAATCATAATAAAAAAAAACATTTATTGTTTTGTGTTTATTATTTTTTAATATTTACAACAATAGATAGAATTTTGTATATAAATTTTACATTAAAACAAAAATTAAAATAAATAATATTTCCTATATAAATAGTTTTAATTAAAATTTAATAATAATTATTACAATTTTATATCTATATATATATATATATATATATATAAAGTATTACTTATATTTTATATGTTCTTGTTTATATTCTATTTTATATTAGGTTATATATGTTCTTATTTATATTCTATTTTATATTAGGTTATATAAAGAATATGGTTAGAAGGTTTTGACTTATATAAAAATACCGTTATAATAACAGTTAGTGTATTTAGGTAAAAAAAATTAAAGATAATAAATATAAATAGTATCTCTTATATTAGTTTTTTTTATCATAATGAAATAGTTTCATTGTATTTCTGCATTCATTATTCTTTAAGCATTATATATTTATATGAATTTGAGTCATTTACAAATGTAATGAAAATTTTTGTTAGAGGAAAATATACATAGATATAAGGGTTTTTCTAAAACCAATAATGTTTTAATTTTGTGATATATATATATATATATATATATATATAAAATTGACATTTCTGGTATCTCTTTCACTTTGACTTAAAAAAAAAGGGTGAGAGTCATATAAATATAATTTTAAGTGGATGTATAAAAAAAAATACTTCTTGTAATTTTCTAAATTGATGAAAATATAAGTCATATTATACAAAATATATATATATATATATATTATAATCTCATCATATTATATATTTATATAAAGAACCCTATTAACAGAAAAAAAGAAAAATGACAAGCAGAATGAGTGCTTTCAACAACAGCAACGGTTCGAGTCCCAGGGGGGTTGAACCAGACGGAGCATTACTGGAAGCCCCGCAGCAGATAGGGCACACCTCATACAGCTTGTAGAACGATGATTTGTTGCTTGGTGTCACGAGTGGCCACAACAACGATGCCGAGCAACGCTTTGCTAAGCCAGAGATGTACACGAAGCCGCTTGTGGGATCCATCCAGATCTATGCGAGGCACGTCTTTCTCTGCTACAAGAATCCCGAGATATGGTCGCCTTAGGTGGAGGCTGCTGAGTTTGATCGCTTGCCCAGGCTCCTCGCTGCGACACACAAAGCCCGCAAAAATGAGACTCCAAGAAAGACGAAAATGGAATACAGAGCTAGGGTTTCTCTGAGTGACAATGGGATTTTGGGCGCGGTAACCATATACTATTCCTTGGACAGATCATTGGGCTGTAGGGCTGCGGATCCTTCGGGCAAATGGTGGCTACTGTTTCAAGGAAGGGGTTTAATGGAGGAACCGGCTCGTTCGAAACACACAGTTCTGATTTGCCGCATATACTATTGTTATTTCACTGAGCCCATAGAGGGCGAACCCTTCTGGACGAAATGGCTACTACGGATGTATTGGAAGGTTGTTTGGTCTGTGGGGACTGTGTTTCCATCTGAGCACAAAACATTTGATTGTATCCGGATTGGCAAATCGAACCCCTGTTGTGGCCTGCCACTGACTGAGGGTTGTGCTATGGGATGCGGAGCAACTAAGGGAGCATTTTGGTAGATGGGTCATTGGGCACGAGGCACCATGGTGGAGGATGGACCATATGACGATTATTTCCTTGAACCCTCTGCAACCATCGGCTACCAGCATTGCTCAACAGTCCAGTGATTCATGAACAAGTGCATGGATGTGCATCGACGAGTCTCGCTTTATGGACTATCTGCGATGACACAAATCTACACCCTCCTACATTCTCTAGGGACTACTGCATCGTTCGGGCTATCTCCATTTATGTGGTCTACTGATCATAAAAATGAGCCTAGCTACTGGAAACTGGACAATACATACCTGAAGGAGTTCACAGAGAACCCATTACAAGGCACCACATCTGACCCTGCATGGCCTAGAAACCTCCAGTCAGAAGCAGAACCCCTGGTAAACTCTCAACGATATCAAATTTTTATTAAAACCCCTTTGGGGATATCTATCTTGGTTTGGGTTCTTGCAACAGACTCTGTTTTACATTTGAAGAATCACATTTTCCACCATATTGGATATCCTGTCGGATCTCAACATCTGATATATGGGGGCAGAGCTCTCCAGGATACCAGACCTCTCATGGACTACCATATTATATCTATGTCTACAATAACACTCAATATGAGGCTGAGAGGTGGTGCAGTAGCAGCCTACAGTAAAACAAAACAAATAGGAGGCGACATAGAGAGCAGTTCAACAAAAAATATAGAAACACAACAGAAGCACAAAAATGCAGGGCTTTCTTTCAAGAACATCCTCCAAGGGAAAAATACTCCTACAGCGACACCAAAGCAAGTTGGAACTGAACCCAGCCCATATATTGTGGAGCAATTGAATTATACCCCAGAATTAAACATAGATATACCAGAAACAGACGAACATTGTAATATTTTTGAAAAACAAGCTATTATCTGTAGATTCAACTATTTTTGGCCAAAACCTGTCGAGCTCTTCCAATGGATTTTCACAAACTAGACTACTCACTATGAAATTCATCTCTGTTCCAAGGGTTTCTTCATTGTAAATTTCCCTTCAACAGAGGCTAGAGACATTATATTACAAGAAGGACCATGGTTCTGGGGATCCACGAGCCTCTTCATCACACCATGGTTTCCAGAATTTGATGCAAATACTATGGTTGTATCCAGGATGCCTGTATGGGTCCATTTACACAATCTCCCATTACATCTTTGGAACCAACAAGTCCTTGCAGGTATTGGCAACACCATTGGGAGATACATTAAAACAGACTCACAAAGACTAGAGGAAAGAATTTTCACTTTGGCACGAATTTGTGTGGAAGTAGATCTCAACAAAGGCCTGCCATACTGCATACAATTGAAACACAAACAGAGGTGTTGGACACAGGTACTATATTATGAAAATACAGTATTTAGATGCAGAATATGTCGGCAAATAGGACACCTACAAAATACATGCCTTGAAGCCAAAAAAGATACCCGAAGAAAGAAAAAACAGGGAAGCAATTCAAGTGATGGCAATTTCCCCCACCACTTTCAGATGAGGAGGAGGAAGCTAATGTGGAACATCCCATTGTTGGGTTGTGTTATGTTCTTTCCATGACTAGCCCACGTAGTTAACCGGGGGGTTAGAGAGGGGGCGGAGCCCCCCTTCGTTGTGCCGATTGTGCAATGGGGGGGGGTCACAAGGGGTTTGAGGTGTACCTGTAACCCCACTTTATAGGGTCTAGGGAAACACCCTGGAAAATTTTGGTTTTGGACCCTATGTTAGGTTGGGCGAACCCACCTATGGTTTTGTGCATGATTTTTGCACATGTTTTTTAGACGCGATGGTTTTCGGTCCATGGTATTGGATGCTTCGGCACGTATAAATATGTATTATAACATTGAAAGGAACATAATGAAAAATCAAGTTGGTAGTCCCAGTTTTGGGATCCAGGGGAAAATCTCTATGTATATGTGTTTTATGTGTTATTCTCTCGCATTTTTTCATTTTATGTGTTTTAGAATTTGTATGCAGGTAATTTTTGTATGGGTTAAAACCTACATTTGGTATCATAGCAGTTTTGGCTTCAAGGGGATGCCTTTGTTGCTGAGGGGTTTCACTCGGGCCTGTGGTAGACCCTGTTTAGTGGGAGATCTGCCAGATAGATTCTGGTGGTGAAAGAAGATGGCGAACAATGGAAAGATAGAGATCAAGAAATTTAATGGTCAGAGTTTTGAGTTGTGGAAACTCAAGATGGAGGATCTGTTGGTGGATAAAGATCAGTGGATCGCGGTAGATCCGGGTAGTAAACCAATGGGAGTGTCTGATGAAGAATGGAAGAAGTTGGATCAGAAGGCAAAGAGCACAATACAATTGTGTGTCTCAGATTCAGTATTGCTGAATGTATCAGGGGATGCTACGGCGAAGGCTTTGTGGGACAAGTTAGGGACTTTGTACCAATCTAAGTCTCTGGTGAATAAAATGTTCTTGCGGAAAAAGCTATATAACCTGAGGATGAAAGATGGAGACTTGGTGGCAGAGCATCTGAAGGCATTTAATACTGTGGTAAGTCAGTTAGCATCTGTTGATATTAAAATTTCAAATGAAGATAAGTGCATCAGTTTTTTTTGTTCTCCACCAGATTCGTGGGATAGTCTGGTTATTGCAATAGGTAGCAATGCAACTACCTTGCAGTTTTATGAAATGGTCTCATCCTTGCTGACAGAGGAGATGAGACGGAAAAATATGGAGAGCCAGAATGGTGATGCCTTGTCTGTACGAGGACAGTCCCAGAATAGAAACAAAAATAATTCATCGAGTGGGAGATCTAAATCTAGAGGGAGATCTAAATCTCCAGGAAAACCTGTAAAGGTGGTGTGCTAGAAATGTGAAAAGGAAGGGCACTACAAAAGGGACTGTAAATCTAAAGCTCCTGATAAAGGAAAGGGATCTAATGATGCTCCTTCTGTAGAGGCGAAAACCACCTCAGATGAAGGTGGGGATGTGTACTTGGCTTCTTCAAGTACACATGTAGATCACGAGACATGGTTGATTGACTCAGGTGCGTCCTTTCACTTCACTCCCCATAGAGAGTGGTTCTACGAGTATGAGAAATACGATGGTGGTGATGTCTTCTTAGGGGATGATAGGAAGGCTAGAGTCATTAGTCACAGAAAAGTAAAGTTGAAGTTGCAAGGTGGAAGGGTTAGAACACTTCCGGGTGTTTTGCATATTCCTGCATTGGCCAGAAATTTTATTTCTGTAAGCAAGCTGGATGATGCAGGTGTAAAAACAGTGTTTGAGAAGGATACCTGCAAAATGGTTGGGAGAGCACTGGTATTGATGTCGGAAGTTCAAATTGGAACTCTGTACAAGCTGCAAGGTAGCACTGTTATTGATGGGTGCAACAGTGTTGTGGTTTGTGAAAGTGGAGCAAAAAATCTAGTGGTCTCTGGAGAGAAGACCATGTTGTGGCATCAAAGGCTTGGACATATTGGAGAGAAGGGCCTTTGAATACTTCATGGTAAAGGTATGGTAGAAGGTATGAGTAATAGCTCTCTGGATTTTTATTTATGTGAAAATTGTGTCTATGGGAAGCAGAATCGGGTGAGTTTCCCCTCTAATAGTAAGAGGGCGAAACAAATATTAGAACTTGTGCACAGTGATGTGTTTGGACCTGTGAAGGTTCCATCACTGGGTAAGTCTATGTACTATGTATCATTTATAGATGACTTCTCAAGGAATACATGGATATATTCCCTTAAGAAGAAATCTGAAGCCTTTGACAGGTTTAAAGAATTTAAGGCTCTCATGGAAAATCAGACAGAGAAGAAGATAAAGGTGCTAAGGATAGATAACGGTGGAGAGTTTTGCAGTAAGGAATTTGAAGAATTCTGTAAGTGTGGTATAGCACGATAGAAGACTACTCCATATAGACCTCAGTAAAATGGAGTTGCAGAAAGAATGAACAAGACATTGATGTAAAGGGCAAGAAGCATGCTCAGTGGTGTCGGATTAGGACAAGAATTCTAGGCAGAGGCGATGGAGACAACATGTTACCTGGTCAATAGATCACCTTCATCAGCATTGGAGGATAAAACTCCACAAGAGGTATGGACTGGTAAGAAACCTTCTCTTTGACATCTGAAGGTATTTGGATGTGATGCATATGTACATGTTCCAAAGGAGAAATGAACCAAGTTGGATAGTAAATCTGAAAAGTGCATCTTTATTGGGTATAAGGATGGTTTAAAGGGTTATAAGCTTTGGAACCAGTAACAAGGAAGGTTGTGTACAACTGAGATGTGGTGTTCAGAGAGGTGAAAGATGTTATTAAACATGAAGTCCAACCAAAGGAACCTAAGAAGATAGAGTTTGAGCTAAATGAGGAAGAATCAGACTCTACAGCAAAGGAGGAATCAGAAGATGAAGAGCCACAAACTTCGGGTGTGAGAAGATCAGTTCAAGAAAGGAGGCATCCATAAAGGTATAGTCCATCCACTTTCTATTCAAATTTTTCTTTATCTATTGCTGATGATGATCCCAGAACTGTGAAGGAAGCAGTAGATTTAGAGGATGGAAAACTCTGGAAAGAGGCCATGGTTAATGAAATGGCATCTTTGCATAAAAATGAGGCTTGGGATCTGGTGGAGTTCTCGGCTGGAAGAAAACCCATTGGCAGCAAATGGGTGTTCAAGAAGAAGACAAATGCAGAAGGAAATGTGGAGAAATACAAAGCTCGGTTGGTAGGAAAAGGTTATTCCCAGGTGCCGGAAATTGATTTTGGTGATATTTTTTCTCCTATTGCCAAGGTAACTTCTATTAGATTACTTTTATCTGTTGCTACTGCTTTTGATTTTGAGTAGAACAGATGGATGTGAAGACAACATTTCTTCACGGGGATTTGGAAGAGGAAATCTACATGAAGCAACCAGAAGGCTTTGCGGTGAAGGGTAAGAAAGAACTAGTATGCAAGTTAAAGAAGTCTCTGTATGGGTTAAAACAGTCACCAAGGATGTGGTATCAGAAATTTGATACATTTATAAGGGGACTTGGCTTTACCAAAAGCAAAGCAGATCACTGTGTGTATTTTAAATTAATTGGTGATTGTGTTTTTTATTTGGTCTTGTATGTGGATGATATGTTGCTAGTTGGAAATGACAAAGAAATTATCCAAGATTTGAAGACCCAATTGTCCTCCAAATTCGACATGAAAGATCTTGGTGCTGCAAACTATATTTTGGGCATGGAAATTAAAAGAGATCAAGCAAAGAGGAAGATTTGGTTAAACCAAAGGAAATATGTCGAGACGATACTATAGAGGTTTAATATGTAAGATATTAAACCGGTGAAGGTTCCTATTCCTGTAGGTGTGAGGTTATCTGCAGAACAGTGTCCCAAGACACAAGAAGAGGAAGAGGACATGTCCCGTGTTCCATATGCAAGGGCAATCGGTAGCTTGATGTATGCAATGGTATGTACTAGACCGGACATTACAAATGCAGTGGGAGTATTGAGCAGGTTTATGTCAAAACCAAGCAAGGAGCACTGGACAGCAGTGAAGTGGGTTTTTAGGTATTTGTGTGGCACTAGTGATTATGGTTTGTGCTACCAAGGAAGATCAGGATTGGACAGAATGTTGGATATTCGTGGCTTTGTTGATGCAGACTGGGTTGGAGATCTGGATCAGAGAAAATCTACAAGTGGGTATGTGCCTAACCTATTTGGAGGTGCAGTCAGTTGGATGAGTAAGAAACAATATGTAGTGGCACTATCAACTACAGAAGCAGAATACATGGCAGCCACTCATGCAAGCAAGGAAGCATTTTGGTTGCAGAGATTGTGTTCAAGTATGGGGTTAGTACAGGGAGCTATAAGGATAGACTATGACAACCAAAGTGCAATTTTCTTAGCAAAGAACCCCTCATATCATTCAAAGACAAAGCACATTTATGTTTAGTATCACTTTGTGAGGGATATGATAGAAGACAAAAAGGTGTTGCTAGTAAAGGTGGACACTTTAAAGAATACTGCAAATGCATTGACAAAATCTGTGAGTTCTGAGAAGTTATCTTGGTGTAGAGAGACAATGGGTGTTTCAGGGCTGGAAAAATGCCTAAGCTCTCTTGTGGCCCCCTGTGGAAAGAAAACAACAAGTGGGATAATGTTGGGTTGTGTTATGTTCTTTCCACGACTAGCCCACGTAGTTAACCGGGGGGTTAGAGGGGGGCGGAGCCCCCATTGGTTGCATCGATTGTGTAGCAGGGGGGGGGCCACATCACAGGGGGTTTGAGGTGTACCCATAACCCAACTTTATGGGGTTCTGGGGAGTGCCCCGGAAAATTTTGGCTTTTGACCCTATGTTAGGTTGGGCAGACCCACCTATGGTTTTGTGCATGATTTTCTCACATGTTTTTTGGACGCGATGGTTTTCGGTCCATGGTATTGGACGCGATGGTTTTTAGTCCATGCTATTGGATGCTTCGACATGTATAAATATGTATTATAACATTGAAAGGAACATAATGAAAAGTCAAGCTGGTAGTCCCGGTTTTGGGATCTAGGGGGAAATCTCTGTGTATATGTGTTTTATGTGTTATTCTCTTGCATTTTTTTATTTTATGTGTTTTAGAATTCGTATGAAGGTAATTTCTGTATGGGGTTAAAACCTACACCCATATCCAATGAGAACAATCATATGGACAAAGAACCAGAAGTACAGGTAATAAATCCACAAGATCCGATGGACTCACAACCGACAAAGATACCAAATACAATGGATACCAGTGGATCAAAGAGACTACATACATCAGACAATTTTGATTCTGATAAGGACAACCCTCAACTTGAGGTTGACACTTCGCTTGCACTTGTATCTTTGATGCCAACTCAAGGGGAGTGGCGCAAGGTTGAGAAGAAAAAAGGGAGAAAAGCATGACCTTTCTCCCCATTTGTACAATATTTTTTTTCTTTCTATGAACATCTGATCAACAGTCTTTGACTTGCTGATGAATGTGTCTCGCATCTACAACATGTAATTTTGTTTTCATTAATAAAATTACGATTTTTCTTCCGGAAAAATATAGATATATCTATATATATCTATATCTATATATATATATATATATATATATATATATATATATATATATATATATATATATATATATATATATATATATATATATATATATATATATTTAGATAGATATATATAATATGAATTTAAAAAAAAATTATAATCTAATCAAAATATAAACTTTTTTATAGTAGTAATATTTTTTTAAATTCTTTTTTATATCACTTGATTTTTTAATTATAAAAATAATTAAAAAAGTCTGTGTAAATACATATTTTAAATATTAGACAAGTCAATTTAGAAGATGATATTGAAACATATTTGAATATATAATTTTATTTATTTTAAATGGAAAATCACTAAAAAAAAATTGAGATTCTTTAATTAATATCTTAAAAAAGAAAACTTATTTTACTAGGTATTTTCAAATTTATAAAATTATTAATTTTAAATGATAAAATTAGTGAAATAATTTCTTCTTTGCTCAAAGTAGTGTAGAGGAAGCAGGTTGTGCTGGCACAATCTTAGTTGGGAAAGTCATCATCCTTCTTCTCTATGCTAACAATATTGTTCTTCTCGCAAGGTGCCCATCTAATCTTGATAAGCAACTTAGACTTCTTAAGGATTTCTGCTCTACCATGGGTGATTGTTAACACTGACAAGACAAAAGTTATGATTATCAAATCCAAAAAGGACACTTACGCTAATTTTATGTATGACAATAGTAACTTGGAGGAAGTGTCTTCTTACAAGTACCTAGGAAATGATATTCATCACAAGCTCAACTGGAACTATAGCATTGAGAAAAGGATTAATGGGGGGTGGAAAGCTTATTTTGGTCACGAAAATAATTGCAAAATGGAAAACCTGATAATGTGGGATAGAAAGAAGTTCCTCTTTGAAACTTTAGTCACTCCTGTTATCTTATATGGATGTGGGGTTTGGGGTTGCAGCATCTCTAGAGAATCTTGGGGAAAGATTGAGCAAACCCATAAGCGTTTTATAATGTATAACCTCAAAATTAAAAGCAATACACCCTATCCTATTCTCCATATAGAAGTGGGTATTTTCCCTATCGAGAGCCTAGTTATGACTAGGCTTCTGTTGTACAAGCATAAGCTCAATAACATAGGAGACCATAGACTTCCTAAGCTAGCTTTAAATTCCAGCCAAAACCACCTAAGGCTCAAACAGGGTTGATATAAAGACACCAGGGCTTGGTTAAACCATTGGGAGATCGACGAGAATGTTTCATTGCAAAACATTAATAACATTAAAAATATTGTTACTTCTAAGTTCAAAGAAAAAATGTGGTGTGAGAAAGATTTAGCAGCTAAAAGAAAATTAAGATATTATAAGGAGGTCATCAACCCCACCCTAGAAGATCAAAAGTATCTCTCGGTTTTAACTAGCTCAAAGAAGAAAATTAATATAGCCAAGATTAGAACGAACTCTCATGAGCTCCATAATGAAACGAGTCGTTGGGCAGTTCCTAAAACACCATGGATGGAAAGGATCTTCCATCTCTGTGAGAATATGAACATCGAGGATGAAAATCACTTCCTCTTAGAGTGCCCTGCGTACAACCACATTAGATCTCAGTTTCATAATCTTTGTTGCAATACTAACCTTCCTAGCCTTCTACATTGTCAAAATTATAGTGAGCTCAAGAGGCTTCTCTCCAAGATTTTTGAGCATAGCAATAAAATCTTAAATCAAACTAAATAATTCGTTTCTTTAGGTCCGATAGACCAAAGTTTGGTCTCAGTGGACGTTAACCATCATCATCATCATTAATAATAATACCAAAATTAATAAAATAAATCAGTAATATTATTACTATGAGCAATAAATAGTTTTTTTTTTTCCAAATACAATGCAATAAAATGAAATGGAACAAGTGAATTGATTAAGAAAAATGCATACTTGTAGGTGAGAAAACCTCATGTTGAATTCTAAACAAATTTATCTAAATTGTACCAGAAAACATAGTCAATCTACCTTTACAAATAGAAGGAAGGGAAGTAATGGCCCCCACTTCATCTCTACCAGCAAATCATCTATATAAATAATTATATTTTTTTATTCCATGCACAAACTTAGTATTTGTAAAAAAAGTTTAATTATTATTCTTTTTTATCTATATATGTTTGTTGAATATATTTTTTAATTCTATACATAAAATATAATTTTTTAATTCTAAGCAGTGAGGAAAACTAATATCTGCAACATATTGTGCATAACTTTTTAAGATCTAGGATTTATAGTATATACGTTATACATGAATAAGATTTTAACGGAACATATAAGACTCTTACACTCAAGCAAAACCTTTTGTGGATGTAAAATCAAAGGAATTTAGAGATTAGTATTTCTGAAGGTGATTTCAAACCTTTAAAGATGCATGAAAATGAGTTAATGAAAATATCAACGTGTAGAAACTAAGAATTTTGTAACCTTTTTAAAAATAATATGGTAAGTAAAAGGGAGACATTACATGTTAGTAGTTTTTATATCTATGTTGGAATCATAGATTTAAAAACTGGAACCGGTGACTGGACCGGTCCACCTAATAAATTGGGTTTAAAACCAGAACTGATCAAAGCGGGACTAATCAGATCTCAATGAACTGGTTTTAAAAAAAATGCATTAAATACTTAATTTTTAATGAAAAATAAAAAATTATTTTTAAGATTTAAAACCATGATTCCAAACCAATAGAGACAAAATATGCAATGTTTCTCATTTATATACCATGTAAAGGTGAATATATCAAAATGGCACTGAGTGCAATACATATCATCGACAAAATACATAAGCAATGAGGCTCTAAATGGTCTATGAAGTCCAAAAACAATGCTACAAGCTATGAAGTCATTGGCCTACTACAAAACTACAAGTCTAGACTCTACACATCATAAATCATCAAATTCATTACCACTACTAGACATAGGATCATCATCAAGAGCTACATAGACATCATTTGGTTCAAATTCTAAGGATGCCTCAACATCATCTATAACATCAGTAGCATTGCCACCAATAAAAATAGAAGTGGACCTAATGGAAGCATGAATTGGTCGAGTTGCATGACTAGTGCCTTCCATTGGTTGTTTTCCTTTCCTTGATGTGGTTGCTAATCTTGGTTCTGATTGTGCCACCAAATTTGCTTCATCCCCCGCTAATGCCATGTCAATATCAAAATCAACATCAAACACGGGATCTCTAGTCTCCTCCACCCATTCTAATGTTGGATCAATATCGTCCAATACAATGGGATCTAGATTAGGTTTTTTGTTCATCATTTGGTTCTACCTTAGTCGAAGGTTGTATTGCATGAAGACAAGATCATTTAACTGTGTTTGTTCTAAAAGGTTTCTCTTCTTCATGTGTATGCACTCAAACATGGACCAATTGCACTCACAACCTAAAGCAATGTAAGTTTGGCTCAGCACTCTAATTGCAAACTTTTTCAATTGAGGACATTGGCCGCCAAATGACTCCCATCAATGTGTTGCAAAGAAAAATACATTAATTAGTAACTTCGTTCATTTCATTACTTATTTACAAATTACAAGTATTTATAGATAATTTTAATTGTAAATTTGTAAACAATTTAACTTGAAAAGAAAAACAAATTGGAATTGCTTACCCGATTGATCCACATCTCTTGCCATCTTTGCCAAGTTTTTTTCCAAAGGTATCAGTTGCCATACTGAAAAGAGTAAGTCATTTATGTATTTCCAGCTGGTCTGTATGGATAGGGACCATGCACTCCAAGCAATCAATCAATCCATCTCTGACCTCCCCATCCTGCAAAACTCCTAGCCAAGCTTTATAATGACACTTTGGGTTCAAAAAATACCCAGCTACATGAATAGGGAGATGGAGTTAATTGTTCCATCTCTTATCAATGATCTCCCATATATGGTCATATTTAGCTAACGTATCCTTGTAAGTTTCCCATATCTTCTCCTTTTCCTGATCCATAGCCTCATAAATATAGCCCATGGCCAATTTTTCCCCATCCACCATCCTTAACACCTTAAAAAGTGGCTCGGTAATTTTCACATGCTCTACAAACCTTTTCCAAAAATAATTTTCAAACACTTTTCTTTTGTGTCTTTTCCATCTTGTCAATCATCCCACCAGGATTCAGTCCAATCATTAGAAGAAAACATTTTCTGCATTTTTTTGTTGAGCATTGATACATTGCAACGAGAGGAAGTGAGTTAAAAATCTCGTAATTGCAGGCCTAACAATCTCTTTTCCCCCAATGTTTTTCCTCATCAGGCTCAATACACATGAGTGGTTTTAAATTTATTTTGTAATGCACTCGGCATGCTCTATAATGTTGTTTACCCACTCCACTTTGCCTATGTCCTCAAGCATGAGGTCTATGCAATGTGCAGCACATGGAGTCCAAAATATGGTCTTATATTTGAACTCAAGCATCTTTCAAGCAAGAACATAGTTTGAGGCATTATCTGTGATGACATACACAACATTATGCTCCCACACTTCCTGAATAATTTGATCCAAAATATCAAATAGAAGGGTTGCATCCTTCATCTTATCAGATGCATCAACTGAAATCAAAAGCATGGTTCCTTGAGGGAAAGAAACAAGGAAATTAATGATAGTGTGGTTCTTTCCATCAATCCATCCATCTGACATTATGGAACAACTTGTTTTGAGCCATGAATCTCTATACTCATACAAATACTCATCAATCAAAGAAATATTTTTTTCCAAAATAGCACCCCCTCAAGTCATGCATACAAGGGCCTTTGAAGGCCTTTCATGCAGCTATAATAGAGTCCCACATAGCTTGGTAATAGGGTGAGTGAGAAGCATTAAATGGGATATTTTCATCACCACCATCTAGCAATGTATTCATAAGAAGTTTCTTTGCATTTTTTTTTCCAATGTTGATCCAAAGTGGTTTGACGACTTGGCTAGGAGGAAGCGGGATTAGAAGAAGAAATGGTGGTAGAGGATGAGAAATAACTCTGGATGTTTGTTCTCTTTGTTCCTTTTGAAAGGGGTCATTGGTGGAAGGGGTGGAAGAGGAGTCTTGAATCTTATAATCATCATACCCACTCTCTTTCATGGCTTATAATAATTCCCTCTTCCTTGAAATTTCATATTGGATGCCCTTCTCCCTATCCTTATTCTCCTCAAACTTTTCAAATTTGGAAAGGTATTATGCCCTAACAAGACCTAACACTTAATTTCATGCTTCACATGGCTTTACTTTGCCTCCTATCCTAGCCAAGTGTTGTTTCAATATGAGAATACCCCCACCTCCAATAGATTTATGTCAAAATTTGCATATCACTTTTCCTTCAATCAAATCATAATGAGCCCATGCACTGTCCTTGGATTTTGGAGCCATGTTGGCTTGAAATAATTAAAATTTGCAAAGAAATCTTCCATTTAAAAAAAAAAGTGTAGCTAAGAAAAATGGAAAACCAAAGCTAAATTTAGGGGGAAAATGCACATTGTGGCCTACAAAATTTGATATCATAGAACTAGAGATTTGATAACATAGAACACATACAAAAATGTAATGCATGGACAACAGTGAAATGAGAAATTTTGTCAAGTGAAAATCCTTACCTGGAAATGCAAACTAGATTCCTTAGCCTCCTCTTGAAGATTCCAACTCTATTGAAAGCTCCAAAATATCTCCAAAATATATCCAACTCCAACTCCAAGCCTTCAATATGACTACTCCAGCAAAAACTCAACACTCTCCAAGCTCCCAACCAAACTCACAAAAACTCCAAATGAGATGTGAGAGATAAATGAGAAGGGTAATCTCCTTTTAAAGGCTTGGAGAGGGTGTTTTTGGAGGGAGACATCCCTTATTTTCCCTCCAAAACACCCTAGAACCTTCCTAAACTACATTCTGTGCATCCGTCGCAGCCTTGGCAATGAACTGGGTAGTTTAGGACAGAATCGGTTGGATTGACCATAAACCAGCTGGTTTCCTCCTAAACTGGCCGATTAGGACTGGATTTTCTAAAATTTGGGCGAAGAGGAGGCCTGAACTAGGTTTTTGTGCCGGTTTGACCCGGTCAGCCAATGAACCGATTAGTTTGACTTGTTCCATTTCAAACCAGCAAGATTTTAAAACACTGGTTGGAAAATAGCTCCATCACCCTCACTACCATCGTTTATAGCTAATTGAATTTGAAAGGATAGATAGCTACATTTATGGAACAGTCACCCTTTCATGATACATGGTGGTTCAAACCCATTGAATGTCCTTGAGTGTCCATGTTGAAGGAGATTGTGAACTCCCATAATAATCTTTGTTGTACTATTATTTTATTGATTCCTGAATAATTTTGATAGCTTCGATGGTGAATGACATCTATAATTATCTCAACCTTACAACCAAAGTATTTCAAGTTTATAAAATCAGCTCTCTCTTTTATATGGAGGGTTAAATGATTTAGTAGATGAAACAAATTTTCAATCTAGACATATAAAAATATAAAAAGATGGTACATCCTCTACTATTTATATAGAGCGTTATTGATAGTCTCTACTATTACAATAAGAAAAAATTATAATAGTTTATCTAGGAAAAAAAAATAAATTAATAGTCATATTCTTTTTTTTATGCCATATAGTTTCTTCATTTGAACATTTAAATAACATGGATGTGGGTGAATTCTTAGATGTGAAATCAACTGAGAAGAACTGACAAATTGATCTCTCCAGTACAATGTTTATTTAAATAGTGATGGAATGACATTCATATAAAACCCCAATTCTTATAAACCCATCATTCCACAATCCATGAAGTGTGAGATACATTTTACTCAGAAAAAAATAAATAAATAAAATCAACAATTTTGGGTTACTAGAAAAATATAATAGAGTAAAAATAAATCCTACAAGGAGAAACAAATCTAAATAATTGGTATTCCCATAAAAACAGGATGAAATATATCATGATACTTGCCATCACCATAAAAATAGGGCGAATGGAAGAATGTAGTTTGAATTTTGCTGAGAAGAAAACAAATTCCAACTATTTGGGGTTAATAGAGTGAAAATAAATTCCACTAGGAGAAACAAATAAAAATAATTGGTATTCCCATAAAAATAGGGTGAAATATAACTTGATACTTGTCATTAATATAAAAATAGGGCGAATGGGAGAATGTAGTTTGAATTTTGCAAGGCTAAATAATTTTTTAAACTCTCCCCATCAAATTCTTATGGGCTAATGGTTTACAAATTCTTCTTTTTAAAATAAATATTGGGTGATGCATATTCAAACCCATATTTGCAAAAAATTCACCTAATCAAAATAAATAACCCAATAATTTCACCCCTAAAAATTTCTATGACAACTACAGGAATCAACTACATAGATTTTTCAAGTGAATAGATCAAAAGGAAAGGTATTAAGAGAACCTGAATACGTCCTCATCATATTAGCATCACATCCTAAAGTTTTTCAAAACATTGATATTGTGATTGATGATATTCCTAAGTCACACAGTCTGTTATTGAGCCAAGATTGGTAAAAATTAAATGGATATTTCACAATAGATTGATCTCACTTGTGGTTTCCCTTTAATGGTAAACCTAACAAATTAAGGTAGATCTAGGAAAACATATGAAGCATATAGCCAAAGATATTTTTGGTGAAATGCCAAGATTGGTAAAAATTAAACGGATATTTCACAATAGATTGATCTCACTTGTGGTTTCCCTTTAATGGTAAACCTAACAAATTAAGGTAGATAGAGGAAAACATATGAAGCATATAGCCAAAGATATTGATGGAGAAAATGAGCGAGTAACTTTTTCAAAAAGTATTTTCATAAACTATTGTATTCATTGATTCTTTGGAAATTTTCCTTCTTTGACTATTTATTCAGAAATAGAAAACTTTTTTTTAGACAGATTCATCTTGTTGTGTAAATTTTGTAGATAATATTGTAAATAGTAATGTAAATAATCATATTTGGTTAATGTATTTTGATGGATTTAGGTCTAGTGAAGGTGTTGGTGCAGGTTGTAACTTGATTAACCAAAATGGAGAAAATATTATACTAGCCGCACATATTGGTGCAGGTTCTATCTTGTTGTGTAAATTTTGTAGATAATATTGTAGATAGTAATGTAAACAATCATATTTGGTTGATGTATTTTGATGGATTTAGGTCTAGTGAAGGTGTTGGTGCGGGTTGTATCTCGATTAACCAAAATGGAGAAAATATTATACTAGACTACAAACTTGAATTTCTATGTCAAATAATGTCGCGAATATGAAGCATTGATTCAAGGATTAAGGCAATTATCTTAAATGTTTAGTAACTTTAAAATTTCAGTGACTCAGAAATCGTCATGAAACGGGTCAGAAATACTATCCACTACGTTTTTAATCACCTTAAGAACTATCAACATTTAGTTCCTAACCTAATCTCTAATTTCCTATAATTTAATATTATTCTTATTCCTCATATATAAAATGTCAGATTTGATATTTTGGCTAGCGTTTCCTCAAAACTAATACCCTCTTAAAACTTCAATCTTGATCTATTTTCTATTGAATTAAATTTTCAACCCTTTTTCCTACTTAATATATCCAACTAGAGAGTTTTAAATGACGATGAAGACATTATCAACTTCCTCATATATGAGGGGATGTGTGATGATGAAGAATTTCGTGACTAGGAGTTAAATAAGTCATCTAATATAGATCAAAGCAAACCATAAAATATTATCCCTCAATTGGTAATAAAATTGGAAGACTTTTATGACTTAAAAGATATATTTAAAATTTCCCCGAATTTCAAAACTAATAGCTCAACCATGAGGTTTTAATTTATAAACCTAGGTACCAAAAAAACATCCTCAAAATTTAAGTCTAGGTTTAGGATTTTCCCCTAGCGAGAGAAGTACCTTTATAAATCTACTAAAACAATATAAAGATGTGTGTGCCTAGTCTTATGATCTCAAAACATACAATACATATATTATCCAACATATTATTCCAATGCTCCAAGATGTAAAACCAATCCAACAAAATCTTAGAAAGATTCATCCAAATATTGAGCCTCGAATTAAAATAGAACTTAAAAAATCATTAAAATCCAAGATTATATTTCATGTTAGGAACTCAAAATGGGTCTCTAATCTTGTTATTTTTGTGAAGAAGAATGGCAACATTTGAATCTGCATATACTTTTAGAGCCTTAATCGAGCATCATAAAAGGATAATTTCCCACTTCCTCGATTGGAGAAAATCCTCCAATCAGTCGCAGGATCTGAATTAATGTCTTGTCTCGATGGATTTTCAAGTTATAACCAAATTCTAGTTGATCCAAATGACAGACTTAAGACTACGTTTAGAACCAAGTAGGGAGCTTTTTCCTATCAAAAAATGTTGTTTGGATTAATTAATGTTGAGAGCACATTTTAGAGAGCAATGGACATTGCCTTTAGAGTTATTATCAATAAATATGACATTGTTTTATTTAGATTAAATTACAATATACTCCAAGAAATGTTCTGATCATGTTCTTCATTTAAAGCAAGTATTTGAGTGATGCAGAAAATGTGGGATTTCCTTAATTCCCTAGAAATCATTACTTTCCCTTGATGAAAGGAAATTGTTAGGTTTTATCATTTCAAAAAATGGAATTGTTGTCGATCAATCAAGAATCAAATCCATTTTTGAGATTCCTTTGCCTTACAACAGCAAATATATGCAATCGTTCATAGGCCAAATTAATTTTGTTAGATGATCTGTTCTTAACTTTGCACAGATTGTCTTGCCAATACAAAATATGATGAAAATAATGTTGTATTTAAATGGAACTCCCTATAAAAGGAAGCTTTTCAATCCATAAAATAAGCAATTATTTAAGCTCCCACTTTGTTATATACTTATTATAATAAATAATTTTCCCGTTATACTTTTTCTTATGTTCATTTGTATGCAGCAGTACTTACTCAAAAGAATGATCAATCAGTAGAAGTACCAATAGGATTTAATAGCTCAGGGTTTTAAGGAGATGAACAAATAGTATTTTTGTTCGAAATTCACTTATTCAGAAATATCTGGGAGAGAAAAGGGAACATTGGGTCATGGCACTCCAAGAGTATGATTTTGAAATTAAACCTTCGAAAATTGTGCATGATCAACGTCTATGCAAATTGGTTACCCAAGCTATTAATTCAAAGTCTAATAAAATGTCTGAAAAGCAAGAATCATAAACTACTTCTCAGGTATATGTTACACCTTATTCTTCGAATTCTATTTATGTAGACTTAATTTATTATTTATCCAATGATACTACTCCTCATCTAGATTTTAAGAAAAAGTGTGCCTTAAGATTAAAGGCTAACCAATATAAATTGAATAATAGAGTGCTTTTCAGAAAGAAGTACATTCAATTTTACTTGGATGTTTAGAAAAATTTTATGCTGACAAAGTGTTTCATGACTTACATGATGGTCTTCTTGGTGGGAATTTTGGTGGTGAAACAATAGCACCTAAAATGCTATATGTAGGTTATTATTGGCCAACATTATCCAAGTATGCACATGCTTACATTTGAAGATGTAAGACTTTCCAAACCTTAGTGGAAAGGGAGAAGAAACCAACCCTACCTTTGCAACCAGTCATCATTGATCAGCCATTTGAACAATGGGGTTTGGATGTAATAGGTGAGATAGTTCCTAACTATTAGAAACAATATAAATTCATTCTTACAGTTACATATTAATTCACAAAATTGGTGGAATAAATACCTTTAAAAAGTGTTAGCTCAGAATAGGTGATTTATTTTATTAAACAAAACATCATTACTAAGTTTGGTCTCTTGAGCACTTTACTTTTTGACAATGCTATGTATTTCTCTTCTATGTTACTTATTCAAATTTCCATTTATATAGGTATCAAATTAAAATATCCTAGTAATTACTATCCACAAGGTAATGGATTAGCAGAATCTACCAATAATTTACCTTTTGAAAATCATTAAAAATATCATTGTTGAGAACTAGAAAAACTAGCATAAGGCTCTTATTAATCCCTTGTGCTTTGATAGCACATATAAGGTGTAATATTCCTAATGGAAATATTAAGTGATAAAAACAAAACAAAACAATGAACGTGCAACCAAAAATCAGAACACAAACAAAAATTATCAATAAAACCGAAAATTTGATCCAAAACGTTGAGCCATTTTATTATATTAATGGAAATGGAGTACAATATATAGAAGTGCCAAATCTTGTCCTCGAGGAAACCCACAAATCCGTGTGAGTTGTCCAGTCACCCCACTAATATTCACTATTGAAATTTTGTTGAGGAATGCTCTGAAATCCCTCAAAATGCTTGTTGGAATATCTACAAATTCCTCCCCAAGTTCCCTTATTTCTCCAACTCCCTTCACACCATTCTTATCCTTTCCTCTTGAATCCTGCACATGCCTTTCCAAATACCATGTGCACAAGCTTAGAAAGGTAAAATTTTGTCCCAAAAATCCTTCCCATGTCTAGCCTACAAATCACCACAAATCTTCACCAAAATCCCAAGGAAAGGTGCCCTCAAAAGCCCATAACTTGATCTGCACTAGAGAATATTCTCCTGGGAAATGTGAATTCCTCTACAACCCCAAGTGAGCTCATGAAATTCATTGGAAAACCTAAAATTAGCTCTATATAATCTCTTAAAGTGTAATTTTGGACTCTCCTAGAACAACACTCGAAGTCCACCGAAGGAAGAGGTGAGATTCCCACCCAAAAATCTCTAGTGCTAAGTAGCACAAATTGAATTTTCTAAGCAACACACAGTGAACTAGGTTTCATATTTGTAAATTGACAAAAAAATCCCAAAATGGATGCCTCAGCTTCTATTTATAATCGTTTCTCCTCTTTCCTCCTTGCGGGCTCCACAATTCAACCCCCTTCCCTCTCCTTTTTCCCTGCAAGTTGAAATCTTCAAGGGAATTTGAATTCCTTCTTGGAGTGACCCGCATATTCCACTTTACAATTGACTCTTCCTTTAATTCTAATGTTTGTAGCATCCTTTTCTTCCAAAAGTTAATTTGATGCCACACACATGTGTTTCCTAAGTTCTTGGCCCAAAATTATTCACCATCAAAATTGCAGAATTTCATAATTTACCTTAGTATAATTTTATTTAGAGGGAATATTAAAGTCTTCCCCTCCCAAATGTTGCTTTTCCTCAAGAAACTGCAATTTCAGGTGCTATAATGTTTTCTCCCCCTCCTAGGTGGCATCCTCCTCTGGCAGATCCTTCCACTGCACCAAAAACTCCTTAGCTACTCTACTGAGGAATTTAATCTTCCTAGTCTCCAAGATGGCATCGGGTACCAAAATTAGGTGCCACTCAATATCCAAAAGTGGAAACTCTATTGGATCTGCAACCTATTGTCCCAAAGCCTTTTTCAGGAAAAAGACATGGAATATTTTTTGTAAGTTGCTCCCAGGTGGAAGCTCCAGCTCATAAGCTACCTCCCCAACTCATCTAGTCACCCTGTAACGTCCATAAAAAAGGTGGCTTGAGTTTCTATGCATCCTTATGCTTAAGAGTGGACTTTCTGTTGTTGGGTGATAAAAGGCACCTTTTTAAATCCTAATTATCTTCACATTAATTATCAATCTAGGTAAGTCTTTCTATTTCAAGAGTGTACACAGTATGTGGCAGCTATTTAACTCAAAGAGTAGTGCTTCTAAATTGCAGTATAGTCATTTCAAATACAAGAGTAAATGGATGCAACAAGTAAATTCTAATAGAAATTAAAAGAAAACTCAATCCTCTAATGAAACTAAATCAGACATTCATCAAAGTAACAACAATCATCAGTCGAGAATATAGTAGCAATAACTCATTCCTCTTTTAACTAATTTATTCAATCAAACACAATTCTTAATATAAGTGGCAGATGATCTCAATCTAAGAGCTTCGACAACAGTAGTCAATGCTCTTTACAGTATATGATCTCAAAATAGAATGCTTAACTAAATAACTAGATCTGAAATAACAATAAACTGTATCAATGATATTACTTGCAAAATATATGAACAGAACAATTCTGTTGAGATTGGAAAGTAGTAAATAGCAAAGCGATATAATTGCAGAAAGTAGAAATTCAATCAAACCATCACACTGCAAGAATCATAAATGCATGATACAGGAACAGCAAGTGAATCCACCAGGGTCGGGCCCTTAGCCACCATTGAACACTGCCAGATTACTTCAGGAGATGCGAAGGAACATCAATTGTTTTAAATATTAATCATAGCATAAGTATTACAGCAAGTTCATGCTCTGCTCAACAACAAGAGTCAATGATAAACATTACAATTTATCAATAGTAATTCTCTCCCTTTCTGTTTACAATTGTTCCCTTTTTATAATGGAAAAGAGGTAAAAAGATAACTAGTAAAAGCAATCCATCAAGGTCAAGAGATCCTGAGGGATTCACGCAATTTTCCAACTTTAGTCATTTTTCCTTCTTGCACTGATCCCTGTGATTTGTTTTGTCTTTATCTGTAATTGCCACACTCCTTCCTTGGCTTGTTGTTGTTTCGCTGTTTCTTGGTTAGGGAACAACAATTGTCCCTTATCATATTTTTCCTGCATAAATAAGGATAAAGATCAGCCAAATTGTAATTACATATAATTTCCTCATTCTTACCATAATCCTTTCATTTATTAACATTTTAGGATATAAAAGGGATAGAACTAAAGGAAAAGAATGATGAAATAAATAACATATGCATACCTTCTCCATGACTCAACATACTCCCCTACTTACCCTTTTTCATGTCCTCATGAAAACCATGTAGTTTGTGTGCAGAGCAGTCAAGGAATAAGCTGGAGAAGGAATGTCATAAAGCAGTCTGAAACCATGATTTTTGGCCAAGAGCTCAAGGATAGGCCCTGTCTGCCCTTCAGGTAGTTCATATATAGCTTTATAACCTTTGGCAGGGTACCAAACAATAGGGCTATGGAACCTACAGCCCAGCCAATAAGGCCCTTCCCTTAAGATGAGGTTGTTGTAAGTAACAAAGCATTCTGCAGCAAGCTTAAAGTTTTTATAATTGAATGGCTCCCTGTTTTGTACATTACTATTAGAAACTGTCCACCTCAACTTGGCTACAGCCAAGGAGCTTTCCTGAATAGAAAGGAAGTATTCTACTCCCTTATGGACAATCTCTTTGTGAATGGGCCCCAGGATTTGGATTACTCCTTCCCTCTTCATCAGACTTTTGTGTCTGGCTAGCATTTGTAATGGGTGCTTTGGTTCACCTCTGACCCACAGGTCCAGTCCATTTTCCTGCCTCTGGAAAGTGTTATGGGCCTTGAACCATTTCAATTGATTAACAGTGAATGAAATGAAAGCCTGGAACTGCACATCTCCTATAAAAGGACTGGGGTTCTTTTCAATTTCTTCTTCTAATATAAAATTGTGTAAATAAAATTCACACAACAACCTCTGTATTTTTATCCCATGATGCTTACAATAGTTTATAAAATCATCAATTGTTTTCAACTCTATCGGTTTTCCAGCCTTGACAGCTTTGATCTTTAATTGTAAGTATCTTTCCATCAAAAATAGGGCATAGTTATTGGCAGGAGATCTACATGCCAATATGTCAGTATATAAGGAGCAAATAGTGTCCATTTGACTCCTGGAATTTTCCAATCTGAACTTTATTTTCTCAGTCCTCTCTTTTCTCTGTCTGCATTTATTAAATGCCTCACTTTCTGAGATGTTCATGTCCCGAAGCTACTTTTGTAATTCCTGGTATTTCTGTTGTGGGACTATTTCTAGCTCAAGGTGTTCTATGGTAAGTCGAGCTTGTGCCAGATTTTCTTGAATATTTGCTATACTAGGGTCGCTGCCTGTCATAATGTCTTCGGCTTGAATATCTGTCTGTGTATTCTTGCTGAGAAAGTGGATTTTGTTCTTCAAGAGTTGTGTTCTTACCCTGACTTGTTCCTATTTCTCCTGTTTGTCCCACATCCTGTGTATTTAAATTGACCCGACTGGGTTCTCCTGGAGGTGCATTACTAGTTTGGTCCGCCTCTTCGTGAGTAACTTCTTCCCTTGTTTCTTCTTTACCGATTACATTTTCTGATATGCTCCTATTATGGTCAGAGTTTTCTTCCGATTGTGTTGCTTCAACATTAAGGTTGAGCGAGCTTTCGGGCTATATAAATTCATTCATATTGGCCAAAATCTAGGCCAATTCTATATCAAATAAGTCTCGCAGGGGACTTTTGTTGGGTGTTAAGGGGAGTTTTGTTTCATTCCTCTCCTCATCACTAGAGTGCTTTATTTCCTCCTCAAGTTCAGACTCCCAGTCATCCCGTCCTTCCAACTATAAATGTTGCTCATTTTCTAGACTAGATAGTTCTATGGGTTGGTTGCTGCTACCCTGGTTATTTTCAGTTGTTCCCAAGCTTGTCTCTAATCTACCATAATTTCTACGTTTTTGTGGAATGTTTGTTGTGCTGGTAGTCCTTTTCCTTTTTGGAGCAGGTAAAGCTAACCCCCCTTCAATGGTAAATGCTAATTCTTCCTAACTAGTTTGCTATTGGGCAAGGTTATAGCTTACTATCAACCTAATTAAGAAATGATGACTCACTACAGTTTCTATATGCCAGGATTTTTTTATGCTTCCAGCAGCATCATGCAATAAGAAATTCAAATACGTAGGCAAGTTTACAGAACACTTTTGCTTCATAACTGCTAATAATTTAAGGTGTCGTGGCCTTACCACATATTTTCTTCCATCGCATGTGATATAGCTCTGAACGATTCTAGCCAATTCTGTCCACGATTCTCCAAGGGATGAAGGTTGAACTCCTTTGCCTTTGACAATCAGGTTTTGTCCCTCATCCTAAAAGACTGCAATAGCGTCCTACAACCTCAACTTTTTATGAGTCCATATGGGTCCGACTATCGATAATCCGGACACTTCAGCTATTACTGTGTCTGTCACTGTAATATGCCTTCCTCTTATCATAGAATGTTCACTCTGTAAATTCTGTAAGAATTCGATAGCAATGGCTTCATTGGGTTGCTGCAATCATGTGAAATATGCAACCCATCCGGCTCTGACTAAAATTTCTCTGGTGGCATCAGAAATAGCTAGTATCAGTGGCTCCCTGCATACTATTCTTCCTCCCATTTTACCTGAATTTTTCACATTGTTAGCTTAACATAAGTAACACAACAATAGACAGAGCCAGCAATGGAACATAAAGTTGTTAATATCGGATGATACTTTTTCAGCATGGATACCATTAAAGACTTGCTATTATGGAATGTTGTATAGTCTGTATAACCAAATAAAGGATTGATAGGCATGCATGAGTGCTTTGGGAATCACCCCCTCCCCCCTTAAAATGATAGGTCGCCTTCGACCGGTTAAATGAAGGAATGATGCACTGGCGGCAACGTACAGGAGTGGTAAAAATGGCAAGGTATACATATTTATGATAGGATCACAAAAATATCGGGGTACTGAAATCGATGCATAGAACGAGAATTATGAATAAATGTGGAGATGTTGTGGAATGATTTGAAAAGGGAGAAAGGACATCTTACGTGGGCAAGATGCTTTGCGGTCATTATTCCACTTAAACCACTATGATTGATTTTTTAAAAGATATCTCATGCATAAAGGTTCAAAAAAATAAATCAGGGATATAATCTTCTCTGTAATAAAGATAAAGAATAAGAAAAGGGAGTTATAATCACTATTGATGTTGAAAATTTGACTCCAATACCATCAGCAGAGCTTTTGTTGCCCACAGGTGTTTATAACCTTGACAAAGTTGCTTTTTCACCCTTTGGAACCATGATCCTTTATGTATAATTAGGAAAGTGCCTTATGATGTCAGAATGGAGGCCATTGTGTTGGCTTGGTGACCAGATGAATCACAATGCCATTCACTGGGGAGGAGTGAAAAGTGGGAAGGTCAGCTCGTGATGAGACCTTCTGTTTCAAGGACTTTATTTTTTTATGATGCATCCATTGGATCATATCCCTGGTGTGTGGTGGCCGTAGTGGGAATGCCACTTCGATGCTTCCTTATGATCATGGTAGGCTGGCTCATGATGAGACCCCCTATCCTCCACCTGACAAATCATGAAATTGTTAGTAAACATATATATATATATATATCTATATATATATATATATATATATATATATATATATATATTAGATAACGCTTCCTATTTATATATAGAGGGTGGCTCAACACTCCTTAAGAGTAAGGATGGTGGAAGAAGTCTTAACATCCTAATAGAAAAAAATATGCCCTTACTCTTATTCAATGATAATGAGCAGAGAAAATTATAGGGGTTATGGAAGAACCAGCATGGTATAAATAATCAATCAATTTGGTTTATAGTGAAGACAAGGATAGCAAAGTGATATAGATGGTTGTGTCCTGCCCCTTTTTTAATCAATACAAATCAATCTCATTAAAGATGATAATATTCAATTTGCTTGTTCCAGTAACCTTCAAATTTGTATCCTTATATATATGTTTGTATTCTTGCCCTATAGAGGATCATAGAGAGTGAAATAATATTCACAAGGTGCTTATTTTCTAAAGAAAACCTTTCACAAAACGTGTTGTTCCTTGAAGGGAACAGCAAGAAAAACATACAAAATTGTTGTTCCTTAAAGGGAACCGTAGTTGTTCCTTAGGAGGAACAACAAAAAGAAACAAAATTGCACACCGAAATTACTGTTCCTTAGAGGGAACAACAGCTGTTCCTTAGAAGGAACAGTAGTTGTTCCTTATAAGGAACATGGAAAAGAAAGAAAAATAATTGGACACAAAATTGTGGTTTAGGTAAGAGCAGTTGTTCCTTAGATGGAACAGCGGAAAAACAAACGCAAACGAAACTGCTATTCCTTATAGGGAATAGAATTAAAACAAACCCAAATGAAACTTTTGTTCCTTAGAGGGAAAAGCAACTGTTTCTTAAATGGAACAGAATGAAAATTGAATATACAGGGAACTGCTGCTCCTTAGATGGAATGGCAGTTGTCCTTAGAGGGAACAACAACTGTTCCTTAAATGGAACAGCAAAAACAAGTACACGCAAAACTGTTGTTTCTTAGAGGGAATGATAGTTATTCCTTAGAGGGAACAGCAGCTGTTCCTTAAAGAGAACAGCAGCTGTTCCTTAAAGGGAACGGCACGAAAATCAAATATACAGGAGACTGTTGTTCCTTTAATGGAACGGTAGTTGTTCCTTAAAGGGAACAACAGTTGTTCCTTTAAGGAAACATCATGAAAATCTGTACACAAAATTGTTGTTCCTTCAAGGGAACGGTAGCTATTCTTTGGAGGGAACAACAATTGTTCCTTAAAGGGAACAACAAAGGAAAAAAGAGTTTATTTACAGTTTATACAAGCAAATTCAATCAAAATAGAAAGAAGAATTTATGTACAAAATTCAAAGACAAAATGAATTATTTACTGGGTCAATGCTGAGGATGGGTTATCCTCCTCAGTGAGAATTTGTATGGTGGAATCTTCCCGTAATTGTTGGCAAAAGGACTCCCTGGTAAGCAGTTTGTGATAAATTCATACTCGGTGTCCATTTTGTTGGGTTGTGTTATATTCTTTCCATGACTAACCTACGTAGTGAACCGGGGGGTTAGAGGGGGGGCAGAGCCCCCCGTTTGTTGCGTCGATTGTGTAGTAGGGGGGTCACAAGGGGGGCAGCAGCCCCCCCTATTCGGGGGGTTTGAGAGGGGCAAGTAGCCCCCCTCTACGGGGTTCGGGGTAGCGCCTCGGGAAAAAAAAAATTGGACCCTATATTAGGTTTGGCGAACCTACCTATGGTTTTCGGTCCATGGTTTTGGACGCGATGGTTTTTTGGTCCATGCTATTAGATGCTTCGGCATGTATAAATATGTATTGTAACATTGAAAGGGACATAACGAAAAATCAAGTTTGTAGTACCAGTTTTGGGATCCAGGGGAAAATCTTTGTGTATATGTGTTTTATGTGTTATGCTCTCACATTGTTTATTTTCTGTGTTTTGAAATTCGTATGCAGGTAATTTCTATACGGGGTTAAAGCCTACATTTGGTATCGGAGCTATTTTGGCTTCAAGGGGATAACTTTTTTACTGAAGGGTTTCGCTCGGGCCTGTGGTAGACCCTGTTCAGGGGGAGATCTGCGAGATTGATTCTAGTGGTAAAAGAAGATGGCAAGCAGTGGAAAGATAGAGATCGAGAAATTTAATGGTCAGAGTTTTGAGTTGTGGAAACTCAAGATGGAGGATCTGTTGGTGGATGAAGATCAGTGGATTGCAGTAGATCCAGGTACTAAACCAACGAGAGTGTCCGATGAAGAATGGAAGAATTTGGATTGGAAGGCAAAGAGCACAATATGATTGTGTGTCTTAGATTCAGTATTGCTGAATGTATCAGGGGAAGCTATGACGAAGGCTTTGTGGGACAAGTTAGGGACTTTGTACCAATCTAAGTCTCTGGTGAATAAACTGTTCCTACGGAAAAAACTATATAACCTGAGGATGAAAGATGGAGACTCAGTGACAGAGCATATGAACGCATTTAATATTGTGGTAAGTCAGTTAGCATCTGTTGATATTAAAATTTAAAATGAAGATAAGTGCATCAGTTTGTTTTGTTCTCTACCAGATTCGTGGGATAGTTTGGTTATTGCAATAGGTAGCAATGCAATTGCCTTGCAGTTTGATGAAATAGTCTCATCCTTGCTAACGGAGGAGATGAGACAGAAAAATATGGGGAGCCAGAATGGTGATGCCTTGTCTGTATGAGGATGGTCCCAAAACATAAACAAAAATAAGCCATCGAGTGGGAGATCTAAATCTCCAGGAAAACCTATAAAGGTGGTGTGCTGGAAATGCGGAAAAAAAGGGCACTACAAAAGGGATTGTAAATCTAAAGCTCCTGATAGAGGAAAGGGATCTGATGATGCTTCTTCTGTAGAGGCAAAAACCAACTCAGATGAAGGTGGGGATGTGTACTTGGCTTCTTGAAGTACACATGTAGATCATGAGGCATGGTTGATTGACTCAGGTGCATCCTTTCACTTTGTCATGCGGAAAGAGTCAATTTTGCGGACAAAACCGACCTCCCTAGAAAAAAAGGCTTTTCTAGTGAAAAACAAAACAATCAAGCACTATCTTTCCCTAAATATGCATTTAAAATAAAAGCAACCAGGTGTAAAAAGCTTACCTTTAGTTCAACGATGTTTGTAGTAGCCAAGCCTCTTTGATCCAGATAAGCTCCTTCTCCTCGAAGCCTGCATACACTAACAAGCAAACGATTACATAGCACCTGAATAACTCATATAATAAAACATATTCATCATAAAGACCAAGGATTTTATGAAACAAATTATATATAACAACTTGTTGAGAAAAATGAACTTAATTGTATTAATTGGAAACAAAGAAACCTTACAACCAATCCCTTGGTGTTGTGCAGGTCCCTCCCAGGGTCCAGCAAGAGTTCTCCTCTACTTTGATCAGCTCACCCACTTCCAAATGAAGCTAAGAAAGGAATGTGATCTCTCCTCTCAAGCTTTATAAGGGAGTCCTAATTTCAGCAGCATCTACCCTTAGGAATGTTCAGCTTTCAACCTCCTTTGCCTCTGGCCCAATGCCTATATTTATAATGCTTTGGAGGAAGTTAAACAGGTCCACCATCAATGGGATAAGCCCCTCCTTCAAAGGGATAGTTCCCCTCTTCATGGGATAAGTTCCTCTTTCATTGGGATGCATGAACCATCTGGAGGCGCTCAATCCACATCAAACCATCTTCTAGAATGCTCTAGAATCGACCGCAAGTAAGTTTTTTAAAGTAAAATTTGCGCCTTTTGACTTTTACAGGGGTACACACCCACCCCTTTACAGATAGAGCGTACAAGTACGCAGGTATTATGTACTTGAGGTGCGTGCCCACAGGTAAGAGTAAGAGAAAGTGCGGAACCAGAGTTATATTGATTTTTTAAAGGCTTTCTCTCTTTTTTGGAGTTTGACATGAGGAGCAGAGGTATAAGACTTGCCAAGGAGGACAGTATGGTTATTGATGGAGCCATACTGACTATAAATAGTCATGGTGACAAATTTTAGTGTAACAGATTGCCCCCTAAAGTGCGAGGTCTGTAGTAGATCAGGGTTTTATATCATCTAGGAAGGGTGAAGCACTTTATCATTTCGAGAATTATCTTGTGGAGAGCCCAGTCAGATACTGCAAATATTCAACACAAAATACATATATGAGATCATATCATCGCTGAGGTAGGCATTCCCATACTCAGATCAAAAACTTAACTAACAAACTAACTACTGCTCTGATATAGGAATGATTTCGCAATACATCATAATCATAGACACATGTAGACACAGTATGGACGCAGCCATCTGTTTATGATTAGTCTACTGTATAATGAATACAAAACTTCTTGCATCCTGGATGGCAGAGACTAGATCCAGGGTCTTCATTTCTGCTTCCCGAAATAGTACGATTCTATCCATGCGAATAAATGAGTTGATGTCGAACATGGTAGAAACCACTTGATTACCAGTCAATGATGTAAACTGTTAACAAGTGTGAGAGGGACCACCAGTGATGTCAATGGTTCTCAAAGTACCCAGTACAATCCATGAGATGTGAATGAATGTGTTGATGTCGAACATGTCACAGAATCCCTTGATCGAAGGTCATTGATGAAACCTGTCGTCAAAGGCGAGAAACCTGCCATTGAGGCATGCAGATCCCAAGGTACTGATGATTTCTAGATCATCTTTCTAGATAATGTGCTGATGTCGATAGAAAGCGACCCGTCGTAGGCAAGCCCACAACACGAAATCATAGATCAAGTTGAAGAAATGTAGCTGTAAGGACTGACTCAGGGATGGTCAAGATGGATGACAGATATTTTGCAGATGAATGGCTTATTGGCAGTGACCTCTTGAACACATAACGACACAACAGATGGCTTAGTGACAATTGACCCAAAGTTAATACCCAGAAACTGGCTGAAGACTTTCAATGTGGTTTGATCAACTGTTAGGCAAAGGATTTCCCAACCCAGGTGAATAAAAGTGTCGTGTTCAAGAGTGGTTACAAAGTATGACAAATAGGCTCATTTTCCTCTCTTTTCCCCCACCATTTCTGGCAAGTACCTCTTTATTTTTTACAAGCTTGAGGAGGATAACATTTGCTTGATTATAAGCTCATCCTTCGAATGGGTCCAACTTAGTTTAGATTCGAATCCTAAGAAGGAGTGGTCCGTTCCTGTTTGTAATTGAACAGGTCCTTTACTGTGAAATTTTAACGAGTCCAGTATAGGAGAAACTCGGTGTTTTTCAATTTTAGAGAGTCTGAAAAACTTACAAAGACTCCAGGGTTGACCTTTTTCGTAAATTTGTGTCTCCCAAGCCCGAAAAAGTATAAAATAATACTTGAGAGAATCGCTTGATCTTTTACGACCAAGGAGTACTTTTCGTTATTAGTGTCATTGATCCGAAAAAGTAAAAGCGATCAACGACACGTCGTTTTATAACCAATATTGAAATCGAAACGACAAAAATCCGGCAATCTTTTCATGTTTTTACGGTCGCAAAAGAGTTGTAAGTGGACCATCGTTTTAATTCCATTTTAACGAGTTTAAAAAGAAAAACTTGGCAATCTTTTCATATTTTGAGAGTTTGAAAAGGGCTTAAAAGAGAACTCCAAGGTTTCACTTTTTCGTAAGTTTTAATGAGTTCGAAAAAATGATAAAAATGTACTCATGGTTTTCACTTTTTCGTAAGTTTTGATGAGTTCGAAAAAATGATAAAAAAATGTACTCATATGGCCGACTTTCAATTTAATTTACGAGCAGGAAAAGACGGAAAGAACTCGTCATTTTCATTTGTTTTACGAGAATGAAAGATAGCAAAATAATCTCGGGATTTTCATGAGTTTAACGAGTCTTGAAAATAACTGAAATTGACTCGAGATAGGTTTCATTTTTACAAAAGCTTGAAACGGAGAAAAACTATGCTTCAAAGTAGTTTCATTTTTACACAAGCTTGAAACAGAGAGAAAACTGTGCTTGATGCCCCCTAAGCATAACTGTTAGAGTGCATGCCCCCCAGCTTCATTTCATTCAACCAGGTGGATGAAATGAAGGTTCAGTTACGAGATCATTTGAAAGACTCGACCTAAAACTGTAAGAAAATTATGCAAAAACTGAAATAACTAACCTAAATATACAACTTAACATTTATGAGATCTAGTCAAACTCTCGACTCAATTAGAGGAGGATTTGTTTCATTTTTTAACGAGCTTGACACAGGAAAAGAACTATGCTCGGATTCGGTTTCATGTTTACGGAAGCTTGAAATGAAAAACTATGCTTGTTATAAGTTCGCATGCCCCCAGCATAATGACACAAATCAAGGTACATGCCCCCCAAGCTTCATTGCATTCAACCAGGTGGATGAAATGAAGGTTTACTTTCGAAACCTTGGAAAGACTCGTGGGAGTTGTTTCATTTTTTAGTGAGGTTGACACTTTGTCATGCGGAAAGAGTCAATTTTGCGGACAAAACCGACCTCCCTAGAAAACAAGGCTTTTCTAGTGACAAACAAAACAATCAAGCACTATCTTTCCCTAAATATGAATTTAAAATAAAAGCAACCAGGTGTTTAAAGCTTACCTTTAGTTCAACGCTGTTTGTAGTAGCCAAGCCTCTTCGATCCAGATAAGCTCCTTCTCCTCGAAGCCTGCATACACTAACAAGCAAATGATTACATAGCACCTGAATAACTCATATAATAAAACATATTCATCATAAATACCAAGGAGTTTATGAAACAAATTATATATAACAACTTGTTGAGAAAAATGAACTTAATTGTATTAATTGGAAACAAAGAAACCTTACAACCAATGCCTTGGTGTTGTGCAGGTCCCTCCCAGGGTCCAGCAAGAGTTCTCCTCTACTTTTATCAGCTCACCCACTTCCAAATGAAGCTAAGAAAGGAATGTGATCTCTCCTCTCAAGCTTTATACGGGAGTCCTAATTTCAGCAGCATCTACCCTTAGGAATGTTCAGCTTTCAACCTCCTTTGCCTCTAGCCCAATGCCTGTATTTATAATGCTTTGGAGGAAGTTAAACAGGTCCACCATCAATGGGATAAGCCCCTCCTTCAAAGGGATAGTTCCCCTCTTCATGGGATAAGCTCCTCTTTCATTGGGATGCATGAACCATCTGGAGGCGCTCAATCCACGTCAAACCATCTTCTAGAATGCTCTAGAATCAACCGCAAGTAAGTTTTTTGAAGTAAAACTTGCGCCTTTTGACTTTTACAGGGGTACACACCCACCCCTTTACAGACAGAGCGTACAAGTACGCAGGTATTATGTACTTGAGGTGCGTTCCCACAGGCAAGAGTAAGAGAAAGTGCGGAACCAGAGTTATATTGATTTTTTAAAGGCTTTCTCTCTTTTTTGGATTTTGACATGAGGAGCAGAGGTATAAGACTTGCCAAGGAGGACAGTATGGTTATTGATGGAGCCATACTGACTGCAAATAGTCATGGTGACAAATTTTAGTGTAACACACTTCACTCCCCATAGAGAGTGGTTATGTGAGTATGATAAATACGATGGTGGTGATGTCTTCTTAGGGGATGATAGGAAGGCTAGAATCATTGGTCATGGAAAAGTAAAGTTGAAGTTGCAAGGTGGAAGGGTTAGAACACTTCCGGTGTTCTGCATATTCCTGCATTAGACAGAAATATTATTTCTATAAGCAAGTTGGATGATGCAGGTGTAAAAACAGTGTTCGAGAAGGATACCTGCAAGATGGTTTGAGGAGCACTGGTATTGATGCCGAGAGTTCGGACTGGAACTCTGTACAAGCTGCAAGGTAGCTGTTGTGGGGAAAAGTGCCTATTCAGGACGACCCTATCCACCTAAGGTGTGATAGTGCCTTAGCAACAAACAGAAACAACTATTCTTGTATTCTTCTTTATGAATTATAAATGAAGAGAGATGAGATGGACTAACCGGTGTCTTGCGCTAGTCCTTTGATCTGGTTTCTCTTCTCTTTGATAGCTCCCAGCTACTTGCTTTCTCACTCGCCCAGCTTCACCAAGTTCCTGGAAGATTACAAAAGAGGAAAACTATACAAAGACATGGATTCATATTCATAACTAGCTTAGGATTAGATATAAGCTAAACATACTAATGCAATCATACATCAAAGACACATCAGCATGTAGGAGAAACTCAAATAGTTTTATTGATGTAATAACAAGGTTCAGGAGGAGATACAACCAAGTGATTCCCAATCCAGCATCAACCTCCCAGCAAAGGAATCCCTTCTTCACCTCCTTCAAAGCATAAAGCACCCAATGCACTAATCTCAAACCAACAGCAATTCTCTGTAATGTACAAAATTCCAGCCTCTGGATCTCTAGGAAGAGGCATCCATATATAGATGTTTGGAGAGAGGATGAGTCAGCTTTTCATCTGACTAGTGTCCTCTCCCTCTATCAGTTCTTGCTTCCACTTGGAGGCTGAGAGCCTCTTACTTATCCCTGGTCGAACTCAATGAGGCAAGTGTCATGGAGGAAGATTCTGGAAGCTTCCATCATCTTTACACCTCGCGGAATGGCACTGCCATTTGTCATTTCCCACTCAGCGCACCCTGGTAGTGCATTTGGGTGCGTTGCAACGTACCTAGCTAGTGTACTGGGGTGCTTTGCAACGCAGGTGGCTAGTGGAGCCACTGAAATGATCCTGATTTGACTGTTTCTGAGCAGTTTCTGGTGGAGAACTTCTGTGAGAAGCTGTAGTTTGTTGACCTTGTTCCTTTAGGGGTAGGAACAACACATTTAGGGACTTTGGATCCCTTGGTTTATGGACATTTCATGCTCAGAGCTGTAAGGCACAAAAATGTCTATAACAGTTTCCCCCTAAAGTATGAAGCCGTTTTTCGGGTGAAATGCTTTATTAGGAGGATCCGAAATTCTTTCAATGCTGGGAGGAGACCTGTAATAAGATACAATACAATACATTATTTTCATACTATTTTCATGATCTAGCTGAGGCGGGCATTCCCATGCTGAGCTTTATAAATTCATTTTCGTGTACATAGGACAGACAATCGTCTGATGGTAGACTGATGATTCCAATAGAGCCATCATCCTTTTGGTAGGATGATTATCTATGCTGCAAGGCTATACATTTCCATGTCTTTATTTTCCGGAATATATATCGCAGCCCGGATGGATGAAACTAGATCCGGGGTCTTCAATCTCGTCCAATCTTCACTCTAAGTACAAGTCGATCCATGTGAGAAATGTTTTGAAGTCGAACATGGAAAGACATCGCTTGATTACCAGTCAATGATGTAAACTGTTAACAAGCGCGAGAGGAATCATCGATAATGATGATGACCCTCAAGGTACTGCAGTACAATTCACGTGGTGTGAATAGAGGACTTGGCATCGAACACCACGCAAAATCTTTCGGTCAAAGTTCATTGATGTATACCTGTCGCCGGAAGTGAGAAACTTGCCATTGAGGCATGCAAGCTTCAAAGTACTGAAGGGGGTGTTCTAAGATCAACTTCTTGGATAATGAGCTGATGTCGACAAGAAGCGATCCGTCAAAGGAGGGCCTTAATGAATCCCACATCAATGACACGGAACGGAGCAAATGATTTTGATGGAGGTCAAAACGATCTGATGATATATGGTTCAGGGTGGCGGTCATGAAAGAGTATAATGTATGGTAGTGGATGGGACACAGGTGACTTCTCTGAATGACTCCTCTTGAACATGTGGCAACACTTGTGCGATGGATTGGTAGCATTTACCCCAAATGTGGATGGTATGGCGAGACCATGGTGATGTGACCGGTGAATGAAACAACCCAACCCGAGTGTGGTACGGAGGAGAAGTGTCATGTTCAAGAGCGACTTGCTACCAATAAAGTTTCTTTGAGTTTTCCCCAATTTTTCCCCAATCATTGCTAACCAGTACCTCTTTATTTTTGTCAAGCTTGAGGAGGATAACATATGCTTGTTCTATAATTTGCCCTTCGAGCAAACCCATCGCTATGTTTTAACGAGCCTAGCGATAGTGAAACTCGTTCTCGTCTAAAGACAAGTTTGTCGCTATTTAATGTTTTTAACGAGTCTAACGATAAAGATAACTCGGTCCTTTTCATTTTTAGAGAGTCTAAAAAGGTACGTAAAGTTAACTCCGGAAGTCCTTTTTCGTCATCTAATCCCTTAAGTCCGAAAAATTATAAAACAATACAGAAGGGATGAATTTTCGATAGTTTTAACAAGCGCTCGATCTTTTTGTGCAATAATCCCTCAGGTCCAAAAAGATTAAAATCTAGAGGAGGGATAGCTCTTCCGGTTGCTTTAACGAGCTGGAAGGCCAAAACTCGGCAATCTTTTCATATTTTACGAGTCAGATGAAAAGAGCTTAAAGAAGACTCGTCTTTTGAGGAACGAGTGATAAAATGGGTAGCAGCTGATTCCAGGTAAGTTTTGGAATTTTCCAATCATGGCAGTGTCACAAGGATGGCTAGTGAAATCACTCTTCGCAGCTATTCCTCAAAATAGGTAAACAATCAAATGGAGGTGAATGATCGGCCAATGGAAAAGTGGAGGTGACGGTACAAACACGACCAAGGCTTTAATGGCTGATAATGGTACATTCACGGTGGTTATTTACCGGAGGATAGTTCATTTTTTAACGAGCTTAAACACGGATTAAAACACTTGCTCTATCTTATGTTTATTTTTTAACGAGCATGAACTATGTGCTAAAACTACTCGATGCAAGTTTATTTTTTAACGAGCTTGAACCCTGCGGTAACACTGCTCATGGCGGGTTTATTTTTTAACGAGCTTGAACCCTACAGTAACACTGCTCGTGGTTAGTTTGCATGCCCCCAGCATAATAACGCAAATCGAGGTGCATGCCCCCCAAGCTTCATTGCACTCAACTCAGTGGTTGGAATGAAGGTTTATCTTTGAGATTTGGAAAGGGGATTTGTTTCATTTTTTAATGAGGTTGACACAGTAAAAGAACCATCCTCAAGACTCCTTGTTTCATTTTTTAATGAGGTCGACACGAGATGAGAACCATCCTCGGAATCCAAATCCATTAGATATAGAAGGTTTCATATTCCACTGTGGCCACTTCCGCCAGATTACTCGAAGGCGGTAGGGAAAAAGTACCCATTAAGGCAAGGTCTTTTAGGAGACCTACTCTGATATTTTGGAGCGAATGATTGCTTCCATGGATCATTGGAATGCTTCCCGTAACTTGTGAACTGTTGGGGAGGAAATTTTGTTGGTCGACGATTGTAATCCCTCCTTGAAAGGGAAATGCAATCTTTCTAAAGTAGGTCGACACGACAGCTGCCATGGCATATATCCATGGTCTTCCTAGTAGGATGTTGTAATCAAGATTCACATCAATGACTTCAACATATATTTCTACCGTTTTCCCTCCTAGTTCAACTTTCAAGTTATTTAGGATACCATATGGGGTATATGTCCGTTCATCAAATGCTTTTAATGTCGTCGAAGATCGTGACAAGGTTGGAGATCCTAAAGTTTTCCAGCAATTCATCGACATAATGCATGTAGATGCCCCCTCATCAATAATCATTCGATGAATAGTTTTGTTGAGGGCTTTCAATTGAATAAGGAAAGCTAATTGAGCTGGTAACTGAGGATCGTATCCTTTATGATCGGAGGATACAAGATTGGAATCCTTTGGGTCAACCCCACCAAAAGCTGATCACAAAGCCTGCCTTTGGGATGGGCAATTTTGTAGCACTTCAAGAGTCGACATAGCAGATGGCAATTGGGCCAAATCTTCCACTATATTATAATGCTGCGCCGCTCTAGCACGGGGATTAAATGTCGATTTGTGTACTACTCCCTTTGGCGGTTTTATTGTTAATTCAGGAATGGTGGGTGTTTCAACTTCGATCGAAGTTGTTGTCGAACTACTTGGTTGATCTTTATCCTTGTTGTTCGACAGTTGTGGATTCCCGTAATCTTTGTTCCTTGTCGAAATCAAAGCATCATTCTGCTGTTTTGAAATCGACAACATTAGCACTTGAGACGGGGAAGCATTTCCACTCTCAACCAGATTTGCTCCTAGATTTGGAAACGGATCTGTTAACACTGCTGAGGTTTTCAAATTCTTAAAGAATTTTTTAAGCTCAGCTCTGTGTGGACAATCTAAAGTCCGATGATCCTCATCGCATATCATGCATGGATATTTTTGTTTCCTATTTCCAGGAGGGTTTGAAGAAGACTTTTCAGGTGATGATTCATCCTGTTTCTTCTTCTTCCCTTTGCCCTTCTTCTTGCTTTCTGGTTGTTTGGTTTCTTTGCCCTTATCTGTCGATATGGCATTTACTTCCGAAGCAAGAAGTTTGTCTTTTGCATTTTGATCTGAAATCTTACGGGCCTTCTTTGATGTAGCCTTTGTCGATTTCATGTCTGTTGTGCCAATCACGCCATCGCCGGCGTGAGAGTCATTGTTTGATTTAGGAGGAGGAGGAATTGAGAATTCCGGTCTAGGGGCGTTAGGTATTTTGTCGTAGAGTGTGCCAGACTGAGTATAGACCAAGTCCAGATATTGCGTACGAGCAATAACTTGTTCTTCCGTTACGAATCCCCCCTTTGCCACATCTTCTGTGATGGGAGGAAGTAATGACTTAATAAACCATTCAGCTAATAGCTGATCGGGGACGTACGTTTTTACCATCCTGAGGCGACGTCGCCACTCATGTATATGATCATATATGTGAGTGGCCGTTGTCTGTTTGAATTTGGTAAGGAGTTCCGTTCCCATTTCATACCTTATCGGTAATTGAAAATGGATTAAAAAGGTTGTGGCTAAGGTACTGAAGTTGTCGAACGAAGCTCTAGGTAATTCAATATACCATTTTGCCGCTGGACCCATTAACGTCCTCTGAAAGAGGCAGAGCCTTATCGAATCATCATTTAAGGTGTTTGACGAACACCATAGATGAAATGTCATCACGTGATTCGATGGATCTTCACCCAGATTTCCATTAAATTTAGGAATATCTGGTGGAAGTTTATGTGGAATCGCTGGCCACCAAGGGGCGTAAGCAATTGGATCGTTTGTTAACTGGTGTAAATCAGGTAACTCTAAAGTTGCCACGAATGGTAACTGCTGATTCAGGTTAGGTGAAGCATACCCAGGATACGATGGAATCGCCTGAGCAGTTGGTCTCTGTGTGCCAGCATAATGCATTTGATGCTGGTATGACTGATAAGGTTGGTGGACGTGACCATTGTAAAATGGTTGGTTTTGACCATTTTGAATGTACGGCTGTCCACTGTTCACAAAGATTTGCTACTCAGAACCTTGGTATACTTGTTGGAATTGTGGTTGTTGGTGTTGCACCAACCATGGTTGTGAGGCCATGTGCTGTTGCGCTATACTAACCGTTGGACCAAGGTGTGGGGTAATTGTACCCGTCTAGACCTGTGTCGCCCCACTAGTTGGAGATTGTGGTTGAGTCACAGGGTCAAGGGGCTGTTGCATTACAACTTGAGAAATCTGAGGTTGGCATACAACAGGCAGCGTTTGAACTTGTGACACTGTCACAATAGCTGGTGTAGTTGAGATGTTCGACATAGGTACACATTGTTGCATTGAATACACAACTCTTGGTTGTTGAGGTAGCATAGGTACCCAACCACTTGAAGTAATTCCAGTGTAACCTGAATATTGTTGTGAACTCCCGTATGGATATCCTCCCGGAGGGGGTAATGAAAGGGCATACTGCCCCCCATACGGTGGTAATCCGGAACTGAAAGGGATTGTTTGCCTTGGGGACCAGATTGCCCAAATTGACCTCCAAATGGATCAATTTGTTGAGACTCAACATAAGAGTTGTTGGGTATTATTCCGGAGGAACAAACAGGAACCGACCATACTATCGTAATAGCCCCTGAGTGGGCTCCTTCTAGCGGCTGAGAGCTAGTCGGGACAGATGGTATGCCGGCGAACATTGTCGGAATGACGGCAGGGAGTTCTGTTGTCGCTGTGTCAGGTGTCACAGTCCTAGATGTTGACGGTTGTTCAGAAATTTGTAGTCTATCCAAGAGATTCCCTAGCGATTCTACAGGAACTTCTGCTGGTGGTAGACTAACTTCGGATGAAGAAGGATATAGAGTGACCCCGACTCCAAAGTGTGTTGGAGTACTTGTTGGAGGATCTTCTATAATTTCTTCAATCGCAATCAGACCAGGTGGAAGGGGAAGACCGTCAGGTCCGTAAAATATTTCTGGTGCCGAAGAAGGGGTGGAATCGACAACGACAGATGTTTGAAGAGCAAGACTCTCCGGACCGGTTACTGATGGAACTGGTTTGGTAACACAAGTGTTTACTCTCAAACTAGGATCACTGTCACTATCCCTCTGTGGCTATTGAACTTCTTCTGAAGAGGCAGGAATTCCATAAATGTTTGGAGTAACCGGAACCTCTGATGTCGTCAGAACACTTGTTCTAACTTTAAGAGGAGATTTGGAACCGGTTAAATGAGTTTGCTTTGTCCGTACTGGTTTCGATTCCAGAGACAAAGACGGTTGACTCGTAAGCCTCCGCGAACGACGGGGTTTCAATTGACTTTCTTCCACGATTGCGGATTACTCGATCAACTAAAATAAAAGGGGAAGTATGTTTCCGATTTGAATGAATTTTAGACGCTTTAGACACAACTTGTTTTTTCAGTTTTAAAGAGTCGAGAAAAAACAAAAGATGACTCTAGTCTCCTTCGATTTTTAATGACCCTGAAGTGACAAGTGCTCAGATGGACCTTTTCCGTTAAGGAGTCTGAAAAGGAACGAAAGGGACTGCTCTGGAGATCTAGGTAGAGGGTGTGCCAAACCAATCATGAAACTGTAGAATACGTTTTATGGTACTGCAGTCAATCTTCCCGAATGCTATGTTCGGTGCATTGCGATCAGTAGGGCGGCCGACACAGCTTCCTATGGATAAAAGGTTTTAAGCCTATAGGGGTCTCCCAATATATACTCGACGGTACGTGGGAGCACAATCTGTACTGGAAATTATCATCTCTCAGGAGGAATCACCCAACCATCAGTGAGGCCAACAGTTACCAGGTTTTACGACGCTGGAACATGTCTCTAGCCTAGACCTCTATGTTGTGCGTTAAGTTCCAATGCGTTGTTAGATTCATTCAGTTTATTTTAAGTTGATCTTTCTTAGAAGTTTGCCTTTTGAGGTTCACCACGAGATGTAGATGTAATTCCTAAATGCAATCTAAAAGATGATAAGCAAATCTTTATCTCTTTTTCAACAATGAAAATCCTAGCTACAAAGTGAAAAGAAAGACACAATCTTTTCTCAAAGAGCAAAGAGCACACTATAAATGCACTTTTCCTAAATCAAACCATACAAACTATCAATATGCAAATGCACAAGTGCATGTATTTGTTTTTCACTTTCTTAATATTGATGCCTAAAAAGAAAGTTTTTGTACAATTTTGAATTCGCTTTCAAATGACAAACACAAACAAGCTTACTTTTCGAAATCAAAAGGTAGAGAAGATTACGACACTTTACGATTTTCGAAATAATACTTGTTTCGACACTTAAAAGTGACAAATTCAAACCAAAAGCAAAGTAAATGTATAATCAACTGTCAACAGCAAATGAACTTTCTCCTAAGACCAAAATCGACAGATCTGAATCAAAGGGCTACAGTATGACTATTTCACTTTTGCAATGGAAAACTGTAAATGATGCCACAAACACATAAAAACACCTACAGTCTTTTTGTACAAAGGAGGTGGAATTAAGGCAGAGAAAAGGGGTTTTCAGATAGGTACCTATACTGGTTACAGGCTGCAAAAAACAGAGATCAAAACTGGACAAAACAGAGCAAAGAACCTCAGCTGCACAGGGCAAAGGCTGATCAGCGCACCTGTTGCACAGAGAAACTGAATTGCAGCGCAGGTAGCCCTCTCGGGACCTGCGTTGAAATGCAGAGTCTCTTCACAAAGCCTGCGCTGGAGCAGAAACGAGAGTTCTCTCCGGGTTCTGGGTCACGGTTTGCAGTTTAATCTACGGTTTTTGGCCAAATAAAAGCAACAAGTAAGGTACAATCAGAGGGATGATTTGAAGGAGGACTAAGAGCTATCACAAAGGGTTATCAGATCATTTGTGAGTCCATTGTTCAAATCATAGACAAATCCAGTGAGTGGATTGAAGTAGCAGTTGTCTACTTTGCATCTGAAAATTGCAGATGCAGTTCGATTGCTACTTGTAAATCTATGAAACAAACAGTAATAGAAGCACAAATAAACTAATTAGACAGATCTCCCCAGTGGAGTTGCCAATTTGTTGTGGGGAAAAGTGCCTATTCAGGATGACCCTATCCACCTAAGGTGTGATAGTGCCTTAGCAACAAATAGAAACAACTATTCTTGTATTCTTCTTTATGAATTACAAATGAAGAGAGATGAGATGGACTAACCGGTGTCTTGCGCTAGTCCTTTGATCCGGTTTCTATTCTCTTTGATAGCTCCCAGCTACTTGCTTTCTCGCTTGCCCAGCTTCACCAAGTTCCTGCAAGATTACAAAAGAGGAAAACTACACAAAGACATGGATTCATATTCATAACTAGCTTAGGATTAGATATAAGCTAAACATACTAATGCAATCATACATCAAAGACACATCAGCATGTAGGAGAAACTCAAATAGTTTTATTGATGTAATAACAAGGTTCAGGAGGAGATGCAACCAAGTGAGTCCCAATCCAGCATCAACCTCCCAGCAAAGGAATCCATTCTTCACCTCCTTCAAAGCATAAAGCACCCAATGCATTAATCTCAAACCAATAGCAATTCTCTGCAATGTACAAAATTCGAGCCTCTGGATCTCTGGGAAGAGGGATCCATATATAGATGTTTGGAGAGAGGATGAGTCAGCTTGTCATCTGACTAGTGTTCTCTCCCTCTATCAGTTCTTGCTTCCACTTGGAGGCTGAGAGCCTCTTACTCATCCCTGGTCGCACTCAGTGAAGCAACTGTCATGGAGGAAGATTCTGGAAGCTTCCATCATCTTTACACCTCGCAGAATGGCACTGCCATTTGTCATTTTCCCGCTCAGCGCACCCTGGTAGTGCATTTGGGTGCGTTGCAACGCACCTAGCTAGTGTACTGGGGTGCTTTGCAACGCAGGTGGCTAGTGGAGCCACTGAAATGATCCTGATTTGACTGTTTCTGAGCAGTTTCTGGTGGAGAACTTCTGTGAGAAGCTGTAGTTTGCTGGCCTTTTTCCTTTAGGGGTAGGAACAACACATTTAGGGACTTTGGATCCCTTGGTTTATGGACATTTCATGCTCAGATCTGTAAGGCACAAAAATGTCTATAACAGTAGCACTATTGTTCATGGGTGCAACAGTTCTATGGTTCCTGAAAGTGGAGCAGAAAATCTAGTGGTCTCTGGAGAGAAGACCATGTTGTGGCATCAAAGGCTTGGACATATTGGAGAAAAGGGCCTTCGAATACTTCATTGTAAAGGTATGGTAAAAGGTATGAGTAATAGATCTCTGGATTTTGATTTCTGTGAAAATTGTGCATATGGGAAGCAGAATCGGGTGAGTTTCCCCTCTAGTGGTAAGAGGGCGAAACAGATATTAGAGCTTATGCATAGTGATGTGTTTGGACCTATGAAGGTTCCATCATTAGGTAAGTTTGTGTACTATGTATCATTTATAGATGACTTCTCAAGGAATACATGGATATATTTCCTTAAGAAGAAATCTGAAGTCTTTGACAGGTTTAAAGAATTTAAGGCTCTGGTGGAAAACCAGACAAAGAAGAAGATAAAGGTGCTGAGGATAGATAATGGTGGTGAGTTTTGCAGTAAGGAATTTGAAGAATGTTGTAAGAAGTGTGGTATAGCACAGCAGAAGACTACTCCATATACACCTTAGCAAAATGGAGCTGCAGAAAGAATGAACAAGATGTTGATGGAAAGGGCAAGAAGCATGCTCAGTGCTGCTAGGTTAGGACAAGAATTCTGAGCAGAGGCAGTGGAGGCAGCATGTTACCTGGTCAACAGATCACCTTCATCAAAATTGGAGGATAAAACTCCACAAGAGGTATGGACTGGTAAGAAACCCTCTCTTTCACATCTGAGGGTATTTGGATGTGATGCATATGTACATGTTCCAAAGGAGAAACGAACCAAGTTGGATAGTAAATCTAAAAAGTGCATCTTTATTGGGTATAAGGATGGTTTAAAGGGTTATAAGCTTTGGAACCCAACAACAAGGAAGGTTGTGTACAACCGAGATGTGGTGTTCAGAGAGGTGAAATATGTTATTAAACACGAATTCCAACGAAAGGAACCTGAGAAGATAGAGTTTGAGCTAAAGGAGGAAGAATCAGACTCTACAGTAGAGGAGGAATCAGAAGATGAAGAGCCACAAACTTCGGGTGTGAGAAGATCAGTTCAAGAAAGAAGGCAGCCAGAAAGGTATAGTCCATCTACTTTCTGTTCAAATTTTACTTTATCTATTACTGATGATGATCCCAGAACTGTGAAGGAAGCAGTAGATTCAGAGGATGGAAAACTCTGGAAAGAGGCCATGGTTGATGAAATGGCATCTTTGCACAAAAATGAGGCTTGGGATCTGGTGGAGTTTCCAGATGGAAGGAACCCCATTGGCAGCAAATGGGTGTTCAAGAAGAAGACAAATGCAGAAGGAAAGGTGGAGAAATACAAAGCTTGGTTGGTAGCAAAAGGTTATTCCCAGGTGTCGGGAATTGATTTTGGTGATATTTTTTCTCTTGTTGCTAGGGTAACTGTTAGCTCTGCTACATTTTACAAGTTTTGATGGATTAAAGCAGGTCAAATAGTGCTGGTTTGGGTTGCAGAGGGTTTGGAGTTGATTATTTTATCCTTCCCCTTTCATTTACATTATTCCCTTGTAGCTCCTGTCTCCTTCGTTTCCTCCTTCCCCTTAAATCATCCTCATTCTCTTTAAACCCTTTATAACCTTGTCTTGGTTACAGATCCCCGCCTAAACCTTTTCTTTACCAACCCCGGCGATATTTTTTTTTTAACCACATAAACTTTATTTAAAAGGCTTTTGACCATTTTTTGTTTTAATATTATGAACCCCTTTAACCTTATAAATTCCATATTAACCTATTTTTGTTTGAACCCAGCGCTATAGCCCAAACCCTTTATAACGCGAGGATATAATAGAATACATAACCTGGTGGACCCGTACCTGTCACATCACCCATTATATCAACAAAAAACCTGTGCATTCATCCCGCGCCATCCGATCTTACCTTGCCAGGATCCAACGACGGTCGCTTTCCCCGCTCTGCAGACCTGCACACCCATTAGCTCGCGGGGAAAGTGGTTTCCTTGCTATCACATCTGCCACACATCTCTATTCCATTGCATCGCTGCCCGCGGTACGATTACCATCGCAGCTCCATAAGCGGTGCGATAAAACTGCTTTCTACCCGTCCTGCCTATTCCTCGGCCCTTAACGCGCCCGCATCTCCGTCGCCCGTCAGCCGTCGGATCTCCCCGATCATGATCCGACGGTCCAGGATCCTCCATTCTGAATTTCTTCCGATGGCTTCCGTAATCTCATCTCCACCGTTAATTCTCTTGATCCGTCGGCCCAAACTCTTTCATCCACATATGTCTTCCGATGGCCTGTGCAGCCCGATCTCGGCCGTCCATCTGAATCATCCAACGGTCGGCATTCATTCGGAGGCCATCGTCCATTTTCAGTGTATTCTTCAGTGTTTTCGGCCTGTTCCGCGCATGAAGGAGAAAGCAAGCCATCAGCTCTCTGTATACTGCGCAGTTAAATCTCAGCTACTACATTTAAAGGCAGAATGACCGAAGGACAAGCAGTATAGGGCTCGAGAAGATAACCGTATAAATCAGTCATGGAGCTTTGTACACATTACATTCCATTTGCTCAGAAAGGACATCAAAGTACAGAAGGAGCCATTTTGTTCATTAAAACATTCAGATCTTATCAGAAGCCCATATCTAATTGTAAATGTGGTTGGTGGTCCATTAAGGCACCTCCACGCATAGGCTAGCAAAGAAATTTTGTGTAACAGATTCTATATATACTCAAAAGAAAGATGTAATCAGGTTGATGTGTGTCATTCTGTTGTAAGCTTCAACTTCTGGAAACTGTAACTACTGTGAGACCTGCAGCTTTTGGTCTTCATTTCCAACTAATACAAGCTTCTTTTGTTGTCAATTTCTTATTTTCCACTTCTTCTTTGTTCCAGGTTGTGCTTGTATGCATTTTTCATTTGCTCTAGATGTTTAGCAGTAGAGGGGCTATCATCCCACCTCTCTGATAGAATCTAGTTAGTATATTGAATTTGTATGGAGGTTTCTATTGTTTTAACGCCAGAGAGCTGTCATCCTGTATGTGCATTAGAAAATAGATTTACAGACCTTGTAATTGGTTGCAGTCGGCCATCACAGAGTCCTGTGCATCTTCTGGTGTGGTCAGTCTTCTCCATCATCAATTATTCCTCAAACTGTGAGTAGTTGGTGGTTAAAAGCTTTGTAGTATGGGGGTGTTCACCCATGTCTGGGGTCAATCATAGTAGAAGTGGTTATCTGGCTTGAATATGTAGCATTTCCTTCATTCATCCACCCATTTATCCAACATTTTTGTTGAATTTGTAATGTTCCTGAGCATCACTGATATACAACCTAGGTGAGTTTCTTGGGGTGATAACATTAATTGGAACCGTTGCCGGGGAGAGGACAATTGAAGCTCAAATTCCCTGGGAGAATGACATAGCTTCAAGCTTTGATGACAGACAAGGTTTGAACACATTTTCTGGTTGTAATCATCTGTCTGGTGACTCCATTGGAGGAAGACCATCATTTGGCGACTCCACATTGAAGTTCTGGCTCAGTTTGTGAGACGCACTCGAAGAAATCCTCAGAAGCTGCCAGCTGAACCAGTACCTAAACCTGAGAAGACTGTTAAAACAAATAAATCTTCACAGAAAGGGGCATCAGGATCAGGTAAGCCTAAGAAATCTAATTTATCTCTGAAAGATAAAGTCATTGCTGAAGATTTACAGTTTGAAGACTTAGAGCCCAGCACTGTTAATAAGGAAAAATCCTCAGAGATTAGTAGAGCCCCTAGTGCAGTTAGTTCCCCTTTGAATCTCAGTCCAAAGAAGTCTTCCCATTCAGTCCAAAACATCCCTTTATCTCTGCCATCCATCACATTATTCCCTACTATTCAATTTGCTAGTGTTCCTTCACATATTCCAATCATGGCAGGACAGCAAGAACCCACGAGGATAGAAAGAATTGTAGCTGCCAGATATGGACCACTGGTATTGCCTGTCCCTTTAAATCCTATGCCTGTGGGAGAATATCAAAAATATATGCCTAAATTCATTGGAACAGACGGAGTAACAGCAGAAGAACACCTTGAAGCTTTTTACAGTTACGCTGATAATTTAGACATAGGTGAAAATGATGTGTGGATGAGAGTTGTTGTCTAGAGCCTTAATGGAGAAGCTAGGAAGTGGTTCAGAGAATTACCCCAGAGATCAATAACAGATATTGAAGCATTAGATGATGCATTTTTGAAGCAATAGGGAGATAAAAAGGACTTTCTGTATTACCATACTGAGTTTGGTAATTTGAAGAGAGAAAATGGTGAATCAATACCTGATTTTAATAAAAGATTCAATAGAATGTATAGTAAGATATCAGCTAAGGTAAAGCCTACTCCTACCTCTGCCAAACTCACTTATGCCAATGCTTTTGACTCTAATTTCTGCCTGTTATTGAGAGAAAGGAGATGTGCTACGTTGGCATACATGCAGGATGCAGCCTTAGAAGTAGAATCTAATATCATGGCAGCAGAAAAGTTAAAAAATCAAGCCGATAGGAGAAGACAGAGAGGTCAGGCTTATACTTCTTCTGCATTATCTTCAGAGCCTAAATTAGACAAGATGACTAAGATGATAGAGTCATTGGATGTTGAAATTTCTAAGCTAAAGGTTGAGTAAAATTCAGGGAAAACAAGGCAACAGAACACATTTGTTCCAAGAAATCAAAATCCATTCAGAAGAGCAAATGAGCAGTTACAAATTATGCAAAGGGGTGAAGAAACAAAGGATGAATAGAAAGTTAAAGCTCCCTTTCAGAATGTAGTCATGGAGGAGGAACAATTTGAAGAAGATGAGGATGAAATTCACTGCTTGGAAGATAAAGGCAGCGCTGCTTTTTTGACATTGGCTAAGTATGAAGAGTCTTTACTACAAGAACAAAACAGTCAGGAGTGGGACAAAGGAGCTATTCTACAAACTGGTGAACACCAACAGAGATAAAATTTAAGATCCAATGCAAAGAATGTCAAAGAAAATGCTACCCAAAGAGTTTTTGTCCAAACAGAACCACATAATATCAAGCAGAGAAGACCAGCAACTGATCCAGTCATCCTCAAAGCTCCAGTTCAAGAGGTAAAAATTTCTGATAAATCATCGTCTTCTTTCAGCTTTGAGTCAGAAGTTCAGAAACTAAAAATATCTGTGCCTCTGGTTGAGTTGGTGAAGAGTGAAGTATTTAGGAAGCCTATCCTTGAAGCCCTTGAGCTAGAAACCAAACAAACCTCCACAGACTCTGTTAATTTGCAAGATGAAAAACCTGCTATTGTGCTCAGCCCCATGATTGAGCCTGCTAATAATAATTCTCCATCCTTTTATGTCTCATTAACCATACATGACAAAATCCTCCACAATTGCCTGCTAGACACAGGGGCCAGCCACAATTTAATGCCTAAAGTTGTCATGCAAGAGTTGGGCCTTGATATCACCAGACCCTATCATGATTTATTTTCTTTTGATTCAAGGAAGGTGAAATGTCTTGGATTGATTAAAGATCTGGCCATTACCTTAACTCAGTTGCCCATGAAGAGTATGATGATGGATATTGTGGTAGCAGATGTCCCTCCTAAGTTTGGCATGCTGTTGTCTAAAGGATGGATTAAGAGACTAGGTGGGACACTACAGAATTATTTATCTTATGCCACTATCCCAGTGTTTGGAAGAGAAAGTAGGAGATTATACAGAGAAGCACAGTTGGCATATATCATCAGTGATGAGAAAAATCCTACGAATCATCCTATATATGCAGTGGACACTGATTTTGGAGCATGCATTCTCCAAATACAAGAATCTCAGAAGGGAAAAATGCAGATCAGGAATCCAACAGTTCAGGCCGAAGAAGAGCAAGGAAGTCAGGTTTGGGAGATGTTCTTTGATGGAGCATGTTCCAGAGAAACTGCCGGAGCAGGGGTGGTGCTAGTTTCTCCACAACAGGAAAGCATTCAGCTGTCTTTCAAGCTGGTTTTTCAAGTGACAAACAACATAGCAAAATATGAAGCTTTGTTGTTGGGCCTTAACGCAGAAAAAGACAGAGGAATCAGGAATTTAAAGGTATTTGGAGATGCTGATTTAATCATTCAGCAAGTGAATAAAACATTTCAAACAAAGCACCCAAGGCTGAAAGCATACAGAGATGAGGTATGGAGAATCAGAGACTTTTTTTATTTTTTCTGTATTTCATATATTCCTAGAGCCCGAAATCAACTTGTTGATTCCCTTGCTATTATTGCTACTCTGTTTATACCTCCCATGCCTCCCAGACTAGTGTATGAAGTCCAAGTGAATTATAGACCTTCCTTGCCTGATAATGTCCACCATTGGAAAGTTTTTGAAGATGATAATGAGTTGAATAGGTTATTGCAAGTCATTGATGAGTTTTCTGAAATGAAAATTGATCAAGAAAATGATGCCTTTTTAGAAAATCCCAAGTCCCAGCTTAGAAATAAAATAGGTAAAAACAGCATTGTCCAGCTTCCTAGTAACCACATTCCTAAAGGTCTGATTCCCCTTGAAAGACTATTTGACCAGAATGATGTGCCTTACAAAGCTGCTCAAAAAGAAGACCAATCTGCAGTTTGTAAGCATAATATAGGAAGTCCAGGTCAGCCCAAACATGTAAAACTGTCCACTCATTTGTCTGCTGATCAAATTGTTGAGTACTGTAATATAATGAGGCAATTTGCTGATGTGTTTGCCTGGGAGTATAGTGACCTGAAAACATATGACAAGAGCATAATTCAGCATAAAATCCCTCTGGAAAAAGACATTATACCATTCAAAGAGAAGCTGAGACCAATAAATTCCATGCTTCTTCCACCGATTGAAAAAGAAATTAAAAAATTGTTGGCTGCCAAGATCATTGTGCCTCTTAGATATTCCAAATGGGTAGCCAATCTAGTGGTGGTGAGAAAAAAAAGTGGTGAAATCAGACTGTGCGTTGATTTCAGAAATTTGAACAAATTCTCCAAGAAAGACAACTATCCTCTGCCAAAAATGGAGCATTTGCTGCAAAAGGTCTCAAGAGCCAAAGTGATGTAATTCTTGGATGGATTTTCAGGCTTTAATCAGATTGATGTTCACCCAGATGATCAAGAAAAGACTACATTTACCACTCTTTGGGGCACTTTCATGTATGCCAAAATGCCATTTGGATTGATGAATGCTGGAGCCACCTTTCAGAGAGCTATGGATATAGCATTTGTGGGAGAGAAGGACAAATGTGTGCTTATCTACCTTGATGATATAACCATTTACTCCAACAGCCATCAAAGTCATTTGTAGCATTTGAAAAAAGTGTTTCTAAAGTGCAGAAGGTTTGGAATCTCAGTCAATCCCAAAAAATCACAATTTGCTTTGAATGAAGGCAAGTTGTTGGGACATGTTGTGTCTGCTACAGGTGTTCAAATTGACCCAGAAAGAGTCAAAGCAATTCAGGCTTTGACTATCCCTAGATCAAAGAAGGATATCCAGTCCTTTCTGGGTAAAATTAATTTTTTCAGGAGGTTTATTCCAAATTTTGCAGAGTTAGTTAAGCATGTGGTCTCCATGTTGAAGAAAGGAGCAGAGGTAAGATGGACTGATATAGCAAGGAAATCATTTGAGTCAATTAAGAAAGCTATTATGGAGGCTCCCGCATTAATAAGTCCAGATTACGGTAAAGAGTTCCACATATTTTCTTTTGTCTCTGAAGACACCATTGCAGTTGTTTTATTGCAGCAAGATGAAGAAGGTTCAGAACATCCAGTAGCATTTTTCAGCAGGAACTTGAGGGATGCTGAACGGAGGTATGATATTATCGAAAAACAGGCATATTCTCTTATTAAATCATTAAAGGCTTTCAGAGTTTATATCTTGCATTCAAAAATAATTGTATATCTGCCTTCTGCTACAATAAAAGATGTCTTGACTCAACCTGATGTTCATGGAAGAAGGGCAATGATCCAGGTGGATGTTGGTGGCCACCCACCAACCCATTTGGACCCCCACAACTGTCTCTTTCAGTCTTTTCAGTTTCCTAAATTGCAGCACAGTTTACTATTTTTAGCAGTTTTTCGGGTCCTGAACTTCCGGAGCCGTTTTGAGGCCCTAAACGACGTTTTTTTGGGATTCTAGGGCAACATGGGTCCATGGACCGATGTTGCCTCCCAAAGTGGTAGTACTCGGATAGATCTTTCTAACGAGCTATTGTACGCATCAAACGGAGATCGTATGCCAAAGTTACGACCCCAGGAAATTGATGTACCAATTTACCCAAACGGGGCCCACAATTTGGCGTTTCATCTTCTAGGGTTAGGTTTCGGGATGTGAAGGGTTTTCCATTGTTTCTCAACAATAAATAGGCCTTCGAGCCTCATTGTAATATAGTTCGGAACAGTTCAGAGGCATGTAGCCGCCACATCTCTTCTCAGAGATAAGCTACCATCGCCCTAGCTGGTTTCTTTCCATTTCTGTTTGTAAGCATATTTCAGTATTTTACAGTAATGAAATGAAGTATTATTTCCGCTGCATCTTTGTGTATATGGTTATCGCATCTCTGTATTTATGGTTATCTCTGTAATATATTGCGTTCCTGCTTAAATCCGGATCAGGCAAAATGGATTGCTAAAATGATAGAATTCAATATAGAACTGAAACCCACAAAACTGGTCAGAGGTTAGGGTCTTGCCAAGCTATTAGCTGAAGAAAATTGCAGGTCTTTAGATATCGATTTCCTATGCACAATGGCAGCAAATGGTTAGAAAAATGAAGAAGAAGAAACAACTGAAACAGTGAAGGAACAGTGAGTGGCCGAGAGTCTAGCTTTGTGTGGATGGTATTCTGCAATAATTAATTTCTTGTTGAAGCAAGAAATACCTTCAAGCTTAAGTACAAGTCAAGCTAGAACTTTAAAACTTAGAGCAGCAAAATTTTGCCTTATGGAAAATCTGCTCTACTGGAGGGATCCATCTAGAATATTTTTAAGGTGTCTAGACAAAGAACAGTCAAAAGAAGTCATGCAGTAGTTTCATTCTAGCATGTGTGGAGGGCACCATTATTGGAAAACCACAGCCCATAAAATTCTCAGAGCTGGGTACTATTGGCCCACTTTATTTTCTGATGTGTTTGTTTTTGTTAAATCTTATGACAGGCACCAAATATTTGAAGGAAAACAGCAGTTGAAATCCTTGCCCCTCAAACCAATTCAGGCAAAAGGACCTTTTCATCAATGGGGCTTGGATTTTATTGGAGAAATCAATCCACATTCCAGTGGCCAGCATAGATGGATATTAGTAGCCATTGATTATTTCACTAAGTGGATCGAAGCAGTCCCTACAAGGAAGGCTGATCATAATGTGGTTATAAAGTTTTTGACAGAGAATATCTTCAGCAGATTTGGTTGTCCACATAAATTAATAATAGATAATGTAGCAGCCTTCAGGGCTAAAGAATTGGTGGAAATGTGTGATTCAATGGGTATTAAACTTGTTCATTCCACCTCATATTATCCACAGGGAAATGGTCTAGCAGAGTCCTCTAATAAAAGTCTGATCAGGATAATTAAAAAATTGTTAGAGGACAATAAAAAGAATTGGGATTCAAAGCTCAAGTATGCATTGTGGGCTGACAGAGTGACCATCAAGAAATCCACAGGGAGTTCTCCATTCAAGCTGGTATATGGCACTGAGGCTGTATTTCCAATTCAGCTAACTCTCCCTGTGGCAAAATTCCTTCAAGAAGAGAAAGATGAGGAAGAAGACATGGCAAGAAGAATCACCGATTTGACAGAGTTACATCAGATTAGAGAATAGCTGGTTGAAAAAGCTGCAGCACATCAGAAAAGCATCAAGGAAGCCTTTGACAGGAAGGTAAAATCAAATAATTTTCAGGTTGGAGACTTGGTTCTGAAATGGGATGCACTGAAGGAAAAGAAAGGCAATCATGGGAAATTTTATGCTTTCTGGACAGGGCCTTTCATCATTACACAGGTTCAAGGGAACAACACCTTCATACTGAAAAGTATGGGTGGAGAAGTAGTTTTTGATGACCCAGTTAATGGGCGGTTTTTGAAAGTTTATTTTGTTTAAGGTCTTTTGGCCTTAAGGGTTGTAAATATTTTGTTTTTATCAGTTTTGTGCAGGAAAAGTAGACTCCATGCCCAATGGAACACTAGGAATTTTGATTAGTCTGCTTTCAGCTGGATAGGCATTGGTCTGCAGGTTCTTGAGACCTCACAGGGAGGATCTCATCCCTAGAAGGAGCCAGTGTTAGCTCTGCTACAGTTTACAAGTTTTGATGGATTAAAACAGGTCAAACAGTGTTGGTTTGGGTTGCAGAGGGTTTGCAGTTGGTTATTTTATCCTTCCCCTTTCATTTACATTATTCCCTTATAGCTCACGTCTCCTCCGTTTCCTCCTTCCCCTTAAATCATCCTCATTCTCTTTAAACCCCTTATATCCTTGTTTTGGTTACAAATCCCCGCCTAAACCTTTTCTTTACCAACCCCGAGGATATTTTGTTTTAACCACATAAACTTTATTTAAAAGGCTTTTGAGCATTTTGTGTTTTAATATTATGAACCCCGTTAACCTTATAAATCCCATATTAACCTATTTTTGTTTGACCCCGGCACTATAGCCCAAACCCTTTATAACGCGCGGATATAATAGAATACATAACCTGGTGGGCCCGTACCTGTCACATCACCCGTCATGTCAACAACAAACCCGTGCATTCATCCCGCGCCGTTCGATCTTACCTTGCTAGGATCCAACGATGGTCGCTTCCCTCGCTCTGCAGACCTGCACACCCATTAGCCCACGGGGAAAGTGGTTTCCCCGCCATCGCATATGTCACGCGTCTCTATTCCATTGCATCGCTACCCGCGGTACGATTACCACCGTAGCTCCATAAGCGATGCGATAAAACCACTTTTCGCCCGTCCTGCCTATTCCCCGGCCCTTAACGCGCTCGCATCTCCGTCGCCCATCAACCGTTGGATCTCCCCGATCATGGTCCGACGGTCCAGGATCCTCCGTTCTGTTAGCTACCTATACCAATAGGTTTCATATTTCATGATTGGCAAAGAAAGTTCCAAATATGCTCTGCTTTGACGATGCAAAGATCCCATATTTCCAAGAGGAGACCAGGTGTGTATATCGCTTGATGTGGACTCAATTTTGATGGATGGTCCAACAACCAAATCTGGATCATGCCATGTTTTGAATTTTCAGTTGTAGAATAGAGAAAGAAGTCTGTCCAAACTGTTTAATCTTGGCAGACAAGTAGCTTAGGTAGAGGAGTAAGGTTCCCAACTGCTTAATCTGGGACCTTGGAAGCAATAAGGGTAGCATTGGATAGAAAATCAAAAGGAAAAAGCCAAAGAAAAGAAAAGGCAAATAAGGGTCTGCAAGTCTAAGTGCACCCTCCAAGAAGAAACAAAAAATTCTAGGCAAGTATATGGGTAGGCAGATGGGGTTGCAGAAATATCATTCCTTACAAGTAAATGTGTGCTGAACCTATTCACAAAGCAAAATCAATGGATTGAGAAGGTTTTCTTCTCCATCAGGTTGCAGCAAAGCAAAGGAGCATGTCTAACCTCCCATTTCCCCCTTTCCCATTCATTACTAACATCCCCTCATCAGTTGAGATTCATGGAAGGATTTGTGGTTTTATGGTGGTTCTTAATCCTTTAAAAGCCACATTTCTTGTCTAAAATTCTTTTCATTTTGATCTACTCCCTAAACTAAGTGATTTTCAAATAAACTTAGTGATATCACTCCTCATCCCCCCTTTTCATCCATATTAACCCCTAACTTCTATTATGTAATTCCCCTATGTTACCCTTTCCCTACTATTATAACACTATGGTGTATAAACCCCAAACATTGTATAAATATCCCTCCCCTTGGCATTATAGCCATATGTTCTCTGTCAGGGATCAAATTGACATCTGGTCAGTTTGAGAAACCTAAGCCTTACCCCCCTCCCCCCTTCTGAATCCATTTGACCCATTAAACCCTCTTTTGGCTAAGAAAACCTTATGAAAAACCCCTTTTACCCATAACCCGCTTCATTTGCAAAAAACACACAAAAACCCACTTTTTCGACTTATCCAAAGTATCGGCGCGATATTATTTTTATTTGAAAATACATTGAAAAACCATCAAAATCCGCCACATCCCAAAGGTTTCCGCCGAGCACAAATCCCAAGAGATATATTATTTTAATCCTGTCCCCCTTCCGTATTGTCCGATCACCTCACTGATCCGTCGACCGTCAGATTGGACCCCTTTGATCCGACGGCCCTCATACACATCGGACTGGCCCCGACGTCCGACAAATAGCTTCCGATATCTGTCAGAGGGTGATGTCAGGCCTCTGCCACGCGTCACCCCCACAGCGTATCGGAGGTACGTCTGACAATTCTGCTTCCGTATCAAAAGCGGCGCGATGTGAAACCGCTAACCACTTTCGGTTTCAGTTGATCCGCCCGGCCAACGTCACCGCCAACGTCACCACCGCGTTAGCACCCTTGTTCGCCACTGCGCTGATATGTCTGCCATCTCACCATCCCCGTGGACCTCTCTCATGCCGCCACGTCACCCGATGACGTCATGCTGACATCATCCGGCCTTGACCCCACCCGATGACGTCATGCTGACGTCATCCAAAAAAGGCGCCAATGTCCCAAAAAATCCATATTTTGGCCGAATTTTCGCGTTTTTTACACTTTTTGCCAAAAACGTTGTTGCTTTCTCTGCATGGTTTTTACGTTCAACCGTGCACCACCTTGCTGAACTCGACCTGGAGACCTCCGGCGCGCCATTTCTACCTGCATTCGTGACCATTGCTCGCTATATACCAGGTATTTATCCTCGTAAATCCTTCATACACCTAATTTGTCTGTGAATTCCCTCAAAAAAGCTTAAGAGACTGAGAAACTTATAATTCGCCGGCAAATTCCCTGTGCCTAGCCCCCATTTGCAACTGTAAGGTCGAAAATCATCAGCTGAGCCTTGTTTGCCTAAATTTTCACCAAAAACTGCATTCTGTTCGCGCAATCGCGAACCGGTTACCCAAACTGTACCTACTTGCTATAAAAGAGAGATTAAGACCAGACATTGGTCTTATCCGCACTTTAAGCAGTATTTCAATTGCTGCAGCTGATCATTTATCCTTTATCCCTGAGTAATTCACATTTCTCTGTCAAAGAAAACTCCTTTGTGTTACTCTGCATAGTAACACCCATCTATAATCCTAAGAGAGACCATGGATCCACCAGTAGCTCCTGTAGCATTGAACATTGCTCCATTGAATGCCCCTCAGAGAGAATTGGAGTGGTAACCTTTGGCAGACATGGACTATCAAATCTCAGAGGAAATGCTAATGAAAACCAAGTTCCACATCCACCTGCTCAATGAATTGAAGGCCAAACATGAGACTGGAACAGATGTGCTGGGCATATGGGATTCTTTTCTCCCTATCTTCAAGCTCCCTCAGGTTAACCAATTCCCTGATTTAATCCACCTATGTGCTGAATGCTATGACCCTACTCAGAGGGCTGTGCTTGACCCTTCAGGCTCAGTTGTTTTCTACATCACCCCTGAAGCTATCAAAGAGATGCTCTGCTTCAAGACTCAGAAGAAATTGGTCCCTTTATCACTAATAGACTTGATAAATCAAGGGGCTAAATTGACAGATGCTCAGGTCACTAAACTAAATCAGCTATACATTGAGTCTGACTCTGTGCAATATCCTCCTTTGAACCAAGTATACCTCAACCAGTTGGGCAGGGACTTGGTAGACATGATTAGTCCCATTCTGGGCTATAACTCAGTGGAATTGGTAGATCAAACTGTGCTGGTAATAATGCTCATGTTCGCTCCGGGCAAATCTCCAATCTGCTATGACTATGCCACTTACATCTCCGATAAAATACATGAGCAGCTAATGAACTTGGCCAGAGAAAAGGTGTTCAGATACACCTCTTATATTTACCACTTAATCTTATATCATCAACATCAGAAGTTCTCTTTTCCAATCAAAAGAGTGGATGCCCAAGGCAATCCAAGATCAGTGGTCTATTGGTCCTCTGCCTTCCACTGTAGATCCGAGTCTCCTTATACTTATTGTGAGTTCATAGATCTCTTCATCCACCCAGCTATGTCCATGCTGATGAGCTCACCTCCTCCAAGACTCACTGATGATATGCAGAGAATTCTTCAGCTATCCAAATCATACAGCATTGGGGACTGATACTTTTACCAGAACCACACAGTCATCAGGATATATGGGTGTGAATTGCCTCCCTACAGACTACCCAGATATGTACCCATGAGACTGTTTGCCCTAGAATACTTCAGGCAGTTTGGCAATGCCGATGTGCTTCACTTTTCAGGCAAAGGCAAGAAAGCACAGTTTAAGGTCAGGAACCAACTTGGCCACTTTATCTATAACAAGAGGGAGGAAGGTTGGAAAGAAGCAGACAAGGTGCTTGAGTCCCTTGGCCTTCAAACCAGTTTCCTTTGGAAACCTTATGACCCCAATCACTTCATAACTTTGAGAAGGCTCAAATATAAGCTGTCTGGCTATGATCATGTAAAAATTCCTCACATTGAAAAATATGCAAACCAAGTAAAATGGAGGAGAGGAACCTTAGAAGAGCCGGTTACACAAGAAGAGCTGAATCAAAGAGCAGTGAGGAATCTAAAGAAGATGGCTGACCTTGAACTTTGTTCACAGGTGTTTACCCTTCCAAGCACACAAGTGGGAGCAGTTGTATCCTCCTCGACTGCAAATCAGCAAGCAGCCAAAGCCACTGAGCATATATCTAGCAAAGGCAAGGAAAAGGAAATGGAGACCGAACAGCCACCTCATGAGAAGGTGCAACAACAACAACAACAGGAATCACAGCAAGAAGAAGGGCAGCATGACAAAGAGCAGCCCCCACAGCAAGAAGGGGCAGTTGAGGCCCCAATTTTCACTGAGCAGCAAGCTCAAAACACGGTGCCTCATAGGCAAGAAGCTACTACCGAAGCCTCAGTCCTCCAAACTCCACAAAAGGAGGATATAAGCAGGAAAAGGGACAGAGAGACTCCCTTAACCACATCAATAAGTCATGGTGAGAAAAGGCACAGAATGAATCCCCTTTCAGAGGAAGAAATGCCTATAGGGCAATCTTTGGGCATGGGCCCACCTAGTATGGAGGCATCTGCAAATTCCTTCCAGCAGGAACAAGAGAGGACAGTGGGAGGAGAAGTCAGCTCCTCAAGCCAGCATAAAGAAGGTGAACTGGGCATCAAGTAGCAGTTCATTGACATAAAGAAGAGGAATGAGCCAATAAAGATACAACTATATAATCATTTGTTGAAAATGGCTCCCACTAACCAGCAAAGACTGATGTCGGCATATGATGTTAGTGAAGGAAAAATGATCATGAGTCACTTCATGCCAACTACATTGCAACCACAGTCCCCTTTAGATTACTTGAGGACCAATCTTGAGGTCCTTGCCAAGGACATCCACCCAATGGACAAAATTGAATTGCATAAGCAGACAAGTGAGATGGTGTATGCCTCCTTGGCAGACAAGACATTGGATAATTATAGGCTAGAAAATAGCCTTAATAATACAGCTGCCCAACTTGAGTTGGAGAGAGCATCCTCTCAAGCAAAGGACAACAAAATAAGGTCCTTAGAAGATATAATCATAGAGATTGGGCATGATCCCAAGGATATCAAGGGCATGCAAGAAATATTGAAATTGAGGGATGCAGACATGGCAGCTTTGAGGAGAAAGATCAAAATTCCAGCCACAATTCACCCTCAAACAGATGAAGTTGCCCAGCTAAGGCATGATCAAGATGCCACAGCTTTGCTGGTGTCTCTATATAAACAGCTAATCCAGACTCAAGAAAAGCTGGGAGAATCAAAGGCTGCACAGGCAGCATTACAGGCAACTTTGAAGCAAAAAGAAGAAGGTCAGACCTCCCAGCCTCCTCCTGAAATAATTAACCTTGAGGAAGCTGCTCCAACTACTGTTCCTCCTCCTCAACAAACAGAAGAGGCAGCACCATCCACCTCAGCACCACCACCAACAACAGAGCAGGCCCCAAGCCTGGACATGCAAAAGCTGAGAAATGAGATTCATGCCCTGGAAGCTCAAATGACAGAATTAAAGGAGGCCAGGGAGAATTTAGCAAAGGTAAATGATAGATATGACAAATCCAAGCAGACTGTGGCAGAAAAGGGCAGGGAGATAAAGGCCCTCAAAGACAGGATAAAGGAGCTGGAGAAGGAGCTCAAACTAGATAAAGTTGTGGCTGAGCTCAAGACAGTGCTATGGGCCAATATTGGCCAGTCTATCACTAACCAATGGCAGTATATTGAGACAATCCATGAGCAGTTGGAGCTCATTGCAAAAGCACAGAAAGAAATTCAGAGATCAAGGGCCTCTCTAAGTAATATGCCCGAAGTTGCCACCAGGATGATCAATGTGCTTAATAATAGGACAAGTGCTCAATTAGCAACTATGGGAATTTCCAGCAGGACTGAAACTATTCAGTTAATAAAGAGGGTCCTTACACTGAGAAGCCTAGTGCAGACACTAGAGAGAAGGACCCAAGACATGCAGGCGGAGGTCAACAGGTTCATGGATAAATTTGTGGTGTTATAGAACAGAGGTCTCCCTGGCTTACTGAACAGCGCAGGAAGACTGCTTACACATGAGCAATATGCCAAGAGGGTCAATACATTTGCCACAAGTCAGATCACTGAAAGGCCCACCACCTCCGAAGAAACAGGGCCAGCTACAGGACAAAGTCTCTACAATAGAGTAGAGAATCTATTCTTTATAATGAATGAAATTAAACACCTGTTTGAAGTGCCTCCCAATTTTTATAAATACACAGAGGCAGATGAGACTATGGATGCAATTCTTAGGCATCAACTGCCCACACAGGAATGGTGGACTAAGGCAATACAGATGATCTTATAGACCAGGAAGCCATTCACTAAGTTTTTTCATAGAAAATACAAATTGGCATGCACAGGACAGTTTAATAGAATCAGCATGCATTAAAAGGTGAAAGCTAAGCCAACTCAGCAGAACTTTCGGCCAGCAAATCAAGATGGACAGCTACAGGTGACAAGGCCGAGAAGTTACAGCAGCGCAGCCACATGAGCGCATTTTCCAGCATTCAATGCAGATCATTCCAACCGACTCGGTGGCCTCCAAAGGCCAAAATATCTTCTGACAGATAGAAAGAGCATTTATGTTGTATTAAAGGCAGGAATAACTTCTTATCTGCTGTTCTGTACAAAGTTGGTGAAATATTTATTTCTCAGATGACTCAACGCCTTAGATATTTTGTATTACCGTTTGTATATATTTGCCTCTCGCACAAGCTTGCAGGGGTTGTTGTTGATTTCTTTTGAAGAAGTTTCTTATGCTGTAATCTTTTTAGAGTTTAAAAAAGGAAGTGATGGAATTTCTCAAGTTCTGAGTTGTTTGAATGTGTTCGTGGTGTTTGTTAAAGGTTGCAGGATCCCTGTGCATCTCACAATACAATAAGTCTTCTGTAACTCTCTTCGTTTTGTGTTTCAATCTTTTACAATCCATATATGTTTCTGAGTTCTAAGTATTTAGCAGCAAAGAAAAAGAATAGCCTTCAGGATTTATTCACGAAATACCCTGAGCTCAATCTATGTTGTTAATGAATGTTTTCCTCAGTTATAATCTTGATAAGTGTAATTCTTAATTGCTACACTTTCAGAATATATCTTTCACAGTGACCCTTGTTTCAGGAATTCAGATTTTCTCCTGTGCAATATACTTCACTTTCACAGCATTAGCTTAATGGAGAATTCTTAATTGCTTTCCATTGGCTAAACATGCATCATCATACATCATCACTTAAGTTTTAATTTTGTTTATTGGGATACCCAATAGGCCCTGCAGTCTGAACATTCTCACTCAAGCACTTCAAACAGTTCACAGCTCTAGAATCCATTGCCCAATGAATTACAACTCTCTAAACACTACCTCTTAAGCATTGAAAGACATCCTTCAACCAAAACATAAACAAAAACCTGAGCATAATAGCTAGCCTAAAAACACTATCAAAACAGAGACATATCATAAAGAGAGAGCCCTCTCTGATTGCAATTTGGCTAGAAACTGCAATCCAAAGATTGGTTAGTGGTTACCCCGGCCGTATTCCCTTGGGAGTCATAGGGAACAACCTGGGTGTTAACATAATTGGCGACTCCACTGGGGACTTCCTCAGGATTTTCTAATTTCTGTTTATCTCTTGAAAGCTGCTTCATTCACTTTGGTGCTAGCTTTGGAAAATACACAGTAACTCCAAAATCTTGTCTGGCCTCTGTAGACACAAAATATCCTGCAAAATACCAAAAAGAAGTTTAGAAGCTGGCTCCTAAAAGGAAAACCAGACATACTAGGTCAAACCCTGACCCAGATCCACCAGCTGTTTTTGAAAATCCTAATACAATCCCTAGGATCATCAGGAAGCAGCAGGGACAGCAAACTCTTGCTGATTCAAGTCCTGAGACAGTTCATCCAAACCCTGTTCCAACTCCAATCAAGGTTCTATTTCGATCTACCCTTGATTCCCCCAGTTCCCCCTCTACATCTCAAAGCCCTCCTTTCACACCTTCATCCACTGCACATATTCCTTTGACTAACACCCTAGTTTCTACCGCTCCCATCAACCCTGTTATAACCATCATCCCTATTATCCCGTTTATCCCTATCAATCCCATACACCCTGCAAATATGGCCAATAGGTATGCACCTTTGCAGTTACCTGCTAATGCTGCAGCTCTACCCCAGGACTATCAATCCAAAATCTCATATTTTGACTCCACTGGCCCTTTCACAGCTATTCAGCATGCCAAAAAGATGCAAGATCATTTTGAGAACTACGAAATAGATGATGACAGTGTGAGAATGAGGATGTTTGTTCAGAGTCTAACTGGGGATGTAAGAACTTGGTTTAGATCCCTGAATGCAAATTCCATCACAACTCCTGACGAGCTTTACCAAGCCTTTACTAACAGATGGGAGAAAAAGAAAGATCCTCTGCACATACTTGGTGAATATGACACAATCAAACGAGGTCCTCAAGAAACCGTTCTGGAGTATTGTGCAAGATTCAACAATGTATATAATGCAATACCACAAAATCTAAGACCCCCTCCTGATTTAGCCTTGTACAAATTTCCTGATGGTTTTGACCCTGATATGGCCTATCAGCTGAAGGAGAGAGCTCCTGAAACCCTTGCAGATGCCCAAAAGGTTGTTGTCACAGTAGAGGCTAACCTAATTGCTAAAAGAAACAGAGCAAGATTGGAAAAGAGGACCACCTTCAAAGAAGAACCCTCAGCTTTTGATCAAAAGCTGGATGCAATACTCACTGGTATGAGAGGATTGGGTGATAGAGTGGAATCTGTTGAAAGAAAATCATCATGGGAACCACCACAGAACAACCCTACTAGGAATCCAAACTTTAGGAGAACTCAAAACCCAAACATGGGCAAGGCCAATCCTGATCCAGACATAAGACCCCCTTTCCAAGAGAACTATGCTGATACTTCCACATCAGGTGAACCCAATGAAGATCCTCACATTAATTTAATGGGTTTGGATGGTGAATCATTCGACTTTAAACAAGGCTATGACACAGCTGTTTATGAAGTCCATAAACAATACAAGCTACAGAGCAGAACTGTGAATGTAGCTCAGCCTGAAAAAATAAAGGATAACCAGCAGCCTAAAAGAGCCATAGTCACAGAGCCTAATGACAAAACAAATTCATCTGCAAAGGAAGTAACTATTGAAGAAGTCACTGAACCATTTTTCTTAAAACAGCAGCCTATGGCTACACCAGCCTTGCACCTTAATCCAAGTGTCACTCCTCAAGAGATGAGTAATAAGGACAAGCCCCAAGATCAGGATAAGAATCAAGAAGAAGAGTTAGTGAACTAGGAAAGGTCTGTTATCCATAACCCTAAAACCCAATTTGAAAAACCCTTTGACTTAGAAACTGAAATTGGCAAATTAAAGATAGCAATCCCTCTTTCAGAACTAGCCAAGCATGACATTTATAAACAACAAATGAAGAAATCCCTTCAACTTACCAACAGCAAAGATGATGTCAATGTGTTGGATGACACCCCAGAATTATTGTTTGGCCCAGAAGTGGATGGAAAAACAGTAGTCACAGGGATCTTACCTTTTTATGTCAGCTTACATATTCATGATAAAATATTACATAATGCAATGTTCGACTCAGGTGCTTCTCACAACCTCATGCCAAAAGCAGTCATGGAAAGATTGAATCTAGATATAACAAGACCCTATAAGGACCTATTTTCCTTTGACTCCAGCCAAGTCAAGTGCTTAGGCCTAATAAAAGATCTATGTGTGTCCCTTGTTCAGTACCCAAATAAAACAATTCTAATGGATGTTGTAGTTGCTGATATCCCACCCAAATATGGGATGCTGTTATCAAGGTCATGGGGAGCTAAACTCCAAGGTTCCCTACAATTAGACATGTCATATGCCACCATCTCTATTTTTGGGCAACCGAAAAGACTATACAGAGAAACACTCATGAAATACATGGTCAGCAGTGAAGAAAAGCCTCAAAACTTCCCCATATATGCTGTCCATTCAGACATAGACTCATACATTCTCTTCAATGACAATACAACTCTCTCAAATAATGATGTTGAAACCAAGACACGCATACAAAAGGAAGACACTAATGAACAAACTGCTACCAAAGAAACAGTGGTTTCACCATCATTAAGCAAAGCTGCTCTAGTAATCAAGCACATTCAATTAAATGATGAGACTGTCCTAGAAGACAAACCAGATGAAAAACCAGAACTTCAAGTTGCATTTCTAGCACACAAAGAGGTCATTAAGTCCCCCCTAGAACAAGATATCATGTGGTTCCTTGAATTTGATGGCTCAGTCAACAAACTAGGGGTAGGAGCTGGAGTTTGGATACACAATAAAGAAAACAGTTATGCAGAAGGCAGAGCCTATAGATTAAACTTCAGATGTACTAATAACATGGCAGAATATGAAGCTCTTTTACTAGGCCTCAAGCTAGTAAATTCCTTACAAGGTACAAGGGTTTCAATCATGGGAGATTCAGATTTAGTCATCCAACAAGTGAAGGGAAATTTTGTCACCAATGACAAAAGATTGAGGTCTTATAGGTCTGTTGTTGCTGAAATACTAAACTCCTTCTCTGAATTCCAAATCACTAAAATTTCTAGAACCCACAATCTTCATGCTCATAGTTTGGCCACATTTACAAGTACCAGCAAATTACCTTTGGAACCTAATAATTGTTTCACAGCCGAGATAAAACACAGACCCTCCATTCCAAACAATGTTAAAGATTGGCAAGTATTTGAAGATGATACGCAAATAAACAATTTTTTAACTTTGCAACAAGAATTTGCAGGATTAAATATTGACATTGAGAGAGCAAGTCAATCACAAATACTTGATGGAGCAAGTCAATCACAACTATAGTTTGAACAGAATAATCACCTAATATCACCCAGAACAGCAAAACAAATACTACATCCAACCATTTTCAACAATGAAAACATACAACAGATTCAACAAACCAGCTACGAAGAAATGCCTATTACAGAGGTTGAAATCATAGAGCTGAAAGACAATTTTCTTCCAACAGGCCTAACTCCATTAGAGGACATCTTTGATTCGAATGATATCCCTAGAAAGCCAAAAAAGCAGCCCTTAAATGCATCCATTGAAGAATGCAATATTGGTACCATTGACAAGCCCAAAATAATAAAGTTGTCTGCATCTTTACCTCCTGATCAAAAACCCAAATACATTGACCTTTTCAAAGAGTTTCAGGATGTCTTTGCATGGGGTTATGAGGATCTAAAATCCTATGATACCTCTGTTATCCAGCACACTATCCCTCTCAAGCCTAATCAAAAGCCATTCAAACAAAAATTGAGAAGGATCAATCCCATGCTCCTCCCTTCAATTGAAAAGGAATTGCAAAAAATGTTTAAAGTTGGCATCATAGCACCCATCAGGTTTTCTGATTGGATTTCAAATTCGGTCCCAACAAGAAAGAAAACTGGTGAGATAAGGCTTTGTGTAGATCTAAGAAATCTGAATCAAGTGTCCCTCAAAGATAATTATCCCTTACCCAAGATGGATCACATTCTCCAAAGAGTGGTAGGGGCCTCAAGGATCTCACTACTTGATGGGTTCTCAGGCTTTAATCAAATCCTGGTACACCCTGATGATCAGGAAAAAACTGCATTTACAACCCCATGGGGAACTTTCAAATATGTAAAAATGCCTTTTGGATTGAAAAATGCAGGGGCAACATTTCAAAGAGCAATGGATATTGCTTTTGCCAAGGAGATTCATGACTTTTTAGTCATTTACTTAGATGACCTAACACCTTTCTCAAAATCTGACCAAGAACATTTGAAACACTTAAGGCAGATCTTCTTAACATGTAGGAAATATGGAATTTCCTTGAATCCCAAGAAATCTCTGTTTGGTTTGGAAGAAGGTAAGCTGTTAGGACACATCATTTCAAAAGATGGCATAAGAATTGACCCAGATAGGATACAAGCTATCTTACAAATGCCACACCCAAGAAATATCAAAGAATTGCAAGCATTCTTGGGAAAAATCAACTTCTTGAGAAGGTTTATCCCAAACTTAGCAGAACTAATCAGATTACTAAATAACATGCTAAAGAAAGATTCAAAAGTGAAATGGACAGTTGAAGCAAATCAAGCCTTTGAAGGTATAAAATTGGCCCTTACCCAAACCCCAATCTTAACTAATCCTCAATTTGATAGAGAATTCATCATCTTCTCTTTTGCTTCCCAGCATACTATTGTTGTTGTTTTGTTACAGAAAGATGACCGAGGTAATGAAAAGCCCATTGCTTTTTTCAGTAGAGCTCTTAGAGATGCACCTCTGAAATATCAAATCATGGAAAAGCAAGCTTATGCTTTGGTCAAGGCCATTAAAGACTTTAGGATTTACATCCTTTATTCCCATGTGATAGCCTATGTGCCAAGTCCTATTGTAAAAGACATACTCACTTAAGAAAATTTAGAGGGCAGAAGAGGAAAGTAGATTGCCAACATCCTGGAATTTGATATTGAAATAAAACCTACAAAACTAATAAAAGGGCAAGGTTTGGCCAAACTAATGACAGAAGCAAACTTCCAAGCCTTAGACATCAACCAGCTGGACAATGAACCGGAGCTGGCGACTCCAAAGATCAATGTAGCCTTTGAACAATCCCCCTGGTATTCTGATATATGTTATGTATTACAAAACCTGTGTGCTCCCCCAGGATTGTCTAGAACTAAATGTAGGTTCTTAAAGATGAAAGCATCAAGATTTTGTGTTATGGATGGCAATTTGCTTTGGAAAAACCATGAAGGGATATTGTTGAACTGCTTAATTGAAACTGAAACTGACAATATCATGAAAGAATTTCATGCAGGGGACTATGGTGGACACTTGTATTGGAAGTCCACTGTGGACAAAATACTGAGGGCTGGTTACTATTGGCCCACTATGTTCTCTGATGTCAGGAAATTCACTACCTCATGTCATCAATGTCAAGTGTTTGAGGGAAAGAGAAAGTTACTGCCACTTCCCTTAAGGCCTATTGCAACTAAAAGACCTTTTCAACAATGGGGCTTGGATTTCATTGGGGAAATTCATCCCTCATCCTCAGGACAACACAGATGGATTCTAACAGCTACAGACTATTTCACTAAGTGGATTGAAGCTGCCCCATGCAGACAAGCAAATGATTCAATAATCATTCAGTTCTTGGAGAATAACATATTGGCTAGATTTGGCTGCCCTGACAAAATAATAACAGACAATGCTGCTGCTTTTAGATCCAAGAAAATGGTAAACTTCTGCCACAAATTTCATATTACTTTGGGCCATTCCACTGCATAATATCCCCAAGGTAATGGCCTAGCTGAATCATCAAATAAAAGCCTAGTAAACATCATAAAGAAAGTGTTAGAAGAAAATACGAAGAACTGGCATAAGAAGTTGGTCAATGCCTTATGGGCAGATAGACTAACAACCAAGAGATCAATTGGGACCAGCCCATATGATTTAGTTTATGGATTAGAAGCCAAATTCCCTTCATCACTAGGAGTTCCTGTTATGAAACTTCTTCAAGAAAGCCAAGCTGAACCAAATGATATGCAAAGAAGGATCAATCAAATAATATGTTTGCAGCAAACTAGAGACCAAGTTTTCAGCAGAGTTCAAGTTTTACAAGAAAAATTAAAGAAAGCTTTTGATAGAAGGACCAAGGCAGAAGATTTCAACATTGGTGACAAGGTCCTCAAGTGGGATTCAAGAAGGGAAGATAAAGGAAAACATGGAAAATTTGATTCCCTTTGGAAAGGACCATTTGCTATCCAAGCAGTACAAGGAAACAATACTTATTTCCTTAAAAGTCTTAACGAAACTGATTTGGATGAAGGTCCTGTAAATGGCAGGATGCTGAAGCACTATTTTGACTACTACCCATAAGTGCAGCCTGAGTTTCCCTTGTACATATTCAGGTGTATATATTACTTTCTGTTAAATTGTAAAAATGCAGTTTCTCAAGTTTTATTAACTGTCAGCAAAAGGCAAATAGGTTTGGATATCTACTAAGATGGGAAGAGCACAATTTTGGCATTTCAAAGCAGCATACTTCAAGTTTTGGTAAAAAGCAGGCAAGGGCCAAGGCATTCTGACCTGCTGTTCTTGGTCTTTCAAATGAAAAACCATCCCCATGTGGAGCCACTGTTAGCTACCTATACCAATAGGTTTCATATTTCATGATTGGCAAAGAAAGTTCCAAATATGCTCTGCTTTGATGATGCAAAGATCCCATATTTCCAAGAGGAGACCAGGTGTGTATATCGCTTGATGTGGACTCAATTTTGATGGATGGTCCAACAACCAAATCTGGATCATGCCATGTTTTGAATTTTCAGTTGTAGAATAGAGAAAGAAGTGTGTCCAAACTGTTTAATCTTGGCAGACAAGTAGCTTAGGTAGAGGAGTAAGGTTCCCAACTGCTTAATCTGGGACCTTGGAAGCAATAAGGGTAGCATTGGATAGAAAATCAAAAGGAAAAAGCCAAAGAAAAGAAAAGGCAAATAAGGGTCTGCAAGTCTAAGTGCACCCTCCAAGAAGAAACAAAAAATGCTAGGCAAGTAGATGGGTAGGCAGATGGGGTTGCAGAAATATCATTCCTTACAAGTAAATGTGTGCTGAACCTATTCACAAAGCAAAATCAATGGATTGAGAAGGTGTTCTTCTCCATCAGGTTGCAGCAAAGCAAAGGAGCATGTCTAACCTCCCATTTCCCCCTTTCCCATTCATTACTAACATCCCCTCATCAGTTGAGATTCATGGAAGGATTTGTGGTTTTATGGTGGTTCTTAATCCTTTAAAAGCCACATTTCTTGTCTAAAATTCTTTTCATTTTGATCTACTCCCTAAACTAAGTGATTTTCAAATAAACTTAGTAATATCACTCCTCATCCCCCCTTCTCATCCATATTAACCCCTAACTTCTATTATGTAATTCCCCTATGTTACCCTTTCCCTACTATTATAACACTATGGTGTATAAACCCCAAACATTGTATAAATATCCCTCCCCTTGGCGTTATAGCCATATGTTCTCTGTCAGGGATCAAATTGACATCTGGTCAGTTTGAGAAACCTTAGCCTTACTCCCCTCCCCCCTTCTGAATCCATTTGACCCATTAAACCCTCTTTTGGCTAAGAAAACCTTATGAAAAACCCCTTTTACCCATAACCCGCTTCATTTGCAAAAAACACACAAAAAACCCACTTTTTTGACTTATCCAAAGTATCAACGCGATATTATTTTTATTTGAAAATACATTGAAAAACCATCAAAATCCGCCACATCCCAAAGGTTTCCGCCGAGCACAAATCCCAAGAGATATATTATTTTAATCCCGTCCCCCTTCCGTATTGTCCGATCACCTCACTGATCCGTCGACCGTCGGATCAGACCCCTTTGATCCGACGGCCCTCATACACATCGGACCGGCCCCGACGTCCGACAGATAGCTTTCGATATCTGTCAGAGGGTGACGTCAGGCCTCTGCCACGCGTCACCCCCACAGCGTATCGAAGGTACGTCTGACAATTCTGCTTCCGTATCAAAAGCGGTGCGATGTGAAACCACTAACCACTTCCGGTTTCGGTTGATCCGCCCGGCCAACGTCACCACCGCGTCAGCACCCTTGTTCGCCACTGCGCTGATATGTCTGCCATCTCACCATCCCCGTGGACCTCTCTCATGCCACCACGTCACCCGATGACGTCATGCTGACGTCATCCGGCCTTGACCCCACCCGATGATGTCATGCTGACGACATCCAAAAAAGGCGCCGATGTCCCAAAAAATCCATATTTTGGCCTAATTTTCGCTTTTTTTACACTTTTTGCCAAAAACGTTGTTGCTTTCTCTGCATGGTTTTTACGTTCAACCGTGCACCACCTTGCTGAACTTGACCTGGAGACCTCCGGCGCGCCATTTCTACCTGCATTCGTGACCATTGCTCGCTATGTACCAGGTATTTATCCTCGTAAATCCTTCATACACCTAATTTGTCTGTGAATACCCTCAAAAAAGCTTAAGAGACTGAGAAACTTATAATTCGTCGGCAAATTACCTGTGCCTAGCCCCCATTTGCAACTGTAAGGTCGAAAATCATCAGCTGAGCCTTGTTTGCCTAAGTTTTCACCAAAAACTGCATTCTGTTCGCGCAATCACGAACCGGTTACCCAAACTGTACCTACTTGCTATAAAAGAGAGATTAAAACCAGACATTGGTCTTACCCGCACTTTAAGCAGTATTTCAATTGCTGCAGCTGATCATTTATCCTTTATCCCTGAGTAATTCACATTTCTCTGTCAAAGAAAACTCCTTTGTGTTACTTTGCATAGTGACACCCATCTATATTCCTAAGAGAGACCATGGATCCACTAGTAGCTCCTGTAGCATTGAACATTGCTCCATTGAATGCCCCTCAGAGAGAATTGGAGTGGCAACCTCTGGCAGACATGGACTATCAAATCTCAGAGGAAATGCTAATGAGAACCAAGTTTCACATCCACCTGCTCAATGAATTGAAGGCCAAACATGAGACTGGAACAGATGTGCTGGGCATATGGGATTCTTTTCTCCCTATCTTCAAGCTCCCTCAGGTTGACCAATTCCCTGATTTAATCCACCTATGTGCTGAATGCTATGACCCTACTCAGAGGGCTGTGCTTGACCCTTCAGGCTCAGTTGTTTTCTACATCACCCCTGAAGCTATTAAAGAGATGCTCTGCTTCAAGACTCAGAAGAAATTGGTCCCTTTATCACTAATAGACTTGATAAATCAAGGGGCTAAATTGACAGATGCTCAGGTCACTAAACTAAATCAGTTATACATTGAGTCCGACTCTGTGCAATATCCTCCTTTGAACCAAGTATACCTCAACTAGTTGGGTAGGGACTTGGTAGACATGATTAGTCCCATTCTGGGCTATAACTCAGTGGAATTGGTAGATCAAACTGTGCTGGTAATAATGCTCATGTTCACTCCGGGCAAATCTCCAATCTGCTATGACTATGCCACTTACATCTCCGATAAAATACATGAGCAGCTAATGAACTTGGCCAGAGAAAAGGTGTTCAGATACACCTCTTATATTTACCACTTAATCTTATATCATCAACATTAGAAGTTCTCTTTTCCAATCAAAAGAGTGGATGCCCAAGGCAATCCAAGATAAGTGGTCTATTGGTCCTCTGCCTTCCACTGTAGATCCGAGTCTCCTTATACTTATTGTGAGTTCATAGATCTCTTCATCCACCCAGCTATGTCCATGCTGATGAGCTCACCTCCTCCAAGACTCACTGATGATATGCAGAGAATTCTTCATCTATCCAAATCATACAGCATTGGGGACTGGTACTTTTACCAGAACCACACAGTCATCAGGATATATGGGTGTGAATTGCCTCCCTACAGACTACCCAGATATGTACCCATGAGACTGTTTGCCCTAGAATACTTCAGGCAGTTTGGCAATGCCGATGTGCTTCACTTTTCAGGCAAAGGCAAGAAAGCACAGTTGAAGGTCAGGAACCAACTTGGCCACTTTATCTATAACAAGAGGGAGGATGGTTGGAAAGAAGCAAACAGGATGCTTGAGTCCCTTGGCCTTCAAACCAGTTTCCTTTGGAAACCTTATGACCCCAATCGCTTCATAACTTTGAGAAGGCTCAAATATATGCTGTCTGGCTATGATCATGTAAAGATTCCTCACATTGAAAAATATGCAAACCAAGTAAAATGGAGGAGAGGAACCTTAGAAGAGCCTGTTACACAAGAAGAGCTAAATCAAAGAGCAGTGAGGAATCTAAAGAAGATGGCTGACCTTGAACTTTGTTCACAAGTGTTTACCCTTCCAAGCACACAAGTGGGAGCAGTTGCATCCTCCTCGACTGCAAATCAGCAAGCAGCCAAAGCCACTGAGCATATATCTAGCAAAGGCAAGGAAAAGGAAATGGAGACCGAACAGCCACCTCATGAGAAGGTGCAACAACAACAACAACAGGAATCACAGCAAGAAGAAGGGCAGCATGACAAAGAGCAGCCCCCACAGCAAGAAGGGGCAGTTGAGGCCCCAATTTTCATTGAGCAGCAGGCTCAAAACACGGTGCCTCCTAGGCAAGAAGCTACTACCAAAGCCTCAGTCCTCCAAACTCCACAAAAGGAGGATATAAGCAAGAAAAGGGACAGAGAGACTCCCTTAACCACATCAATAAGTCATGGTGAGAAAAGGCACAGAATGAATCCCCTTTCAGAGGAAGAAATGCCTATAGGGCAATCTTTGGGCATGGGCCCACCTAGTATGGAGGCATCTGCAAGTTCCTTCCAGCAGGAACAAGAGAGGACATTGGGAGGAGAAGTCAGCTCCTCAAGCCAGCATAAAGAAGGTGAACTGGGCATCAAGCAGCAGTTCATTGACATAAAGAAGAGGAATGAGCCAATAAAGATACAACTATATAATCATTTGTTGAAAATGGCTCCCACTAACCAGCAAAGACTGATGTCGGCATATGATGTTAATGAAGGCAAAATGATCATGATTCACTTCATGCCAACTACATTGCAACCACAGTCCCCTTCAGATTACTTGAGGACCAATCTTGAGGTCCTTGCCAAGGACATCCACCCAATGGACAAAATTGAATTGCATAAGCAGACATGTGAGATGGTGTATGCCTCCTTGGCAGACAAGACATTGGATAATTATAGGCTAGAAAATAGCCTTAATAATACAGCTGCCCAACTTGAGTTGGAGAGAGCATCCTCTCAAGCAAAAGACAACAGAATAAGGTCCTTAGAAGATATAATCATAGAGATTGGGCATGATCCCAAGGATATCAAGGGCATACAAGAAATATTGAAATTGAGGGATGCAGACATGGCAGCTTTGAGGAGAAAGATCAAAATTCCAGCCACAATTCACCCTCAAACAGATGAAGTTGCCCAGCTAAGGCATGATCAAGATGCCACAGCTTTGCTGGTGTCTCTATATAAACAGCTAATCCAGACTCAAGAAAAGCTGGGAGAATCAAAGGCTGCACAGGCAGCATTACAGGCAACTTTGAAGCAAAAAGAAGAAGGTCAGACCTCCCAGCCTCCTCCTGAAATAATTAACCTTGAGGAAGCTGCTCCAACTACTATTCCTCCTCCTCAACAAACAGAACAGGCAGCACCATCCACCTCAGCACCACCACCAACAACAGAGCAGGCCCCAAGCCTGGACATGCAAAAGCTGAGAAATGAGATTCATGCCCTGGAAGCTCAAATGACAGAATTAAAGGAGGCCAGGGAGAATTTAGCCAAGGTAAATGATAGATATGACAAATCTAAGCAGACTGTGGCAGAAAAGGGCAGGGAGATAAAGGCCCTCAAAGACAGGATAAAGGAGCTGGAGAAGGAGCTCAAACTAGATAAAGTTGTGGCTGAGCTCAAGACAGTGCTATGGGCCAATATTGGCCAGTCTATCACTAACCAATGGCAGTATATTGAGACAATCCATGAGCAGTTGGAGCTCATTGCAAAAGCACAGAAAGAAATTCAGAGATCAAGGACCTCTCTAAGTAATATGCCCGAAGTTGCCACCAGGATGATCAATGTTCTTAATAATAGGACAAGTGCTCAATTAGCAACTATGGGAATTTCTAGCAGGACCGAAACTATTCAGTTAATAAAGAGGGTCCTTACACTGAGAAGCCTAGTGCAGACACTAGAGAGAAGGACCCAAGACATGCAGGCAGAGGTCAACAGGTTCATGGATAAATTTGTGGTGTTACAGAACAGAGGTCTCCCTGGCTTACTGAACAGCGCAGGAAGACTGCTTACACATGAGCAATATGCCAAGAGGGTCAATACATTCGCCACAAGTCAGATCACTGAAAGGCCCACCACCTCAGAAGAAACAGGGCCAGCTACAGGACAAAGTCTCTACAACAGAGTAGAGAATCTATTCTTTATAATGAATGAAATTAAACACCTGTTTGAAGTGCCTCCCAATTTTTATAAATACACAGAGGCAGATGAGACTATGGATGCAATTCTTAGGCATAAACTGCCCACACAGGAATGGTGGACTAAGGCAATACAGATGATCTTATAGACCAGGAAGCCAATCACTAAGTTTTTTCATAGAAAATACAAATTGGCATGCACAGGACAGTTTAATAGAATCAGCATGCATTAAAAGGTGAAAGCTGAGCCAACTCAGCAGAACTTTCGGCCAGCAAATCAAGATGGACAGCTACAGGTGACAAGGCCGAGAAGTTACAGCAGCGTAGCCACATGAGCGCATTTTCCAGCATTCAATGCAGATCATTCCAACCGACTCGGTGGCCTCCAAAGGCCAAAATATCTTCTGACAGATAGAAAGAGCATTTATGTTGTATTAAAGGCAGCAATAACTTCTTATCTGTTGTTCTGTACAAAGTTGGTGAAATATTTATTTCTCAGATGACTCAACGCCTTAGATATTTTGTATTACCATTTGTATATATTTGCCTCTCGCACAAGCTTGTAGGGGTTGTTGTTGATTTCTTTTGAAGAAGTTTCTTGTGCTGTAATCTTTTCAGAGTTTAATAAAGGAAGTGATGGAATTTCTCAAGTTCTGAGTTGTTTGAATGCGTTCGTGGTGTTTGTTAAAGGTTGCAGGATCCCTGTGCATCTCACAATACAATAAGTCTTCTGTAACTCTCTTCGTTTTGTGTTTCAATCTTTTACAATCCATATATGTTTCTAAGTTCTAAGTATTTAGCAGCAAAGAAAAAGAATAGCCTTCAGGATTTATTCATGAAATACCCTGAGCTCAATCTATGTTGTTAATGAATGTTTTCCTCAGTTATAATCTTGATAAGTGTAATTCTTAATTGCTACACTTTCAGAATATATCTTTCACAGTGACCCTTGTTTCAGGAATTCAGATTTTCTCCTGTGCAATATACTTCACTTTCACAGCACTAGCTTAATGGAGAATTCTTAATTGCTTTCCATTGGCTAAACATGCATCATCATACATCATCACTTAAGTTTTAATTTTGTTTATTGGGATACCCAATAGGCCCTGCAGTCTGAACATTCTCACTCAAGCATTTCAAACAGTTCACAGCTCTAGACTCCATTGCCCAATGAATTACAACTCTCTAAACACTACATCTTAAGCATTGAAAGACATCCTTCAACCAAAACATAAACAAAAACCTGAGCATAATAGCTAGCCTAAAAACACTATCAAAACAGAGACATATCATAAAGAGAGAGCCCTCTCTGATTGCAATTTGGCTAGAAACTGCAATCCAAATATTGGTTAGTGGTTACCCCGGCCGTATTCCCTTGGGAGTCATAGGGAACAACCTGGGTGTTAACACATTCTAAATTTCTTTCAATGGCTTCCATAATCTCATCTCCACCGTTAATTCTCTTGATCCGTCGGCCCAAACTCTTTCATCCACATATTTTTTCCAATGGCCTATGCAGCCTGATCTCAGCTGTCCATCGGAATCATCCAATGGTCAGCATTTATTCGAAGGCCATCATCCATTTTCAGTGTATGCTTAAGTGTTTTCGGCCTGTTCTGCACATGAAGAAGAAAGAAAGCCATCAGCTCTCTGTATATTGCGCAGTAAAATCTCAGCTACTACATTTAAAGGCAGAATGACCGAAGGACAAGCAGTATAGGGCTCGAGAAGATAACCGTATAAATCAATCATGGAGCTTTGTACACATTACATTCCATTTGCTCAGAAAGGACATCAAAGTACAAAAAGATCCATTTTGTTCATTAAAACATTCAGATCTTATAAGAAGCCCATATCTAATTGTAAATGTGGTTGGTGATCCATTAAGACACCTCCACTCATAGCCTAGCAGAGATATTTTGTAAACAGATTCTATATATACTCAAAAGAAAGATGTAATCAGGTTGATGAGTGTCATTTTGTTGTAAGCTTCAACTTCTAGAGACTGTAACTACTGTGAGACCTGCAGCTTCTAGTCTTCATTTCCAACTAATACAAGCTTCTTTTGCTGTCAATTGCTCATTTTCCACTTCTTCTTTGTTGCAGGCTGTGCTTGTATGCATTTTTCATTTGCTCTAGATGTTTAGCAATAGAGGGGCTGTCATCCCACCTCTCTGTTAGAATCTAGTTAGTATTATTGAATTTGTATGCAGGTTTCTATTGTTTTAATGCCAGAGAGCTGTCATCCTATCTATGCATTAGAAAATAGATTTGTAGACCTTTTAACTGGTTGCAGCCGGCCATCACAAAGTCCTGTGCATCTGCTGGTGTGGTCAGTCTTCTCCATCATCACTTATTCCTCAAACTATGAGTAATTGGTGGTTAAAAGCCTTGTAGTCTGGGGGTGTTCACCCATGTCTGGGGTCAATCATAGTAGAAGTGGTTATCTGGCTTGAATATGCATCATTTCCTTCATTCATCCACCCATTTATCCAACATTGTTGTTGAATTTGTAATGTTCCCGAGCATCACTGATATACAACCTAGGTGAGTTTCTTGGGTGGTAACAGTAACTTCTATTAGATTACTTTTATCTGTTGCCGCTACTTTTGATTTTGAGGTAGAACAGATGGATGTGAAGACAGTATTTCTTCACAGGGATTTGGAAGAGGAGATCTAAATGGAGCAACCTGAAGGCTTTGCGGTGAAGGGTAAGAAAGAACTGGCATGCATGTTAAAGAAGTCTCTATATGGGTTAAAACAGTCACCAAGGATGTGGTATCAGAAATTTGATACATTTATACAGGGACTTGGCTTCCCCAGAAGCAAAGCAGATCACTGTGTGTATTTTAAATTAATTGGTGACCATGTTATTTATCTAGTCTTGTATGTGGATGATATGTTGCTAGTTGGAAATGACAAGGAAATTATCCAGGATTTGAAGACCCAATTGTCCTCCAAATTCGACATGAAAGATCTTGGTGCTGCAAACTATATTTTGGGCATGGAAATTAAAAGAGATCAGGAAAAGAGGAAGCTCTGGTTAAACCAGAGGAAGTATGTCGAGACAATATTACATAGGTTTAATATGCAGGATAGTAAACTGGTGAAGGTTCCTATTCCTGTAGGTGTAAAGTTATCTGTTGAACAGTGTCCCAAGAAACAAGAAGATGAAGAGAATATGTCCCATGTTCCATATGCAAGTGCAAATGGTAGCCTGATGTATGCAATGGTATGTACTAGACCAGACATTGTACATGCAGTGGGAGTATTGAGCAGGTTTATGTCAAAACCAAGGAAGGAGCATTGGACAACAGTGAAGCGGGTTTTCAAGTATTTACGTGGCACTAGAGATTATGGTTTGTGCTACCAAGGAAGACTAGGATTGGACAAAATTTTGGATATCCATGGCTTTGTTTATGCAGACTGGGCTGGAGATTTGGATCAGAGAAGATCTACAAGTGGGTATGTGTTTAACCTATTTGGAGGTGCAGTCAGTTGGATGAGTAAGAAACAATCTGTAGTGGCACTATCAACTACAGAGGCAGAATACATGGTAGCCACTCATGCAAGCAAAGAAGCAGTTTGGTTGCAGAGATTGCGTTCAAGTATGGGGTTAGTACAGGGAGCTATAAGGATAGACTGTGACTTTCAAAGTGCAATTTTCTTGGCAAAGAACCCTGCTTGTCATTCAAAGACAAAGCACATTGATGTTCAATATCACTTTGTGAGGGATATGATAGAAGACAAAAAGGTCTTGTTGGTAAAGGTGGACACTTTGAATAATATTGCAGATGCATTGACAAAATCTATGAGCTCTGAGAAGTTCTCCTAGTATAGAGAAACAATGGGTATTTTAGGGCTGGAAAAATGATTAATCTCTCTTGTGGCCCCCCTGCGGAAAGAAAACAACAAGTGGGAGAATGTTGGGTCGTGTTATATTCTTTCCATGACTAACCTATGTAGTAAACTAGGGGGTTAGAGGGGGGATGGAGCCACCCCTTCGTTGTGCCGATTACATAGCAGGGGGTTTGAGGGGGTGGGTAGCCCCCTCTATGCCCCGAGAAAAAAAATTTGGACCCTATATTAGGTTGGGCAAACCTACCTATGGTTTTCAGTCCATGGTTTTCGACGCGATGGTTTTTCGGTCCATGGTATTGGATGCTTCGGCATGTATAAATATGTATTGTAACATTGAAATGAACATAATGAAAAATCAAGCTGGTAGTCTCGGTTTTGGGATCTAGGGGAAAATATCTGTGTATATGTGTTTTATGTGTTATGCTCTCGCATTGTTTATTTTCTATGTTTTGGAATTCGTATGCAGGTAATTTTTGTATGGGGTTAAAACCTACACATTCGCTTTAAAAGAATAGCCAGACCCGTCGATGGTGGCTAATGTGATGGTGCCATTATCATGCACCTTTTGTATCTCATAAGGTCACCTTTTGTATCTCATAAGGTCCTAACCATCTAGTCTGGAGTTTTCCAGGGAAATCTTGGAACCTAGAATCATACAGGAGTGCCCAATCTCCTTCGTGGAAGACCTTCTTTTTAATAAGGGCATCATGCCATTTTGTTCTTTGTTGTTGAATCAGTGCAGTGTGTTGAAGAGTTGATAGCCGGATTTCATCCAATTCATTTATTTGATTTAGCCTATTAATCTGTGCCTCGTTTAAGTCCAAGCCTACCTCCTGAGCTATCCTCAATGTCTGGATTTTGAATTCAATTGGGAAGATAGGTTCTTTGCCAAACACTAATTGGTATGGGGAATATCCCATGGTATTTATCCATGTCATACGATATTCCCATAGGGCTTCTGGCAATTGGGTAGCCCAGTCACATCTATGTGATGCAACTGTCTTTGTGAGTATTGCCTTGATCACTTTATTGGTGCTTTCTAACTAGCCATTTTCCTGCGGGTGGTATGGAGTCATGTTCTTGTGCATGATATGATAATTCTTTAATGTTGCAGCGAACTTATGGCCTATGAATTGTGGCCCTCCATCTGTAATTACCTCTCTAGGCAAGCCATATCGTACGAATAACTGGAAAAGAAAGTGGATTATCAAATCCTCTGTTGCCCTTGGTAGTGCATCTGCCTCCACCCATTTAGTCACATAATTTGTTGCAACTAATATATATGTCTTTTGATTAGAGGATGGGTTTATTGGATTGATGAAGTCTAACGCCCATCGCTCAAAAGGTTCAATGACTATCTGCGGGTGCAGGGGAATCTCATCAGACTGCCCGGGGCATCCCATTCTCTGGCAACTGTCACATGCCTGGACAAACTTCTTGGCATCTTTAAAAATGGTGGGCCAATAATAGCCCATCTGTAAAACTTTGTGACCAGTCCTCCGATCTGCAAAATGTCCACCGCACGGCCCATCATGGCACGCTTTCAGAATGTCAAAAACTTCATCTTCCCTGACGCATCTTCTAATGTGCATATCAGCTCCTGTATGAAATAAATAGCCCGCGATCCAAGAGAATCGCGTGCTACGCTATACTATTTGTTTTCTTTCATTAGGCATCAGGTGCTTAGGTAATTTGCCCACTGCCAAATCATTTGCGACATCTGCATACCATGGTGTTTTCACTGTTACAGCAAATAAATGTTCATCTAGAAATTGGTCTTCTACTGCTGTCGAGTCATCTATCTTTGGCATTCGTGAAAGGAATTTTGCTATTGGATTTTCTTTTCTTGGTTGATCTTTAATTGTTATATCGAATTCCTGCAAAAGAATCAACCATCTTGTCACTCTTCCATTTGTAACTGGTTTATTGGCTAGATATTTAATAGCAGAGTGATCAGTGTATAAAACCATAGGGTATCCTATTATATAATGTCAGAATTTATTGATAGCATAGACTACAGCTAGAAATTCTTTTTTAGTAATAGTATAATTTAATTCAGCAGGAGATAGATTTTTGCTAATATAATATATTGCATATGCCTTTTTATCTTCTTCCTAGATGAGAACTGCTCCTATGGCTGTGTCTGAAGTGTCGGATGAAATCTGGAATGGAAAATCCCAGTTTGGGCCCCTTAATACTGGGGTTGTTGATACAAGCTGTTTTAAATCTTCAAAAGTGTTGTCACATTTATCTGTCCAAATGAAATCAATATTACCTATTAGTGCATATAACGGTGCAGCAATCTGAGAAAAAATCTTTATAAACCTTCTATAATAACCAGAAAATCCCAAAAAACTGCGTACCTTTGTTTGTGTGGTAGGGGTAGGTATTAAAAGAATTATCTGAATTTTTGTTGGATCTACCTGGATTCCAGCAGCTGAGATATAGTGACCCAAGATGAGGCCTTCGATCATCATCATGTGGCATTTTTCATTGCTTAAACAGAGTTTGGTGGCAATGCATCTTTGCAGAACTTTCTCTAATGTTTGCAATGCTGGCTCGAAGTCATCTCCATAAGGTGTAAAGTCATCCATGTACACCTCGAGCCCTTCATTTATCAGATCTGAAAAAATGTTGAGTATAGCCCTCTGAAATGTGGCAGGGGCATTGCACAACCCAAAAGGTAGGACCTTGTAAGCAAATTTTCCCCAAGGGCAGGTAAAGGTAGTCTTATCTTGATCTTCAGGGGCAATCTGAATTTGATTGTATCCGCTGAAGCCATCTAGGAAATAAAAATAATAATTCCTGCCAAAGTGTCTAAGATCTGGTCAATGAACAGAAGGCGAAAATGGTCTTTTTGGGTTGCTTTATTAAGCTCTCTATAGTCAACACATATACGCCACTTTCCATTCTTTTTCGGCACCACTACTAATGGAGAGACCCATTTGCTGTCAGATATTGGGTAGATAAAGTTTAAATCTAGCAATTTTTGTATTTCAGCTTTAACAATATCTTTAAGATGAGGATTTTACCTCCGTTGAGGTTGTCGAATGGGCCCGATATCCTTCTCTGTATGAATGTGGTGCATGCATAATTGGGGATCAATCCCTTTCATTTCTAGGTAATCCCATGCAAAGGCCTCTTTATATTTTCTCAGGAGTTGAACAAGCTTCTACTCCTGGTCAGCAGTCAGTTTTTTATTGATATTCAAAGTTTTTCCTGGCTCAATTTCTATGGTTTTGTTGTTATAAATAGAGCTAATTGGTATTGATTGATCGTTAATATCTTTTAGGGGATCTTCTTCTATTTCACTATCGAATGTTGCCTCAATCATGTGACATTTTAGATGGGATCCGACATCTGGTTAGTTAATGTAAGTGTTAATGATGTCATCTTCCATTTGATCTTTAAATTCGAGAGCATCTTCTATGGTTAGTGGTGATCTAATGTTTTTAGTTAGATATGATATAGGTTGTTTTCTGGTTTTTATTATTATTAAACTTGGCTGAGCTGGAGGATATAAGGCTAAATTCTTTACATTGCTTCCTCTTGCTATAGTCATGCTTCCTGTTCGACAGCTTATGTAAGCATCTGCAGTTTCTAGCCAAGGTCTACCTAGAATTAAGGGATTTCCATCGAGTCGGTTTCTGGGATTGATGATCAAAAAGTTTTCAAGGTATTCCCAAGAGTCTACAGGCACCATTACATCCTGTAATGTGCCTTCTGGTTTGATTATCAATCGGTCAGCCAATTCCAACAAGGTCATGGTTGGGTCCAAGGATGTAATGCCAAGCTTTTGAGAAGTTGTGGTTGTAAGAATATTGATTGTTGCTCCTAAATAAACTAAGGCATTGGGGAAGGAGTATCCATTTATTTGCACCGTGACTATAGGATTTCCTAGGTCGTCATATTTTACAGGTGCTTCTCTTCCTGATAGTAAATCAGATAAGGTACCGACTACATGGACAGTTGGATTTGTTGTTATTTTCCTCTTTGGCTTTTTCATACATAATTCCTTAATAGTTTTTGCATAAATTGGGATGTCTTGAATAGCCTGGAGGAGTGGTATTTTTATACACAAATTTTTCAATTCTCCCAGAAGATCAAAATCAGGATGTTCAATTGGGTGAGGTATGATTAATCTTTCTAGGAATGGTGGAGAAGAGGTGGTTGCTTGATCATGAGTTTTCTGTCTAACCATGTTCTCTTCTTGTGGTGCTTGTTCTATAGGTAACAGATCTTCAATTTGAACATTTTTATCCCCCTCTGATTCTATTATCCACCCAGATCTTAATTGAAGGTCATTGCACTCCCTTAACTCGGTTTTTGGTTCTGGTCCTTCAATAATTTGCACAGATTGAGCCAGTCTGTTGTTGGTGTTCGGGTTGGGTTGGGCTGGGAGCTGTGGTTGTAAGTTGGTTTGAGGGTTCTATTGTAATGTGTAGGGTGCTAGAAGTGTGGGTTGAGGTAGGGGGATTGTTCCTGCTAGCTGATTTATAGGTCTCTGCCAGCTTGACTGCCAGTTTTGGTTCTGTGAAGTTGAGGGTGGCCATTGGGATTGATATGCATTATTTTGCCAAAACGGTGGGAAGTAAGAGGAATTTGGCCAATTGTTATTTTGATTTGATTGGTTGGGCCAAGGTGACATAGGGGATGGCTGTTGTGACCAATTGGAAAAAGATGGTTGGTTTTGCCACATGGTTCCCAGGTATTGTTGTGAATTATATTGCGGCATTTGAAAGAAAGAGGATGGATCAGTCGGCGTACCTGTTTGTTGTGGTTGCCATTGGCGATGCTAATTTAGCAGGTAGATTGGTTCTGTATCTTCTTCTGCCTCCTTATAGACTGCTTTTAGCCCTGGGAGTGATGGGCAGCTTTCTGTAGCGTGATCTTTCGTACATATGGCGCAGGTTTGCACCATATCCAGCGGGCACTCTTTGTGACTATGCTTCTTTCTGCATCTAGGATAGAATATCACCAAATTTTGTTCTGATTCTGCCTACTTTTGTTTGGCTTGCATAATGTCCAATTGTGTTGTCAGAGTCCCTAAAATATCAGTTTTGAAATCCTCTAGCAGATTTCCAATTTCTGCATGAGTTATGCCTCCACCAAAGATTTTGTTGTCCCTTGTGGTCATGTCGCGTTCTGTTGACTTCAATCTCGTGCTGCCTCTTGAACAACTGATACACAAATTAATTATGTCAACATAATTCTCTTGATATATATCACCTTTACCCATAATATTTAATGTTTCTACCCATTATTCTTTCATCCCTTTAATTAGTGTAGTTTTGAGCACATTATCAGGTAAAGGTAGAGTTGCATAGGGAGACTGCTCGAGGTTATATTGAAATCATTCCACATATTCTTCTAATGTTTCACTTGGTCTTGCTACCATCTGGAATATTTTGTCTTTCAATTCCCTAGATCTACAGTAGTCCTGATATTTTTTTAGGAAAGCAGTTTTCATTTGTTCCCAATCATTTATTGTGCCTCCACCTAATCCCATAAACCATCGCAAGGCTGCTCCTTTTAATGTAGAGGGAAACAATTTTAATTTTTGGGGGTCAGTGGTATAGTCATACCCCGACATAATACATCAAACTCAAAAAGGAATGCGACTGGATCCTCTAATGTCAGCCCATGAAAGGTAGGAATATTTTGGAGTGGGGTGGCTTTCATAGGTGTGTTGACCATTGTGTCAACGATGGGATACTACAAGGTGGAGGTCTGAGGTGCTTGTGGGTTGTTGGCCATTTGATCAAATATGTGCCAATACCCTTTTTGAATCTCTAGAGAGTTATTTCTAGGATGACTAGAAGGGGTGAGAATGAGTTTAATGGCACTCCCCTGGTCTGGGATAATGAGTGTTCCTTGCTGAACTACTACCTGGGGGGATCTTGGCTCCTCTATTTCCCCTGCTTCTTCTTGAATGAACTTAACAGCACTCCCCCTATCTGGGGCGCTGAGTGTTCCTGGGTGAATTATTACCTGAGGGGATCTTAGCTCCTCTGTTTCCCCAGTTTCTCCTCCTCCTTCACGAAGATTACTAGAATTCCCTTCTTGTAAAGAAATTGGGCGAGAATTTTCAATTTCCTGAAAATTTTGCTCAGTATCTTCTGCTTTGTTATGAACCTTAGCGAAGGCTACAGATGGTGAGCCTGTGGCCCGAAGGGAACTAGTAGGTTGTCTGGAAGCAACTTTTCTAGGTCCTATTGATGGCTGAGATTCGGCTTTCTTTATAATGTCATCTATGAAATTTGATCATCCAAGGGTCAACGACGCCAAAATGTTGAGTGATAAAATGTGCCTTTTTAACTCCTAATTATCTTCACATTAATTATCAATCCAGGTAAGTCTTTCTATTTCAAGAGTGTACACAGTATGTGGTGGCTATTTAACTCAGAGAGTAGTGCTTCTAAATTGTAGTACAGTCCTTTCAAATACAAGAGTAAATGGATGTAGCAAGTAAATTCTAATAGAAATTAAAATAAAACTCAATCGTCTAATGAAACTAAATCAGACATTCATCAAAGTAACAACAATAATCAGTCGAGAATACAGTAGCAATAACTCATTCCTCTTTTAATTGATTTATTCAATCAAACACAATTCTTAATATAAGCGGCAGATGATCTCAATCTGAGAGCTTCGACAACAGTAGTCAATGCTCTTTATAGTATATGATCTCAAAATAGAATGCTTAACTAAATAACTAGATCTGAAATAACAATAAACTGTATCAATGATATTACTTGCAAAATATATGAACAGAACAATTTCGTTGAGATTGGAAAGAAATAAATAGCAAATCGATATAATTGCAAAAAGTAGAAATTCAATCAAACCATCACACTGCAAGAATCATAAATGCATGATACAGGAACAGCAAGTGAATCCACCAGGGTCGGGCCCTTTGCCCCAATGAACACCGCCGGATTACTTCAGGAGATGCGAAGGAGCAACAATTGTTTTATATATTAATCATTGCATAAGTATTACAGCAAGTTCGTGCTCTACTCAACAGCGAGATTCAATGATAAACGTTACAATTTCTCAATAGTAATTTTCTCCCTTTATGTTTACAATTGTTCCTTTTTTATAATGGAAAAGAGGTAAAAAGATAACTAGTAAAAGCGATCCCTCAGGATCAAGAGATCCTAAGGGATTCGCACAATTTTCCAACTTCAATCATTTTTCCTTCTTGCACTGATCCCTGTGATTTGTTTTGTCTTTATCTGTAACTGTCACACTCCTTCCTTGGCTTGCTGTTGTTTCGCTATTTCTTGGTTAGGGAACAACAATTGTCCCTTTTCGTATTTTTCCTGCATAAAGAAGGATAACGATCAGCCAAATTGTAATTACAGATAATTTCCTCATTCTTACCATAATCCTTTGATTTATTAACATTTTAGGATATAAAAGGGATAGAACTAAAGGAAAAGAATGATGAAATAAATAACATATGCATACCTTCTCCATGACTCAACATCTATATGATTGGATTCTCAAAAAGACTAAATATCCAACCTTATAGTGCCTCTCTACTCTGCCACTATCTACATATAGCTTATGTTGGTTCTAAGCTATTAACAGGTTATCCTTGAGAGACCTAACGATATATTGGCTCTCATGTATCCAATACTTGGCCCTTGGGGCCCTTCTGTCTCTAAAATTCATGTCAGCAAAAGTTATTCCGTCATAACGATACAAGGCACAAAATGGAGACATACCTATAGACGTGATAGATGGTGTTACAGCAATACTCTCCAAGGTGCAGCTAATTCACCCATACATGTTGTTTCCCCATCACCTAGTTACGAAAGTAGCCCTCCAACCACTTTTTCACTATCTCTGTTTGACCATCAATCTGGTGGTGATAACTAGTGCTAGGAGTGAGCTATGTTCCCAACAGTCGAAACAACTCCTATCAAAAACCTCCCATGAATTTGTTTTCCCTGTCTCTAGTAATGGTCTTAGGGAGATCATGTAGCCTAAGCACTCCCAGAAAAATAGCTCAGCCAACTGTGAAGCAGAATATCTAGTCGAAATGGCAAAGAAGTGGGTGAATTCAGTCATCCTATAAACAACCACATAAATCTAATCCCTCTCTTGTGTTATTGGAAAGCCTGTAATGAAGTCCATAAGATGCTCTCCCATTTGCTATTAGGAATAGGGAGTTGTTGCAATAGGTTATTCGGGTGTGTCTTCTCCCCTTTGTTTATGTAATAAGTTTCACACTAAAAACCATGCCACAAAACATCCTCCTTGAGGCCCCTCCATGTGAATCACTCTCTAATGGACCTGTATGTCTTGAGGAACCCCTGATGTCCTACCAAAGGTGAATCATGAGCAGCCTGCATGATCTTTTCCCTCAATTGGGAGCATGGTACCAAATAAATCCTATCCTTGTAGTAGATCACCTCATCCATCACCATGTATCAAGCATCCCCTACTATGACATCAATGATCTCACATGCATGTCGATCCTTGAAGTACTCAAGCAACAACTACACCCTCCAATCTTGAGCAATGCTCATGAGCGAGAGTGTCATAGGCCTCCTAGATGATGCATTTGCTACAACATTATGTTTTCCTTTAACATATTCTATGCCAAGATCATACACCTAAATTTTACTAACCCATTGCTGCTACCTCTTCTACAACTGCTTCTACTCTAAGAAGAGCCAGACACTGTTGTGGTCAGTCTTCACCTTAAACCAATTTCCCATCAAATATTATTTGAACTTGGCCAGCGCATGCATGATGAACAACATTTAATTATCATAAATGGAGTATAGACTCTCGTGTTCTTGTAGCTTCTGACTCTCAAAATCAATCAGCGTCCTCCCTGCATAATTACTACCCCAATCCCCTCTCTAGAGGAATCACACTATAAGATGAAGGGATGAGAAAATTCTAGTAAAGATAATATTGGGCAATTGCTCATGACCTTCTCGAGGTGCTCAAAATCCTCCTACACCACCTTTGTCTAAAACAATTCCCCTTTCTTATTCAAATATGTAAGGGGCACTTCTAGCTGCAAAAATCCCCTCACGAACCTCCAATAATAAGTACAAATGTCCAGGAATTCCTACAGCTCCATCACATTCCTAAGCATTGGACAATCCAAGATGGACATGATCTTCTCCTAGTGAACTTGCATCCCATACTTCCCAATGACATGGACAAGATACCACATCTTTGTCAATCCAAATTCACACTTGGGCATCTTGGCATATAGTTGCTACTCCTTTAGGATGTGTAGCACCTCCTCCAAGTGTTGTAGATGCTCCTCCCACGTCCTGCTATATATTAGGATTTCATCAAATAAAACCAGGACATATTTGTGAAGTTTCTTATAGAACACATGGTTAATGCAATATTGGAAGGTAGTTGGGGCATTGGTTAGCCTAAATGTGATCACCAAGAACTCAAAGTGCCCATGGTGACACCTAAAGGCCTTCTTTGGGATATCCTGCTCCCTCACTTGAATCTGATGGTACCCCAAGCGTAAATCTATCTTAGAGAAGTACTTAGCTCCTCTGGGCTCATCCATCAACTCATCTATGTGAAGTTGGGTATCTATTCTTCAAATTCTTCTTGTTTAGGGCCATGTAGTAAATGCACATGTGGAGGGTCCCATCCTTCTTCTTCACTAGCACTATAGATGAAGCGAAGGGACTAGAACTTGGCCTGATGTGCCCTAAATCTAGCAACTCCTATATGGCCCACTCAATCTCATCTCGGTAAGCCTTGGGATGTTTTTATGGCGTAGTGATAATTACATGGACACCCTCCTCTAGCTCAATCGTGTGCTCAAACCCTCTGTCTAGTGGGCATCTTGGTGGGATGTCTCTAAAAATTGTTGGGTACTTGTTCATGATCACCTGAATATAAGGGTGTGGTGGTTGTGGCTAAGCCCTGACCTCTAATATCTTGAGCTCCACAACCTATTCTATATCACCATGTCATAGATATACCTCCATCATTTGCGCTAACATTTTCTAAGGTGGGTGTTATCACTCAGATTTTCCTTGAAGTTGTTGGAAGAAGGAAAGGGGTCCGAGGTAACCACAAACCAATCTTTTAAGTATAGAATCTAGCCAATCTGTACTCAGAGAGGGCTCCCTAGAAAACACAACATGCAAGCCCACAGCCTGGCCATCTTTGCCAACACCTGCAAATTACCTTTTCAACCTAATCATCAGTATACTACTGAGATTAGGCATAGACCAGCCATCCCTGATAATCTGAAGAACTAGCAGGTTTTTGATAGTGATGAGCAGATCAATAATTTTTTAACTTTAGATGAAGAGTTTTCTAACAGTAACATAGATGTTGATACAGCTATTAGTTCTAATCAAATAAATGAGGTTAAAATTAACATTTCAGAAGAAAGTTCAATAAATATGCTTCATCCCACAAAATTCACACAAAAAGAAATTCAAGACCTAAAACAAATGGACCTAGATGAAATAATTGAGGAAGAAATAGAGGTTATCAACCTAAAGGAAAATCATTTACCCAAAGGATTGACTCCTTTGGAAGATCTTTTTGACTCCAATGACATTCCCAAGAAACCTAAAATGGAGCCATTAAAAGCAGATATCGAAGAGTACAACTTAGGAACACAAGACAATCCAAAAATGATAAAATTGTCAAAATATTTACCTCCTGATCAGAAGCTAAAGTATGTTGAACTTATGAGGGAATTCTACGATGTCTTTGCCTGGAGTTACGAAGATTTTAAGTCCTATGACACCTCTATCATTCAACACACTATACCTCTAAAAGAAAATCAAAAGCCCTTTAAACAGAAACTCAGAAGAATTAACCATGTGCTATTACCATCAATTGAGAAAGAAATCAAATGCATGTATGAAGCAGGGATTATTGCCCCTATTAGATTTTCAGAGTGGGTGTCTAACTTGGTACCTACTAGGAAAAAAACTGGGGAAATAAGGTTATGTGTTGATCTGAGAAATGTAAATAAGGTCTCTCTTAAATATAAATATCCTTTACCCAAAATGGATCATATTTTGCAAAGGGTAGTGGGTTCTTCTAGAATTTCACTTTTAGATGGGTTTTCAAGATATAACCAAATCTTGGTTCATCCTGATGACCAAGAGAAAACTTCTTTTACAACACCATGGGGTACTTTCATATACATCAAAATTCCATTTGGACTAAAAAACGTAGGAGCAACCTTCCAAAGAGCAATGGACATTGCCTTTGCCAAAGAAATTCATGATTTTCTTGTTATATATCTAGATGATCTAACTGTTTTTTCTAAATCAGATCAACAGCACTTGGACCATCTCAGGCAAGTCTTTTTAAAATGCAGAAAATATGGCATTTCTTCGAATCCAAATAAGTCCTTGTTCGGTTTGGAAGAAGGTAAACTTTTAGGTCACATTATTTCCAAAGATGGCATTCGAATTGACCCTTCCAGAATCAAAGCTATTCTATATATACCTCATCCAAGAAGTATTAAAGAACTTCAGGCTTTGCTAGGGAAGATAATTTTTTTAAGACTATTTATTTCTAACTTAGCTGAACTCATTAGATTACTAAATAACATGCTTAAAAAGGATTCAAGTATCAAATGAACAATAGAGGCCAAGCAATCATTTTAAGAAATCAAAATGGCCTTAACCATAACACCAGTCCTCACAAGTCCACAGTTTGATAGAGACTTCATCATTTTTTCTTTTGCATCAGAACATACCATAGCTGCAATTTTATTACAAAAGGATGATTAGGGATGTGAAAAACCTATAGCCTTTTTTAGTAAAGCACTCAGAGATGCATCATTAAAATACAAAATGATGGAGAAATAATCTTTTGCACTGGTAAAATCCATTAAATATTTCAGAGTCTACATATTATACTCTCATGTAATAGCTTATGTTCCTAATGCAGTTGTCAAAGACATCCTAACTCAGGATGGAATTGATGGTAAAAGAGGGAAATGGATAGCTACCATCTTAGAGTATGATATAGAGATAAAACCTACCAAGCTAATAAAAGGTCAAGGATTGGCTAAACTCATGGCAGAAATTAATTGTCAAGCCCTAGACATAAATGAACTGGATAACGAGCAGGAGATGGCAACTCCACAAATCAGCCAAACCTTTTCAGACTCACCTTGGTATGTTGATATAATTTATGTTTTACAAAACATGCAAGCTCCTCCAGGGTTATCTAGAACCAAGAATAGGTTTTTGAAATTGAGAGCTACAAAGTTTTTCATCTTAGATAATACTCTTTTTTGGAAAAATCATGAAGGAATTTTGTTAAATTGTTTATTAAAACATGAAGCTGACAAGGCTCTCCAATAATTTCATGCAGGAGACTGTGGTGGACATCTCTATTGGAAGTCAACTGCAGACAAGATCCTAAGGGCTGGATTCTATTGGCCAACCTTGTTTGCATATGTGAAGAGATTTGTAACTTCTTGCCATAAATGTCAAATCTTTGAAGGCAAAAGAAAATTTTTACCTTTACCCTTAAAACCCATTTCCACCACGAAACCTTTTCAACAATGGGGCCTTGACTTCATTGGAGAAATTCATCCACCCTCTTCTGGCCAACACAAATGGATACTCACTGCCACTGACTATTTTACTAAATGGATAGAGGCCATTCCCTCCTGACAAGCCAATGACACTGTGATCATAGGTTTCCTAGAGACCAATATTTTGTCCAGATTTGGTTGTCCCACCAAAATCATTACTAATAATGTTGCAGCCTTCAAGTCAAAGAAAATGATTAGTTTCTGTAACAAGTATCACATTACTCTGGGCCATTCCACAGCCTACTACCCTCAAGGGAATGGACTGGCAAAATCTTCCAACAAGAGTCTAATTAATATCATCAAAAAACTGTTGGAAGAAAATAAGAAAACTTGGAACAAAAAATTGATCAATGCTTTGTGGGCAGACAGGCTTACAACTAAAAAATCCATTGGAACCAGTCCCTATGAGTTAGTATATGGCATGGAGGTTGTTTTTCCTTCATCATTAGGAGTTCCTGTCATGAAAATACTCCAAGAAGCTCAAGTGGAACCTAATGATATTCAAAGAAGGATAAACCAAACTATCAATTTACAGCAAACTAGGGAGGAGGTGTACCAAAGATCCCAAGTGTTGCAGGAGAAACTTAAGAAGATATTTGACAGAAGAACCAAGGCAGAAGATTTCTACCTTGGAGATAAAGTGTTAAGATGGGATTCAAGAAGAGAGGACAAGGGGAAACATGGGAATTTTGACTTCCTATGGAAAATACCATACATCATCTATGCTTTCAAAGGAAACAATGCATATTTTCTTAAAGAGTTAGATGGTACAGAAGTAGAAGAAGGACCAGTTAATGGTCAGATGTTAAAGCATTACTTTGATCCTAACTACTAATCTTACTATGTTCTTCACAGTACATATTATATCTTTTGTAATGTCATAGTGTTGATTGGACAGTAAGATTTTGGAGTTGAAGCCCGAAGAGAAGGCCCTAAGCTTCAGAAGTATTACTATCATACATACAAATAAAGCAGCAAGGAAAAGAAGATTTGTAGAGCACAATTAAAGTCATTCAGAGGCCACTGATCTACTGTTCTTGGCTTTCCACCAGGAAAAGCCATCCCCAAGTGGAGCCACTGTTATGCCCCTATACCAATAGGTGTCATATATCATGATTGACTTGGTTTAGCTTTGAAATATGTTCATACCTTTACTTGTTGCAAAGGTTTTCCACATTTATAAAAAAATCAAAAGATTAAAAAATGTAAAGAGGGTATACCCTAGAAAAAGAATAATAGGGTGAAAAGCATAAAAAAGAGGTCAAAAAATGAAAGAAAATGAACCCCAACAAAAATAAAATACTATGAAAGTGTGCAAGTCTAAATGCCACTACTTTACTTTTGTATAATAAAAAATTGTGTGCAACTTGGCACTTATGCCACAATTTATGAGTATTCAAACAATTTAAGCTTGACTAGTTCACACTTTCAATTTCATGTTTTAGAAGTAGAGAATAAAGATATGACCAAATAGTGTAATATTGGCAGATAAGTAGATATGTAGAGTGAATAAAAGGAGCTAAACAGTTTAATCTGAGCCCTTGGATGTAATAAGTGTAGACTTAGATAGGTATCACTATGTAAAAGAAAAATAAAGTTTGATAAGGGTTTGCTAGTCTAAGTGCACCCTAATAAAGAAGTGAAAATGCTAGGGTAAAGTAGGTAGGGTAAGTAGATGATGGTTGCAGAATAAATATGTGGTGAATGATAAGTTTAAATGTTTAAATATTTTACTTTCATCACTAAGCAAAGGCATGTATCACATGGAAAGGCACTTCAACATTCAAAGTCAAAATAATTAACTTCCCTACTCATTCCCCTAAAAATATTCACTAATTTCCTAAGTACTAAAGGTAATTATCAAAGTTAGAGGGGCTCAGAGCATTTCTCTGACTTTTGGAGGGACCGGACCCTCAGCCCAATAATTTATAATGCCTAAGTGCTTAAGCCCCTTCATCAATATTCACCCCCCTTCATAAGTTATTCATTCCCCTAATAAAGCTTTTCCTAAGTAAAATTCTATTTTACTTAGGGAAAATAAAATACTCTCCATATAAACCCTCATATTCACTTAGCCTAAGTTTTAAATGTGTATGATGAAAATTTTTTAAACTTAGCACACATTTCACATTCCATAAAGTCATATTAACCACTAATTAATAATATTATTTATTTCCCAAAAACATACTACCCACGCCCGTATTAGTATATAAATCCCAAATATTACATATTCCATCCAGCGGTTAAATATAACCATAATAAAGTCCATAAATGGAATTAATTAACCAATCCGTGGTTAATTAAGAACCTGACCCCCGCCATGCTAAAACAAGGATTAATTAATCCCCACGATTAATTAATAACTTTTTGGACCAATCGCTTTACCCCCGATATGATTAACACTTTAATTAATATTGGGCCCACCCTCCATTAACCTTCTGCCACTCCACCTCCCCGACAACCATCTGATCGGATCCTGCAGATCCGACGGTCATCGCGCATATCGCACGGGCCTCCGCGGTCGACATTTAGCATGCAATGGTGAGCGGTTTCATGAATAGTACCATTGCTACATGTCAAGCAGCGTATGGAATCACGCGGTCTCGCCCAAATACCACTTACCCTCCACTAGCGGTGCGATGAAACCCGCTTACCGCCTCCCACTAAAGACAAAACGTCAAATCACCTCCCTGCTGACACCATCTGTCCAAATCCCAAACCCACCAAAAGCTTTGACTTTGCATAAAAACAAAGTTAAAACATTTTTTCGTCCTTACTCTGAAAGTGCATGCATGCAACTTGAACGTTGAAGTCGACCAGCTCGTACATCAACTGTCAACCACCCTGAAACTTGTAGTCCGACGATACTCCAGCCCACCATTTGCACCGAGTGAACCTACTCTTCATTGCCCATCACTGAAAAATAGGTGCTTACCAGTTTCCTTCCATAAAACTCGTAAATACTTGATTTCCTCTGCAATTACTTTGAAAAAACCCAAAATTCATTATAATTTAGTTACAGAATTTAGAATTGAAGACTCCCAAGACCCTCTGCTTTCACCAACTCCACTTGAAAACCCCATTTTCCTATCTAAATCCACAAGAACCAGAATGGAAACCCCTGTGGCCCTCAGTATAACCCCTATCACTACCCCTCACAGAGATTTGGATTATCTGCCCTTAGCAAATAAAGATTTTCAAATAAAATACCTTGTAACTGAAGAAATCTCCTTGAAAGTATTTTGTCAATGCCGAGACAATTACCTGAATGGATCTGATCCCATAGGACTTTGGGAATCAAATCTCCCAAGGTACATGCTCCCCTCTGTGCGCATTTTCCCTGACATTATCCATCAATGTCACGCCAATTATAATCCCACCCTCAGAGCAATAATGTCCCCCAATCAAATTGTTCTCTTTACAATTACTGCAGATTCAATCACTGAAATGCTTCACTTTCAACCCATTCAAGACCTCACCCCCATTTCCCTTGGAGAATTACTAGAGAAATCATCTAGATTGTCCCAATCTGAACTCAGTTGCCTTTTCCAGAATTTTATGGATAAACAGCATCAACCCAAAGATCCTCCTCCCTATGTGTCATCTTTCTTCACACAGATAGGAAAAAATATAGTCAATATGGTAGTTGCAGTCATGGGTTTCAATACAAGTGAACATGTGGATGAATTGACTCTAATTTTAATGTCCATTTTTACCCCTAGTCAGCCTCCTGTTGTCAAGTATAACTATGCTACTTTCATTGCTGAGAAAATCCATGACCAATTCAAGAGGTTAGAAAATGAAAAGGTGGTCAAGTATTCTACATTCATATATCACCTTTTCCTTTACTATCAGTCTGACAAGTTTCCATTCTCTATCAATAAACTTGATACAAAGGGTAATCCCAGATCAGTCATTTTTTGGACTTCTATCTTCCACGATACTTATCCATATTCATACAATGAATTCATTGACCAGTTTGTTCACCCTGTGACCACCATGCTGATAGGAAGTCCCCCTCCTAGGATGAGTGATGAAATCAAAAGAATCCTTCAGCTCTCAAAACAGTACAAAATAGGTGATTGGTACTTATACCAGAATCACACAGAAATCCGAATTTATGGTTGTGAACTCCCTCCGTTCAAACTACCAAAGTATGTTCCTATGAGGTTGTTTGCCTTGGAATATTATAGGAAAATGTTAAACTCTGATCAAACTCATTTCACCAAGGCCAAGAAGAAAGCACAATTGAGAATTAAAGACCACTTAGGCCCATTTGTCTGCAACAATAGAGAAGTAGGCAAAAGAGCAGAAGAAATCCTAGAAAAAATGAGATTAAAGAAAAGCTTTGCTTGGAGATATGATCCACAAGGTTTCATTTGTGATAGGAGAATGAAACATAAGCTGTCACCATATATCCATCACAAAATCCCTGAAATAGAGCAGTATGCAAATATGGATGAATGGAGGGAAGGAACTCTAGTTGAAATGGATAGTGATCAAGTTGAGGTAGAAAATGTGATGAAAGACTTAGAAAAGAGACTTGACCTAGACTCTTGTGAACAGGTACCAGTTGAATCTACTCAAAAGCCAACACCAAAGCCTAGTGCCTCTACAGCAGAGACTTCTCAAAGGCACATGCAGGAAACTAGTGCACCCCTAGCAGAACCACCATAGGAACAAGATCAAGGAACAAGTACTCTAGCGTCAAAACAACCAGAGATGTCAGAGGAGCCTGAAATCTCTGAAGAACAGGCTCCACCACAACCTCATCCAACCCAAGTTAATATGGGAAATCCCTTGGTTTTGCAGACTCCTCTGAATGAGGAAAAGAAATTGAAAAGAGACAGGGAATTAGCTACCCCTGCCAGTGGTCCTTCAGACCAGCCTGGTGCTAAGAGGCACAGGCTAAATCCATATTCAGAGGAAGAATTCTTTGAAGAAAAAAGAGGGAGTTTGAGGAAAGATGGTGGGGATAGTCTACATACATTCCCAATAGGTGGGACACCTTCCAGTTCACAAAGACAGGAGCTTGAAAGACAGCAGAGTGCTGAAGTTTCATATTTCAAATCTTCATCTGAGAAGTTCATAGACATAAAAGGAAAATTCAAGGAGATAAAGGCCAAAAATGAGCAGCTAAAGGCCCAAGCCTATACTCAATACTTGAAGATGGCCCCAACCAATCAAAACATATTGATGTTAGTTTATGACATCAAAGAAGGAAAAATACAATGAGCTTTCTAAAGCCCATAGTACAGCATCCCTAGTCAATTGCAGACTACCTCAAAACTGATTTTGAGGTCTTAGCTAAATATATCCACCCCATAGATCAGATAGAACTGCATAAACAAACAGGGGAGATGGTTTATTCTACACTGACAAGCAAGGCAATGATGGCACATAGGTTGGAAAATTCACTGAACAACACTACTGCCCAATTGCAACTAGAAAAGGCCTCCTCACAAGCGAAGGACAACAGAATTAAAACATTGGAGGATTTGATTATTGAGTTGGGCCATAACCCAAAGGATATCAAAGCTACAGAGAGCCTAATAAAGAAAAAGAATGAAGATATAGCTGCATTGAGAAAGCAGTTGAAATTTCCACCACTCATGCACCAACAGTCTACTGAGGTTATTGAGAAGAAGAATGAAGAAGAGCTTATGGACTTGGTCCTTAAGCTAAATGAGCAACTAAAAGAGACAGAGCAAGAATTAGAGAAAACACTACAAAGCAGGCAGAGTGAGTCGACCTCTCAGCCTCAAAATGTAGTGCCAGTGGTTTCTACAGCAATCCCTTCTACATTGGCAACTACTCTAGCACCAAATGTCCCTTTGGCAACAGCTGAAACTATAGAAGTGACAGGTACAAGTACATCACAGGTAGGAACCTCAAATCAGAGCATAGAGGAGTTGATCAAGTCCATGGAGGAAATGAAGCTCCAAGTCTCTGAACTACAAAAGGTAAAAGAGAAATTCATTACTTTAGAGCAAAAGTATGATGTGTCAAAATTCAATTTTGTCGAAGAAGTGAGAAAAAACAAAGGCTTGACTCAACAGGTTAAAACACTGGAAAAAGATCTTACATTTGAAAAGCCTTTGACTGATATCAGAAAGATATTATGGACCAATATCATTGAATCAATAAATGATATTTGGTCATCAATTCAAATCATTTTTGAACAAATTGACTTAGTGAAAGTTTCTCTTCAAGAGATTGAGAAAACCAAGGAAGAACTAGGAGGGAAGCCTGAAGAAGCTATCAAATTAATAAACTTTATAAACAGTAGAAATAGGTATCATTTGGAACAGCTAAACATTGAGGATAGAACTGGTACCATCCTCGAAATAAAGAAATTATTGACCAAAAGGAGTCTAATGCAAGGCCTAGAACGTAAATGTCAAAATATGCAGGAAGACATAGATGAATTTATGGGGAAATTTGGCATCTAAAAAAATAAAGGACTTCCAAGTCCTTTAGTCATCAATGACAAGCTAATGAGGTAGGATGATTATATCAACAATTTATATCAGCAAGCTAACAATCAAGCTAGTTCATCTGCACCCAAGGCATTGCCCACAGGGAGAGTTCTCTATGATAGTTTGGAGAACCTTTTTTATATTGAGCATGAAGTGAGGCACTTGTTTCCAGTGCAACCAAATTTTGTAAAATACACAGAAGTAGATGAAATCTTCAGAAAATTGACAAGGACAAGAATACCGAGAGATGATTGGTGGACCAACATGACAGACATCTTATGATTTACCATGGTAAAAGTGAAGAAAATTGAAGTATTTACCATAGTAAATTTTGGTAAAAAAAGGATGAATGATGGTAAAACAGGTAAAGAGTATCAATCACATGTAAAAGAGTATCAGTGAAAAGCTAAAATCAATCAGCCAGCACAGAATTACGAGCAAGACAACAAGATGCATATTCATAGGACCTACCTCCAGCTCCTTCAACAAAAACAGGGACAGCAAAAAAGTAGTTCACATTCAGTTTCTACTTTCGAGACCATCTATCTCTACATTCATGTAAAAGATATTTATTTTTCCTAGAATATATCTCTCTTAGTTAGGAGATATTTTGATGTAAATTTTGTATAAGTACTTCCTTATTTAAAGTACTGTGTGTGGATTCTTAGACATTTCTGTAGACACTTTATTTTGGAATATAAGTGTTGTTGAACAACTATTGTATTGCTGGTCGGACAAAGTAAAAAAGCAAAGGACTTTTACAGGATACCTGTGTCAAACGAGAAACAAATAAGTATTCTATATCTTATGTTTTTACATTTTTCTTGTTTAAATATTCATATGTGTTTCATATCTTAATGATAAACAAAAAATTATATTTCAGAAAGAGCTTTACTACATTCTGTCTTTAAAATCGTTTATATACTTATTGTTTTCTTCCAAGCTATCATAGGTAGAAAATTCTTAATTGGTCCCTGCCTTTTAGTTTACCATTGTGATCATTTAACAAAGAATTCTTAATTGCTTTTTGTTAATGAGCACCCACTTTCCCTCATCTTTAACTTTTTTGAAGGATTATTAATTGCCCTTCCTCCTTTTCAAGACCATTTCACCCTTTTAAGCTATCATTTGTCTTTTGTTTAGCTATCTTTCCCTGTGGAACCCTCCTTTGTTAAATCAACCTAATCTAGTTAAGCCATCTTCAGTTGACTCCATAGCTTAATGGCCTAAAATACCTTGTTCTATCCATCTACTCCTAAATTCCACAACCAAACAAAATCAAAACCCCCCAAGCTTTCATAACTAGCCTAATATCCCAAAACAAAGCTAAATCACAAAGAGAGAGCCCTCTCTGAGTACAGATTGGCTAGATTTTGTATTTAAAAGATTTATTTGTGGTTACCTCGGACCCCTTTCCTTCTTCTAACAACTTCAAGGAAAATCTGAGTTATAATAGTGGGTACAAATGCATACCCCTCAGTGCCACTAACTTCCCATCTGGCCATGTGAACTCCATCTCCAACCTCCTCCAGTATGTGGTGACATGCCCAAGGGAGTAGAGCCACTAAACACCCATCACCACATTAGTATCTAGAACATCAACTACAAAGAAGTGGTTGGTCACTGAGTAGTTCCCCATAGTCACAGTCATGCTAGGGATGTATCTCATACACTGCAAGGTCCTATCTCTAGACACTCGAATTGAAAATTTCTCAAATTCCTTGGTGTGTATCCCTCCTTCCTCCACCATCTAGCCATCAATGAATTTTTGGGCATCCCCGCTATCCACTAGCATTGATACACGTAGTCCCTACATCATGCCTCTAATCCTCAATGTTAGTACTTCATCACTGCGTGAAGTGACATAATAACCCCTCATGTGGGCAATAAAGGGCCTACTCTAAGCAGGGCAGATGGACCTCCTTCTCCAGTAGTCGATGGCTCACTGTCACCCCCCTCTACCTCTTGTTCTACATCATCTTCCGGCTCCCTATCTGAAAACACATCTATGTAATGGGCCTTTCCTTTGGTACACATGTGCCTTGGTGCCCATGGCTCCTAGCATGTGAAACGTAACTTCCTCCTCCATAGGTCTCTCCTTGTCTCTTCATCCAACTTCCCATGCCCCCATATCTCCCTATGTAGCAAGGGTATAGTGTCTCTACCTCTTAGTGGAAAGGTGGGTATCATGGGTACTGGTGCTTTAGCCTTGGCAATTTCACCGTAAAATTCTTGTGTTTTTCTCACTACATCTTGGAGTGCCATAGGTTTTCTCAACCTCAACTAAGCCCTCCACAAATGGCAAGACTCATGTGGCCTCTGGCAAATCTAGCACCATCACTGACACCCTCAATAATTTTGTTATGTACTGCTCTGTGTTGCTTGCCTGCTTGAGTTGGGTCAACTCTCTGAAGTGTGCCTTGGGGTCTCTTATGTCAAAGTACTCCAACACCCTCCTAGTGAAGTCCTCATAAGAGGTTATGTTAGCATCCCCAAATTAGACATCCCATGGTACCATCAGTCATGAGAATCTCCCTCCAAGTGCAAAGTTACTACCTTAATTACTTCCACTTTTTTCATCTAGTTAAGGTGAAAATAGGTGTCTAGTTTTTCCACCCATAACCTAACGGTGCATTTAGAGGAGCCATTAAAATTAGGAAGGAATAAACTCCCAACTGTCGGTTGTAAATTAGAATTATGTGTAGATGTTCCACTTGTCTCTTTCCATTTATCGCCATGCTTGAGCTCGAAAAAATCTCAGAATGTTATAGCGTCAAAAATTATGTTACCATAGTCTCATACTCGTGGAAATAATCCGCTAAGGGAATCTCATCCATATCTGGCTACCCTCCATTCCCAAAGTAAGAAATGTGAGCATAGTATACCTGTGTGGTCCATTGTAACTGTGGGGATGACTTTATGTGTTGGTGTTATCATCAAAACAAGATGTGTCTGAGCCTCTCCTGTAATGAACTCCCCATGGATACCCTTGTTATGATTCGGTTGTCTGATATCAACCAACATCTCCTTTGCCCCTGCGCCATCTCTCTCTGCCCTTATACCACCTCACTCAAAACCTTCAAAAGAGTCTGTAAGGTTGCGTCATTTTTATTGGTATCTCCATGTTTGTCTCTTATATCTCCTGCTCAGTAACCTTCTGGTTGAGTCAGATTTGCAATTCCCTTTCTCTACTCTTGTATCTCTGCCCCCAATAGTTTATGTTCTTCTTGTCTTATGGGGTCATAGGAAAGGGTTTTTCCCCACAACTATCCAGATCATGGCTCTGATACCACTGTAATATTCCTAGTGGAAATATTAAGTGATAACAAAAAACCAAATAATGAATGTGCAACCAGAAATCAGCACACAAACAAAAATTATCAACAACACCAGAAATTTGAGCCAAAACGTTGAGCCATTTTAGTATATTAATGGAAATGGAGTAAAATAGATAGGAATTCCAAATCCATTCCTCCTGGAAACCCAAAAATTGGTGTGAGTTTCCCATTTGCCCCACTAATACGCACTACTGGAAGTATACTTAGGACCACTCCCAAAATCCCTCAAAATTCCTACTGGAATATCAATGAATTCCTCCCCAAATTCCATTATTTCTCCAGCACCCTTCACACCCCTTTTTATCCTTGCCTCTTGACTCTTGCACAAGCCCTTCTAGAGACTCGCTATGCAATCCCAAAACGACACACTTTCGTCCAAAAAATATTTCCCAAGTTTGGTTTGCAAATCGCCACAAATCTTCAGCAAAATCCCAAGGAAAGGTGCCTACAAAAGCCCGGAACCTGAACTACACTAGAGTCACCTCTCCAAATAAATGTGAATTCCTCTACTACACCCAGTTAGCTCATAGAATTCATTGGAACTCCTACAAATAGATCTGGAGAATCTCTCAAAGTGTGATTTTTTTTTTAACTCTCTTAGCACAGCACTCGGAGTCCATAGAAGGAAGAAGTGAGATTCCCGCCCAGAAATATCTGGTGCTAAGAAGCACAAGTTAACTTGGCTACGTATTGCAAGAGAACTAGGGTTCATATTTGTAAATGGACAAAAAAATCCCAAAATGGAGGCATCACCTTCTATTTATAATCATTGCTCCTCCTTCCTCCTTGTGGGGTCCAAAATTCAACCCCCTTCTCTCCTTTTTCCCTTCAAGTCAAATTCTTCTAGGGAATTTGAATTCCTTCTTCTAGCAACCCCCATATTCCACTTTATAATTGATTCTTTCTTTAGATCTAATGTTTGCAACCTCCTTTTCTTCCAAAATTTATTTTGATGCAACACACCCACGTTTCCTAAGTTCTTGGCCCAAAATTTTTCACCATCAAAATTGCAGAATTTCAAAATTTACCTTAGTAAATTTTATTTAAAGGTAATATTATAGTCCTCCCGTCCCAAATGTTTATTTTCCTCAAGCAACTATGATATCGGGTGCTGTAATATTTTCTCCCCCTCCCAGGTGGCATCCTCCTTAGGTAGATCCTTCCACTGCACCAAAAACTCCTTAACGACTCTGCTTCAAATTTTCGTCTCCCCCATCTCCAAGATGGCCTTAGGTACCAAAATCAGGTGCCCCTCATCATCCATATGTGGAAACTCTGTTGTCACTATGAATTATTTTCCCAAATTCATTTTGAGGCAAGAGACATGGAATATGTTGTGTATCTTGCTCTGGGGTGGAATCTCCAACTCATATGCTACCTCCCCAACTCGTTAGGTCACCTTGTAAGGTCTATAAAAACTTGGCTTGAGTTTCATTATGCCCTTCTTATTAAGAGCGAAATACCTATACGGTTGGAGTCTCAAAAATATTAAATCCCAAACCTCAAACTGCCTCTCTACTCTACCCCTATTTACATATAGCTTATGTTGGTTCTGGGATGTCAGCAGGTTATCCTTGATAACCCTAAGGATATCCTACCTCTTTTATATCCAATCTTTTGCCCCAGGGCCATGTTATCTCCAAAATTCATGTTATAAAAAGTTAGTGCATCATAACCATACAAGGCATGAAATTGAGACATACATATAGACATGTGATAGGTGGTGTTATAGCAGTACTCTCCAAGGTGCAACCACTTCACCCATGCACGTTGTTGCCTTATCACATATTTACGCAAGTAGCCCTCCAGTGACTTGTTCACTATCTATATCTAACCATTTGTCTGAGGGTGATAGATAGTGTGAGGAATAAGCTCCATCCCCACCAGTCAAAACAACTCCTGGCAAAAACCTCCCATGAATTTGTTGTCTCTATCACTAATAATGGTCTTAGGGAGACTATGTAGCCTAAACACCTCTCGGAAAAATAACTCAACCACTTGTGAAGTTGAATACTGATTCGGAATGGTAAAGAAGTGGTTGAATTTAGTCAGCCTATCAACTACCACATAAATGCAATCCCGCCCTTGTGTTGCTCGCAAGCCCGTAATGAAGTCCATTGATATGCTCTCCCAATTCCTCTTCGGAATAGGGAATGGTTGTAATAGGCCAATCAGGTGTGCCTACTACCATTTGTTTCTTTGATAAGTATCACACTCCTAAACATGCCTCAGAATGTCTTCCTCGAGGCCCCTCCACGTGAATATCTCTCTAATGGCCATGTATGTCTTGAGGAACCCTTGATGTTCTATCAAAGGTGAATGATCAATAGCATGCATGATCTTCTCCCTCAATTGGGATCCCAGTACCAAATAAATATTATCCTTATAGTATATCACCTCATTCATCACCCTATATTGGTCATCCCCTGTTATTCCATCGAGAATCTCACATGCATATCAATATTTGGAGTACTCAACCAATAATTGTGCCCTCCAATCTTGAGCATTGCTCATGAGTGAGAGTGTTGCAATCCTCCTAGATAATGCATCTTCTACAACATTTTTATTTCCCTTGATATATTCTATGTCTAAATCATATGCCTCAATTTTACTAACCCATTTATGTTGCCTCTCCTACAACTGCTTCTGCTTTAAGAAGAATTGGAGATTTTTGTGGTTATTCTTCACCTTAAATTGGTTTCCCACCAAATATTGTTTCAACTTGGTCATCGCATGCATGATTGCCAACATTTCTTTATCGTAAATGGAGTACAATTTCTCATGTTCATGTAGCTTTTGACTCTCGAAAGCAATCAAGTGTCCACCCTGCATAAGTACTTCCCCAATTCTCTCTCCAGATTCGTTGTACTCCAAGACAAAGGGCTCAAAAAAATATGGTAAAGATAATATTGGGCAGTTACTTAAGACCTTCTTGAGGTTCTCAAAAGCCTCCCGCACCACCTCTATCCACACAAATTCCCCTTTCTTATTCAAATTTGTAAGGGGTGTTTCCAACTACAAAAACCCCCTCATGAACCTCTAGTAATAAGTATATATGCCCAGGAATCCCTGCAGCTCCATCACATTCCTGGGCATAGGTCAATCAAAGATGGCCCTAATCTTCTCCTGGTGAACTCGCACCCCATCATCCCCAATGACATGGCCAAGATACAATATCTTTGTCAGTCGAAATTCACACTTGGACATCTTGGCATATAGTTATTTCTCCTTTAGGATGCATAGCACCTCCTCCAAGTGTTGTAGGTGATCCTCCCATGTCCTGCTATATATCAAAATCTCATCAAATAAAACTAGGACATATTTGTGAAGCTTCTTATCAAACACATGGTTCATGAAATACTAGAAGTTAGTTGGGTCGTTGGTTAGCCCGAAGGGAATCACCAAGAACTAAAAGTTCTCGTAGTGACACTTGAAGTTTATCTTTGTTATACCCTGCTCCCATCCTTCTTCTTCACCAGCATTATATATTAAGCGAAGGGACTAGAACTGGGCTTGATGTGCCCCAAAACCAAAAACTCTTGTATGGGTTACTCAATCTCATCCTCGTAATCCTTGGAATGTTTGTATGGCATAGTGATAATTGCGCATACACCCTCCTCTAGGTCAATTGTGTGCTCAAACCCTCTATGTGGTGGGCATCCTTATGGGATGTCTCCAAAAAATACTAGGTACCTATCCAAGATCGCAAATATCAGGGTTTGGTGGTCGTGGCTGAACCCTAGTCTCTGAGACCATAAGCTCCACAACCTACTCTATATTACCATGTTATAGATTTTCCTCCATCTTATGCATTGACACTGTCTGAGGTGGGTACAAATGCATATCCCTCAATGACAAATAGCTTCCCATCTAGCCCTATGAACTCCATCTCCAACCTCCTCTAGTTTGTGGTGACATGTCCAAAGGAGTAGAGCCACTAAATTCCTATCACCACATTGGTTTTTGGAACATCAACGACAAAGAAGTGATTGGTCACAAGGTGGTTCCCCATAGTCACAGTCATGTTAGGGACGTATCTCATACACTGCATGGTCCTGTCTCCAGGAACTAGGACTAAAAATCCCTCCAATGCCTTGGTGTGTATACCTCTCTACTCCACCATCTAGCCATCAACGAAATTTTGGGTAGCCCCACTGTCCACTAACATTGATATACATTTTCCCTACACCGTGCCTCTAATCCTCAATATTAGGTACTTTGAAACTCCCCGAATTGAGGCAATAACTACTCCTGTGGGCAAGAAACAACCTCCTTTAGGCGAGGGAGGTGGAACTTCTCCTCTAGCAGTCAGTGGCTCAGTGCCACTTACATCTGTCTCATATTCTACATCATCATTCAGCTCACTATCTGAAAACACTTCTATGTAATGGGCCTTGTCCTTGGTACACATGTGCCCTAATGCCCATGGCTCTTGGCATCAAATTCCTTATGGATTGAACTGCTCTAATCCACTCTGTTTCAATACCTGGTTCTTGATTTCCCTTCTCACACAACTTCCTCCTCCATAGGTATCTCCTCATCTCATTATCCAACTTCCCACACCCCCACATCTCCCTCTATGGTGGGGGTCTAGTGTCTTTACCTCTCGGTGGAAAGGTGGGTCTCGTGGGTACTGGTGCTTTAGCCTTGGGGATTGCACCCTGCAAGCCACGCATTCTGCTCACTGCATCCTAGAGTATCATAGGTTTGTTGACCTCAGTATCCCATGCAAGGGCTCAGCTAAGCCCTCCAAAAATAGGAAGGCTCTCCTAACCTCTGAAATATCTAGCACCATCACCGACACCCTCAATAAATTTTTTTATGTATTTATCTGTGATATCTGCCTGTTTGAGCCGGGTCAGCTCTCTAAAGTGTGCCTCAAGGTCTCTCAGGTTAAAATTATACAACACTCTCCTATTGAAGTCCTCATAAGAGGTTACACCATCATGTGCCAAAGTAGACAGCCCATGGTAGCATCAGTCATGAGCATCTCCCTCTAAGTGCAAAGTAGCTACCATAATTACTTCCACTGTTTTCATCTGGTTAAGGTGAAACTAGATGTCTATTTTTTCCACCCATGCCCTAGCTGTGCATTTTGAGGAGCCATCAAAAGTACGAAGGAATAACCTCCCAATTGTGCGCTACAAATCAAAATCATGTGCAGATGTTCCTCTGATCTCTTTCCCTTTATTTCCATGCTTGAGATGGAAAAAATCCCGGAAGGTTATAGCATCGTAAAATTATGTTCCCATAGTCTGATACTCATGGAAATAATCCCCTAAGAGCATCTCATCCATATATGGTTGCACTCTATTCCCTGTAGTAAGAAACATGGCCATAGTAGACCTAAGTGGTCCACTTTAAGTGTGGGTATGACTTTGGGGGTTGTTATTGTCATCATGATGAGTTATGCCTGAGCCCTCTCTTGTAATGAACTCTGCATGTATACCCTTGTTACAATTTTTTGTTTCAACTCTGCAAACATCTCCCTATTCCCCTAAGCCATCTCTCTTTTTCCTTGTGCCATCTCACTCAGAACCTTCAAAAAAATTTGCAAGGTTGCATCATCTTTACTAGTATCCATCATGTTTGTCTCTTTTATCTCTTTCTCATCAACCTCCAAGTCGAGGTTGATTTTCAATTCCCTTTCTCTACTCTTGTATCTATACCCTCGGTAGGTTATAATTTGTTTGTCTTCTGGGGTCATAGAAAAGGGTTTTTCACCACAGCTGGCCAGATCATAGCTCTGATACCACTGTAATATTCCTAGTGGAAATATTAAGTGAAAACAAAAAACCAAACAATGAACTTGCCACCAGAAATTGGCACATAAACAAAAATTATCAACAACACTAGAAATTTAAGCCAAAATGTTGAGCCATTTTATTATATTAATGGAAATTTAGTACAATAGATAAGAGTGCCAAATCTAGTCCTCTAAGAAACCCAAAAAAAATTGTGAGTTTCCCAATCACCCCACTGATATGCACTATTGGAAGTCTGCTAAGGAACGCTCCCAAAATCCCTCAAATATTCTTGTTGGAATATATGTGAATTCCTCCCCAAGTTCCCTTATTTGTCAAGCTCCATTCACATCCTTTTTCTCCTTACCTCTTGACCCATGCACAGGCACTACTAGAGACCCTATGTGCAAGCCCAGAAAGGCACAATTTCATCCCAAAAATCCTTCCCAAGTTTGTCCTGCAAATTGCCACAAACCTTCAGCAAAATCCCAAGGAAAGGTCCCCTCAAAAGCATGGAACCTGATCTACATTGGAGCTGCCAATCCCAGGAAATGTGAATTCCTTTACTGTGCCTAATCAGCTCACAAAATTTTTCGTAACACCTACAAATAGCCCTGGAGCATCTCTCAAAGTGTTATACTGGACTCTCCTAGTAGGGTACTGGAAGTCCACTGAAGGAAGAGGTGATATTCTTACCCAGAAATATATGGTGCTAAGCAACACGAGTTGAATTGACTGAGTAGTTGGTGAGCTCCAGTATTGTAGCAATAATGCTACAACTCCTGGGGCTTCTTGTCTCTCATTTTATCAACCCGGTAGTTCGTACAAACTTGGAAGCGACGGTGCTGTATGCACAAGTACTAGCTCTTGTCGCAGCTGTCACTTGGTCAGCTGGCACAAGTCCGCTAGGGCTCAAGCCAACTTCTATAGTCTCTCAGAAGAAGCTTTATCAATGATGGACGAAAGCTAACTCAAAGGAAAGCTACTCTACTTGACAAACTGAACTGAAAGCAAATCAAAGCACGTAAACCTAGGAAACCCTAATTTAACTAGTCTAACCTCTACAATGCAAAGAGTGTGAATGAAACTTCAACCAAGGCTGTTGTTACCTCTAATATGTGCAAATGCATGGATCTAAACTACTTGCATCATGAAAGACATGTTTTTGTATTTTTCCTTTAAGTGTGTGGAATGATTGTGATTTTGTGCTAACTAGGGTTTGGTGGTGCAGATGGGATGGAGAAGGAAGGAAAGCGTGGGAAAGGTTGGGGAGGCTAGGAGAGGTCCCTAGGGATCCTTAGCATCCATCCACAGAGGTCCCTCACATTCAGAAGCTCGACAACCGAGTGAGTGACCTCCTACAGGAAGTCGGCAGGGGATCCTACAGGATACTCTGGTTTCTACAGGATGGTTGTGCACGTCTACAGGATGATTGGCCGTGGAGGTTTTGGGAGTTGATGGAGTGTTGGAATGGTGTGGGAGGCTAAGTGAGAATGAGATGGACCTGATGATGGTTCAGGAGCTGGAAAATCAGATGAAGGAAGGGTGTATGCAATGGTTTGATGATTGGAAGGATGGAACCAACGAAAGTTGAAGGAGATGGAGCTATGTGGGAAATGAGTGAGTTGGAGAATAAATGAGTGAGACAGAGGTTAAATAGAACTTGCAGATAGATCAAGAAGAAGAAGAAGAAAATGGTTTGAGAAAGAGCAGCGTAAATGAAACAAATGACCTATGCATCAAAACGAGAAATCCATTAACCTATGATAATTGTGCCATGAAACCTATGAACAGAAATGGAAAACAAGAAATGAAACCTATGCGTAGAAGTGCAGTATGGATCGATGTCAAAAATGCATGAATAGATCTTCAATGAAAACGTTTATGTTGCAGCTTGCATGGAGATGAGAAGACTGCAGTTCTTTTTGGTGGTTGATCATGGACTACACCCCAATCCCTAACAGTGAGATGGCAGTGAGCCTTTACAACCTGTTTTTGCTGGAGCTCCAAGAGATTATACCTATCCTCCTATCAAACTTAAACACTGAAAGCAAATCACCATAAACCAGTCCTATCTATGCTCATGAAAACGGCTAAAGTAACAAGCTGGAAATCCGAATTGCATTAAACAAATTCAAAGTGCTGGAACGAAATGCAAACACATTACAACACTGAGGAGATCTATTGCTCTCAGGTTGGGCCCTAACCTGAGAGCTATAGCTCCTTGAGAAAACTCAGAACTAAATCAAAATCTGCCTTCTTTATTCATAATCTGATGTCATGCCAAATGGCTTACAAAAAGGAACAAAAACTGAGCTCTAGCTCGTAATTTCCAATTACAAAAGTAATGCCAAGGTTCAAAAAGCTTCTCTACAAGGCTACGGCCTCAGTATTTATGCCAAAACGACTATCCAACAGGTGTCCTTGATTTTAGGAGCTCGGCTGTCCATCTAGAGTTCAACTGCAGATCCTGTAGGACAGTCATAACTATGGTTCCTGTAGAGCAGTTTATAACTGTTGTTCCTGTAGAACAGCTGGCTGCTTTCGAAGCTCGGAGGGAAGATGGATTGGAGCTCGGAGTTCTTGGTGGGAATCACGAGGAATGTCCCCAAGACCATGGACATTCTCTCCTAAAACCCAGCAGTGCCACCTCATTGCCTCCTTGTCTCCTTTTCACGTGGTCTTTTCTCCCTTTTAATGCAAAAAACCTGAAATCATAATGCATTAGTCACGTAGATAAAGTGTCTACCCTTATTCCTACAAACAACACGAATAAACTAGGAAATGCATGCATAAGCAGTAAAAAGTGAATGGTTTGAGCAAGTAGAATAGGCCAAAATGAGCCCGAATTGTACCAAAATTGGGGCTCATCATCACCCCCCAGCTGAACCATTTGCTCATCCTTGAGCAACTCAGTCAAGATCCTCATCCTTCATTGCTCTCACTGCTTCTCTTGCATCCCAAGGCTCTGTAGTAGTGTCCTCTCTGTAGATGTGGAACCCTGCTTTTCTGTTTACCTCTTCCCATTGTTGACTGCCATCTTCCTTTGTATTTCCCTCAGTCAATCCCAGCAATAGTGGTGGGCTGAGGTTAAGGTCAATCCAACTAGCCTGGAGGCTTTGTATGGACTTCTTGTACAGGCCAACCCTTGCCAAAGCTTCTCTCATCCGGATGGCGGTATGGTACTCTCGGATTTGCAAGCTGTGGGCCATGGTATTCCATCTGCGTGCACAAGCATGGGCAGCACTTTCTCCCAAAAACCTTTCCATGTCTTCAAAGTGGGCTATGGCCTGGGCTTGTTGGTCCATAAACCTCAAGGAAGCTGTGGGATCCGAAGCCAACTGTTGGTGTGTTGACATGAGTGCCACCGGGTCCTCTAGTTCCAGCCTAATGAACAATGGTTCGCTCACTTCCCGGTTCATGACTGATTTTGCTTCAGCTGCTCTTTGATCTTCATGGTTTAACCATGAGGCGAGGGCCATCAATTGCATATCCCCCAAGGCAATGTTGGGATCCCATGAGACTTCATTAGGCAAGACTAAGTTGTGGAGATAAAATTCTGCCAATTTGGCTTTGTCTTCTACCGAACTAGTAGTGCATAATTCATAAAATTGTTGTGGATTTTGGATGGGTGCAATACCTCTTTGGGCCAAGGTGTTTATCTGGAATTGAAGCCATTGATCCTTTAAAAACAATCCATAGGATTTTGCGGGCGTTCTGCACTGAATTGCTTCCATGGCCCAACTGGCCATGCAGGCCAATTGTGTTTCCTTTTGTTGCAGCTGTTCCTTTAAGGCTTGCACTTCAATTCTTGTCTGCTGTTCTTCTTCCTGTAGAAATATCTTTGGCCCTTCAAGATTGGTGGTCAGCTCCTTCTTGCCTTCTTGTTCATTTGTGATGCCCTTGGAGGATGTTCCTGCCCCTGCCTTGAGTTCTTGTAGCTGCAACCGTAATTTCTGATTTTCTTCCTGTAGAAGTGCCTGCTGGCAACTAGCCACATGCTTAGCCATGGTGAACTCGCTCCTGACCTCCCTGAGCTGATCTTGTAGAGGGCCTATGTCCCCCACCCCCTTTGATTTGGCAATTTGCATCCAAGTATGGGAGCAGACTCTTTCTTTCTCTAATTCAAAGAATAAAGGTACAGTAAACTTTTGTGGTATGATCTTGCCCGCCTCCAAGAAGGTGTAATATGAATTCAGATTGGGCAAAGGGCTAGGTTTAGGTATATGTTCTCTTGATGTTTCTTCAGGCCGTTCTGCCTCATCTGCCCTTGGTGATGAGGGTCCTCCTTCTTCTTTCTATTCGGTTTCCTGTAGTCGAGCCAAGGTATCCTGTAGGACGTTTTCAGCTTCCTGTAGCCTGGTTTTCTCGTCCAACAGGTCTACTCGGTCTTGCCATGTGCTCTTCTTCGGACTTCCCTTTTCGTAGGTAACTGTAACCTTTGAGGGGGATTTTTCTTTGGGTGAAGCAGGGGTGTCCTCAATGACAATTGGGCTGCTGGACTGCGGCTATGGTTTCCCTGTTTTTATCCGAACACTTCTCCGTGCTTTGAAGTAGAGAGGAGGGTCCCTCTTCCTCTTTTCTTTTGGCTTAGGTGGCGTACTGAGGCCAGCTAATACAGCCGCTGCCTCTCTGGCCAAAACATCCACCCTCTGTTTCTCAGATTTTGATTTTGCATGGCTTCCTGTAGAAGCCTGTTTCTCCGTTTTTGGGCTTCCTGTAGAAGCCTGTTTTTGCACTTTTGTGCTTCCTGTAGAAGCCTTGGTCTTTGCTTTTGGGCTTCCTGTAGAAGCCTGCTTCTCACTGATTTTTGGGCTTCCTGTAGAAGCCTGTGTTTGTGGGACAGGTGTCTCCACTTCCGCTTGCTTGCCTGCTTGAGTTTTGCTTTTTGCTGTGGGTGCAGGTGCTGTGGAGGTACTTGGGCTGACATGGCCTGCCCCAACTTTGTCTCTTCTGCTTTTTGACCTTATTTCTCTTGCTGACAGGATGGGGGAGTCAGCTTTTTCTTCAGCCTTCTTTTCCTCAGCCACCGCTTCCTTGTCTTCACTGCTTGAGGAGCCACCATCTTCGATCAACATTTTAATGTCCCCATCTCGTGTTAGATTCCTAAATGACTCCCAGGAGAGGGGAACTTTATATGAGTGCAGTGCATCCTCCACAAGCAATTTTATTAACCCATGATGGGCTATCTGATCAGGGATGCCCTGTCTTAGCTTTGTAGCACACTCCATTAGGGACTGCAAGAGATAATAAGGGATGCTTAGTTTTTGCTCTACAGGAAGGTCAATTCCGTGCCTTAACTCAGTGAGGAGCCGGAAGTGATATGCATACACGATACTGAACCGGCCTTCACAAGTAATATATTTCATTATTTGCAAACTGACTTCATTCCAAGGTGGTGTTAAGCTCGCCCTTCTCACCCCATTTTTATCCTCTGTGAATTCTTCTTCAGGTGGGAAGAAGTCCTTCTTGGCTTGCTGGCTCAGCTTTCTCTCGTCTTTGTCCCACAGCAGACCCATAGGAAGTTCTGTGATCCGACTGATGTGTTCGGGGGTGAGCTTGAGGCTTAGACCTCTGAAGGTTACTGTGGCCAGTGTCTGGGATTTAGGCTGCAGATCCTGCAAGAATTCCTCGGCTACTTCATCATCGTAGCCCTGCAGCTTATCACAAAACGGCATCCACTGTGCTATGGTGAAGAGCTCTACTACTGCTTGGTTTCTCCTTAGTGTATTCGAATCAGTGGGCGCTCGTCTTATAAACCCACCCGGCATGATGGACCCAGTCGTTTGAACTGAAGGTGGTAGATGTAAAAGAGGTTTGGTTTATGAGAACAGAGCATGCACATACAAAATTCAACACAGACTACTTATACCACCACCTTGTAGAACAGTAGCAACGGCACAGCAAACACAATTCCACCAATATTTTTATAACCCGACCGTGGACGATGGTCTTGCCACTTCTAAGAACCAGCTACATTAAGAGTTCAGGGTTACCTCCTTAATTGGCCACCTTTCTTTGCGAGGCACCCGCTTTCCTGTAGATGACTACGATCCTGTAGACTGTGCTCCTGTAGACTGTGCTCCTGTAGAACGTGCTCCTGTAGAACCGCGTTCCTGTAGAAGCCACGCGCAATTCTCGGGGAGGACTGTAGTTAGCCGCGCTCACGGTGTGCTTGACCAGCGTTCTGGTAGCCAACAACTCAGTGTATCAAAATGCAGAGGAGATCAGAATGGCTAGCCGAGTTGAAGTGTTGGATGATAAATGCGTGCGGTTGATTTAGCCGATTGGATTTTGAACCAGTGCAATCCATGGCGCGGGGGATGAGCTGTCCCCGTGGACCGTTGGGCGACATCATCCATCCTCCGCCTGCGTTTTCACTCACTGCTGCATTCATTCCCTCAGATTTGCCGCCGCCTTTCCTGTTAAATTCATGCTTCTGACGAGAGTTCTCCCACGTGCATACCATTCATTCTCTTTGTCGTGTCCGCCACCCAATCACCCAATTACACTTTAACTAGCCGACGTGGCCAGTCAACTGGCCATACGGCTGCTCAACCATTCAATTTTATGCTTTGCAAACAAATTCAAAGTTAGATTCATGCGATTTGATGGAATGAAGGGGAAGACACTTACCTGCACGCGGCTGCACACGATTTTTCTGGTTTTGGACGACGGGGAGCGGATCTACCTGCTGCATGCGACTTACACAGACCCGGAAGCTCGTGGTAACCGGATGCCAACGCTGGAGTGGACGGATTCGCTTTCATGCGCCCGCGTTTCATCTCGGATGACGGTGCTGTGAATGGCATCCACTCGAGCAGGTTGAACTGTTACAGGATCCCCGCGAGGGGTCTCGTAACAGTCCTTTCTCCTTGGGTGCATGCTGCACGATGGCGGTTCTGATCACGATCCTGGAGCTCTTGATGCATGTGGTATGAGATCCCATCATTTTTTTATTTTGGAAATGGCTTTCTCACGAGAACTCATCGATCTCCTTTGTTTGTGCAGGGACTTGGCCGCATGTCGACACAGGTGGTGGAGCATGGTGACAGCAACGTGCAAGGATGCTTAACAGAGGCTTGCATGCATCCAAACCAAGCCATGGTCGTGAAATCTCCTTTTACAACGAATTTTGGCCGCCCAAAACTCCTACAGGAAGTTTCCTGTAGACACAGAGCTTCCTGTAGAAAGTTCGGCCTTCCTGTAGAGAGTCCGCACTTTCCTGTAGAGAATCCGCGCCTTCCTGTAGAAAGACTGTGCCTTCCTGTAGAAAGACTACGCCTTCCTATAGACAGACAGCAGCTTCCTGTAGAAGATTCGAACCATGATAAAATTGCACATACCTTGAAAAACATAAGCATTCTTGGAGGAGGAGCTTGTGAGGTGTCCTGGTTGCATGAGAAGGACCTTTGACCTTGACTTGAGAGGCTTCCTCTCCTCCATAGAACAGCGGCAATCTGCATGCAAATTTCACATAATAGCTTATTGATCTTGTTTTTTTCTTTTTTGTTTTTTTTTTCTTTTTTTTTTTTTTGAAAGATAGCAGGGGCGCCTCAATGAGGTTTTCACCCTTACCACCTGCGTTAAGCGCCTCAGAGAGGTTTTCACTCAAGGATCTTTATTTCTTTTTTTCCTTTTTTTTTTGAAAGATAGCAGGGGCGCCTCGAATGAGGTTTTCACCCCTACCACCTGCCTTGGGTGCCTCAGAAAGGTTTTCACCCAAGGATCTTTATTTTTTCTCTCTCTTTTTTTTTTTTTTTTTTTTTTTTTTTAGATTCTTCAGGGTGTGCCCAAAGCAGGGGCAGGACCCTTCTCTATGACCAATACTGCCTTCTCCATAGTTTTGATGAACTCTTGTCTGGAGGGAGGCTTCCTGTAGATCTTCAATCGATGCCCGTTGACAAGCATGGGGATGGCTTCCTCATCAATGGTCCGAATAAGAACAGATCCATTGTCATGACATTTTTCCACTGAATATGGTCCTAGCCATCTGGTTCTCAGCTTCCCCTTGAAATCTTTGTATCTGGAATCATACAACAAAGCCCAATCTCCCGGCTGAAATTGCTTATCATGGAGATGTTGGTCATGCCACACCTTCCTCTGAAGTTGAACCACTTCTGAGTGAAGGAGGGCCTGCATGCGGTGCTCATCCAGTCCATTCAGCTACAATAGCCTTTCTTGTTGTGCATGGCTGAGATCTAGATCCATCTGAGCTGCCAGCCTCAAAGTGTTATACTCAAACTCAATGGACAACAAAGCTTTCTTCCCATAGACCAGCTCATAAGGTGTGAAGCCGGTGGTGGTCTTCCAAGTGGTGTTGTAAGCCCATGTGTCTTCAACCAGGCAATCTGCCCAGTCCTTTCTGCTGCTGTTCACCACTTTAGTCAAGATCCCTTCTAATGCTCTATTGGTGACTTCCACCTGCCCATTTGCTTGAGGATGATAAGGGGTGGAAGTTCTCTGCTTGATCTTGTGATGAGCTAGGATATCTTCAACGAGGTTGGAGGTGAACTGGCTCCCTTGATCTGTGACCAACTCTCTTGGATAGCCAAACTTATAAAAGATGTTCTCTCTTAGGAACTCGGCCACTTTTTCTTCTGTTGCTGCTTTGATTGCTTTGGTCTCTGCCCACTTTGTCAAATAGTCAGTACACACAATGATGTAGGATCTTTGCCTCGAAGAGGGATTGATTGGACCCACAAAGTCCATGCCCCACTTGTCAAATGGCTCAAGAGTCACTTGAGGTTGGAGAGGCATCTCATCCCTTTGGGTCGGTTTCCCCATTCTTTGGCATTGGTCACACTGACTAACATATCTTCTGACATCTTGATGAAGTGTGGGCCAATAGTAGCCTGCCTGCAGGATCTTGAAGGCAGTTCTCTTTGCTGCAAAATTTCCTCCACAAGGCCCATCATGACAGGTGAGGAGGATGTCAAAGAATTCCTCTTCCCTTACACAACGCCTTAAGATCTGATCGGGGCCAAGCTTGAACAGATTGCCCCCGATCCATGTAAATGAGGCACTTTTTCTGATGATTTTGCTCTTCTCTTTTGAAGAGAGGTGCGGAGGGAACTGAGCTGAAACAAGGTAGTTCGCTATATTAGCAAACCATGGAGAGAGTACTGAGATAGCAAACAGATGCTCATCGGGCATCTGGTCATCCACTATTCCCTCTTCACCTGCAGACAAATCCAATCTAGACAAGAAGTCAGCAACAACATTTTCTCTACCTGGTTTATCAACAATGGTTAGATCAAACTGCTGCAATAAAAGTAACCATCTAATAATACGAGCATTCACATCTGGTTTATTCATCAAATATCTAATAGCAGCATGGTCAGTATGTACAAAGGTCTGGTAACCGGTAATATAATGTCGGAACTTGTTCAGTGCATGGACCACAGCTAAGAATTCCTTCTCGGTTACAGTGTAATTCAGCTCTGCTTTGGACAAGTTTTTGCTAACGAAGTAAATGGCATATGGAAGTTTTTGCTCAACTTGTCCTAAGGCTGCACCTATGGCTTTGTTCGAGGCATCAGTGTGGATGTGGAAAGGTAGGGCCCAGTTTGGACCTCTCAGGATTGGAGCTGACACTAACTTGTCTTTTAATTCATTCAAACTCTTCTGACAATCGTCAGTCCAATTAAACTCCACATCTTTTGCCAACAGACTGAACAATGGCAAGGCTAGCTTGCTGAAATCTTTAATGAATCTTCGGTAATATCCTGCTAATCCCAAGAAACTCCTAACATCCCTTACCTTTTGTGGAGGTGGAACCTTTTTTATTAGAGCGATTTTGTTAGGATCCACCTGTAACCCTTGGCGAGAGATGGTATGGCCTAGCACAGTCCCTTCAGTCATTAGGAATTCACATTTTTCAGGGCTAAGGGACAAGTTCATCTCAATGCACTTGGTTAGGACCTTTCCCAAGTTGGACAATGCTTCCTGGAAGTTAGCCCCGTAAGGAGTAAAGTCATCCATATAGATTTCTACTGCCTCATGGACCAACTCCGAGAAGATGCTCAAGACAGCTCTCTGGAAGGTAGCAGGAGCATTGCATAGCCCAAAGGGAAGGACACGGTAGGCAAAGGTACCCCAAGGACAAGTGAAGGTGGTCTTATCTTGGTCTTCCGGGCTGATTTGAATCTGGTTGTACCCGCTAAACCCATCCAGGAAAGAGAAGAACTTCTTTCCTGCCAGTCCATCCAACACTTGATCTATGAAAGGCAGAGGGAAATGGTCTTTCTTGGTAGCTTTGTTCAACTCTCGGTAGTCCACACAGATTCTCCATTTCCCATTTTTCTTGGGAACCAAAACCAGAGGGGACACCCATTCACTATCTAAGATGGGGTAGATGAATCCAACATCCAACAGTTTCTGCAATTCTTCCTTGACAATGTCCTTAAGGGCTGGATTCATTCTCCTCTGGGGTTGCCTAACTGGTTTACAATCCTCTTTGATGTATATATGATGGGTACAGACCGAGGGATGGACTCCTTTCATCTCCTTATAGCTCCAAGCAAAAGCATCTAAGTGGCTGGCCAAGAGGCTACACAACTCCTTCTCCTGGGAAGGAGATAGGGAGGAGCTGATCTTTAATGCTCTCTTAGGGCTGAACTCCACACTTTTGACTCTGGGAGTAACAGGGCTAGTTGTACAAAGGTCCACTAAGGTGCTAGCTTGGGCATCCTCCACCAACTTCTCTAAGGATAGTGCACTGGAAGGTGGATTCTGGATCAGGGTCTCAATCAAATCATCCTCGGTAGGAGGGTCTCTTCTAGTGGTATCTAGGGTGTACAGAGGTGCTGAGTACACCTCGTCTTCCTCTCCTTCTTCTAGCCAAAGTGGTAAGTCATGCTCTAAGGAGGGTTGGGCAGGAGGGTATAGGACTAGCTGCTTGGACATGGGACCATTTTTGATGGTCATATTTCCTGCAGGACAACTTATGTAAGCATCTGCAGTAGCTAACCAAGGCCTTCCCAAAATGAGAGGGTATCCAGTAAGCTTTGCCTTGGGTTGCAGAACCAGGAAGTCAGCAGGGTATTCCCAAGAGTCAATAGAGACCAATACATCCTCCACAATCCCTTCGGGAGTCACAGTGGAGCGATCTGCTAGTTGCAGTACTGTCGAGGTCTTCCTCAAGGAATCCTGAAGATTGAGTTTGAGCATGGTATCCCTGGTCATCACATTAATGGAAGCCCCCAGATCGATCAAGGTGTGAGGTATGATGGTGCCATTGATGTGGACATCTACTACAGGACTTCCAGGATCTAGATACTTGGGGCAGATGACTTGTCCTAACATAAGATCAGACAGTTGTCCTATGACATTGATAGTTGATGCATCTTTCTTTCTCCTGCCTGGGTGTTTAAAGCACTTTTCCTTAACCAGTTTGTTGTATATGGGCACATCCTTGATGGCTTGGAGAAGTGGTATTTTTACACACAACTGCTTGAGCTCACCCAGAAGCTCATCTTCCTCAGGGTTGGGTTGTGTGGTGGCAGTTAGTCTCTCAGGAAAGGGTGGAATAGCTTTTGGTTCACTTTCCTGTAGATCTTCCTCATCCCCTGGGGGAGGAGGTTGGCAATCTGGAAGGGTCTTTCCAGATCAAAGGTTGATCTCCTGGATCTCCACAGCATAGGTAGGACATGATGTTTCCCCAGTGTATACCTGCTGAGCCTGTCTATTGTTGGGGTTTGGGTTCGGTTGAGCAGGCATTTGAGGTTGCCTTGGAGGAGCAGGAGGTAAAGGTTGAGGTTGAATCGGTGGTGGAGGAAAAATGGCAGGAGGAGTGTTGTATTGGGGCCTCCACCCCGACTGAGGAGCACTCCATTGAGGCTGTGGCTGGGTATGTGAGTGATATGGATGAGAAGTAGGTTGAGTGGGGTACTGAGGTGGATAAGACCATGGAGGAGGCATGGACCATGAAGGATGAGCAGGGGGACCCCAGGAAGGCATAGGAGTTGACTGGTTGGGGTTGTAATAAGCTTGAGATGCCCCTTGCATTCCCTGCTGATAAGGTCTAGATCCTTGTGGCCTCCTTTGGTTGAGGTAATAGAGAGGCTCTGTGGGAGCTTCGGTCCCTTGGTACATGGCTTTAAACCCAGGTAAGGTTGGACACTAATTTGTAGGATGGTCCTCCTCACAAATGAAACACACTTCAACCGAATGCAATGGACATTCGTTCTTAGGGTGTCTTCTGGTGTACCTAGGACAGAAGACAGCCAAGGCTCTCTCAGCTTCTTCTTTCTTCTGCTGGATCCTGAATGTGTCCAGCTGCATGGCAATGGTCTGTCTCACCTCACTCTTAAGATCTTCTAATTGGTTTGTAAACTCATGTTTGGAGAAAGGGACACCAGTGGAGAGGAGATTTCCTCTACCTCGTTTTCTAGCTGCCCTGGAATGATTTCTAAACACAGTCTTGATGTCCTCATAAGGCAGTTGGTAAATGTCCCCCCCAGCTAACATGTGAAGGGTGTCTAAGAGATCTTCAGGGACTCCTCAGAGTAGAACCAACTTGAGGGATTCAAGGTCAAGTGTGCACCTGGCCCATTTATAGCTAAGTTGGAACCTCTCCTCATAATCCTCTAAAGACTCATCATTCCCCATGGTCATCCGAAAGATCTCTCCCTTGGTTTCCTTGGACCTACAGTAATCCCTATACTTGGTGTTGAAAGCTTGCTGCATCTGAGCCCAAGTAGTGATGTTATTCCCAGGTAATCCCATGAACTAGCGTAGTGCTGCATCCTTAAGAGTGGAAGGGAAAAGCTTCAGCTTTTGCTCATCTTCAGTATAGTCATAGGTTCTACAGAGGACAGCAAACTCAAACAAGAAGGTATCAGGATCCTCAGTGGTCAGTCCATGGAAGTGAGGCAAGGCGGAGGGGCTAATGTTTTTCATTTTCATATCTCCATTGGTCTCTCGGATGGGGAAAGCTCCTTCTATTCTCTCATCTTCTCTTCTATTATCAGCCATGGCTTCAGATGGAGTGGTTTCTAACTCTTCTTCTTCTATAGGGTCTTGGTATATCTCAGGATGTTCACCTATAGGTTCCTCTGGATCACTGTCACCAAAGAAGAGAGAAGGGTGACTTAGTGATGTGGTGGGGGTGTTGGGTAGGAATTTGCCTGATTTATCTCGGTTCCTACGAGGCATGAAATGGAAAGGACTTTTCTTTTTTTGAGTGCTTTTGTTTTTTTCTTTGGTACCTGCAAAACTGGAACAAAGTGATCTACAACTAACTATATTACTCAAATGAAATTGCGGAATTGGAAAGTTAATCTAGGAAAGCAAGAAATGTTAATCTAGGAAAGCAAGAAATATTAATCTATGAAAGCAGGAAATGCTAATCTATGAAAGCAGGAAATGCTAATCTATGAAAGCAGGAAATGCTAAGCTACTTTTGCAGAATGGAAATGAAATAAACTACTGAGCAGAAGTAAGAGTACGAAAGTAGAAGAAAAGCAACAATTACTAATACTCTGACGCTTCCCCAGAAACGGCGCCAAAAATATGGTGAGCTCCAGTATTGTAGCAATAATGCTACAACTCCTGGGGCTTCCTGTCTCTCATTTTATCAACCCGGTAGTTCGTACAAACTTGGAAGCGACGGTGCTGTATGCACAAGTACTAGCTCTTGTCGCAGCTGTCACTTGGTCAGCTGGCACAAGTCCGCTAGGGCTCAAGCCAACTTCTATAGGCTCTCAGAAGAAGCTTTATCAATGATGGACGAAAGCTAACTCAAAGGAAAGCTACTCTACTTGACAAACTGAACTGAAAGCAAATCAAAGCATGTAAACCTAGGAAACCCTAATTTAACTAGTCTAACCTCTACAATGCAAAGAGTGTGAATGAAACTTCAACCAAGGCTGTTGTTACCTCTAATATGTGCAAATGCATGGATCTAAACTACTTGCATCATGAAAGACATGTTTTTGTATTTTTCTTTTAAGTGTGTGGAATGATTGTGATTTTGTGCTAACTAGGGTTTGGTGGTGCAGATTGGATGGAGAAGGAAGGAAAGTGTGGGAAAGGTTGGGGAGGCTAGGAGAGGTCCCTAGGGACCCTTAGCATCCATCCACAGAGGTCCCTCACATTCAGAAGCTCGGCAACCGAGTGAGTGACCTCCTACAGGAAGTCTGCAGGGGATCCTACAGGATACTCTGGTTTCTACAGGATGGCTGTGCACGTCTACAGGATGATTGGCCGTGGAGGTTTTGGGAGTTTATGGAGTGTTGGAATGGTGTGGGAGGCTAAGTGAGATGGAGATGGACCTGATGATGGTTCAGGAGCTGGAAAATCAGATGAAGGAAGGGTGTATGCAATGGTTTGATGATTGGAAGGATGGAACCAACGAAAGTTGAAGGAGATGGAGCTATGTGGGAAATGAGTGAGTTGGAGGGTAAATGAGTGAGACAGAGGTTAAATAGAACTTGCAGATAGATCAAGAAGAAGAAGAAGAAAATGGTTTGAGAAAGAGCAGCGTAAATGAAACAAATGACTTATGCATCAAAACGAGAAATCCATTAACCTATGATAATTGTGCCATGAAACCTATGAACAGAAATGGAAAACAAGAAATGAAACCTATGCGCGGAAGTGCAGTATGGATCGATGTCAAAAATGCATGAATAGATCTTCAATGAAAACGTTTATGTTGCAGCTTGCATGGAGATGAGAAGACTGTTGTTCTTTTTGGTGGTTGATCATGGACTACACCCCAATCCCTAACAGTGAGATGGCAGTGAGCCTTTACAACCTGTTTTTGCTGGAGCTCCAAGAGATTATACCTATCCTCCTATCAAACTTAAACACTGAAAGCAAATCACCATAAACCAGTCCTATCTATGCTCATGAAAATGGCTAAAGTAACAAGCTGGAAATCCGAATTGCATTAAACAAATTCAAAGTGCTGGAACGAAATGCAAACACATTACAACACTGAGGAGATCTATTGCTCTCAGGTTGGGCCCTAACCTGAGAGCTATAGCTCCTTGAGAAAACTCAGAACTAAATCAAAATATGCCTTCTTTATTCATAATCTGATGTCATGCCAAATGGCTTACAAAAAGGAACAAAAACTGAGCTCTAGCTCGTAATTTCCAATTACAAAAGTAATGCCAAGGTTCAAAAAGCTTCTCTACAAGGCTACGGCCTCAGTATTTATGCCAAAACGACTATCCAATAGGTGTCCTTGATTTTAGGAGCTCGGCTGTCCATCTAGAGTTCAACTGCAGATCCTGTAGGACAGTCATAACTACGGTTCCTGTAGAGCAGTTTATAACTGCTGTTTCTGTAGAACAGCTGGCTGCTTTCGAAGCTCGGAGGGAAGATGGATTGGAGCTCAGAGTTCTTGGTGGGAATCACGAGGAATGTCCCCAAGACCGTGGACATTCTCTCCTAAAACCCAGCAGTGCCACCTCATTGCCTCCTTGTCTCCTTTTCACGTGGTCTTTTCTCCCTTTTAATGCAAAAAGCCTAAAATCATAATGCATTAGTCACGTAGATAAAGTGTCTACCCTTATTCCTACAAACAACACGAATAAACTAGGAAATGCATGCATAAGCAGTAAAAAGTGAATGGTTTGAGCAAGTAGAATAGGCCAAAATGAGCCCGAATTGTACCAAAATTGGGGCTCATCAGTAGTGCAAGAAAATTAAGGTTAAAATTTGTAAATGGCCAAAAAATTCCCAAAATGGAGGCCTCGCCTTCTATTTATAATCATTTCTCCTCCCTCCTCCTTGCAGGCTCCACAATTCAATCCCCTTCTCTCTCCTTTTCCCCTCCAAGTTGAATTCTTCAAGGGAATTTAAATTCCTTTTTGGAGAGCCCCCCATATTCCACTTTAGAATTGATATTCCTTTAGCTCTAATGTTTGTAGCCTCCTTTTATTCAAAAATTTAATTTGATGCCACACATCCGTGTTTCCTAAGTTCTTGGAACAAAATTGTTCACCATCAAAATTGCAGAATTTCTGAATTTACCTTAATAGAATTTTATTTAGAGGGAATATTACGTGAGGAAGCTATATGGAATTCTCCTTAATTTTTGGTTTATGGAAAATAATTTATCCTACCTCCTAATGTCACCTTGCTTTCATTGCCATTAGTCCAAACCATCCCACAGGAACCTTGTTCTAGCCTTTAGCATCAATTAGACCAACTCTTTATATTAGAAGAAGCTAGAGATAAAGTCAATCAAACTTATGTTAATCATCAAAGATTTATTAAGAAATGGTTTGATAATCATTAGGTAGGTGAACAAAAATTTGATATGGGGAATCTAGTATTGAAATGGGACAAGGCCCACAAGGAAAAAGTGAAACATACTAAGTTCCAAAAGCTTTGGCTAGGATCATTTCAGATTTCTAAAAATATAGGTCCATCCACATTTTTGTTACAAACATTAGATGGAGTAAAGGATACTACATTTGAATGGAGATATCATGAAGAAATATGTTTCTTGAATGATTCTGCATCATGATTGTAAATATGTAAATAATCATTGGAAATCCATTTGTTGTTTTGATTTGCTAATAAAAAGTTAGGAGTACACTATATCTTTATATATATTGTTCATGTATTCTTTTAGTAAAAGAGAAATATTATTTATTGATTGTATATCAGCTTGAAAATTTATTATGAATATTACATCATCATGATAAATTCTTCTAGTGACTTATCTATATGGAAGGAATTTTTCTAAGAAAGCAATTTGAAGTAAACCTTTTCCATAGTTTATTTTTTCCTTATTAAGTGAATATATTATGAATGGAAATTTTGAAGACGAAAAGCTAAAATCATGCTCCATGAGATTCATTTTATCAAAGTAACTTTCACATCACCTAGTTTCCTATTCGCCATTGCAAAAGAAAGCAATCTCAAATAAATTTTATGAAAAGGCAAATAATAAAAATACAAAATATATTAAGTTGAAAGCACCAAAGGTGTGGGAAGTGTATGCAAACCCATCGACGCTATGGACGCTCGTTGGAAGCGGGGCAATGCATACATGATATCAAGGAAACATTGTCGAGACTATGGACATTCAGTGGCAACGAAGTGATGTTGGGCCAAAGAAAGATGAGTTGAACATTTTTCATTAATTCATGGAAGCAAGTTGTGTTTAGTATTAAAATGTAAAGCCTAAATTCCTAATTTTATTCTAAAGTTTTCCCTCGTCCCTTTGGATTAGAATCAATTGATAAGTACAAGTATAGGTCTATTCTTTCTCATATTTATAAGGCACCATGAACATTTAGTTATGGGATTTAAATAATGATAAAAGATTTGTCGTATACAACTCATTCATTATTTCTCATATTTTCATGAATAGAGATAACTAGTTCTTCCATTGTGTCACCAATTGTTGTGGCAAAAAACCAACACCCCATTGTACTTCAAAAAATAATAAATGGGGACCCTTTGATTTTTTTTACATCCCCTTTTCTTCCCTTGTAAATAATTACAAACATTATTTATATACCTGAAGTTTCAAAAAGATTTAAAAAATAGTTAAGTCTTAAGGTGAACGCACCTTTCCTTATGTCTAGCAAGGCCAAAATATTATTTGAATGATTAAACTTTAAATTATGCTTGATATGCCAAATAGCTTAAGGCATTATTCACATCTCATCACAAAAATAATTCTAGTCCCAGGCCCAGGCCATTGACATTTTCCCTTAGATTTTTATAAGGATCCTCTCCAAATCCCTCATAGCTGATAAATATTTTTACATGTCCTTTAATGGAGAAATTTCACATTATGTCTACATCCCGATCACTGAACCCCGCCTCTTATGAAAAATAATAGTATACCTTGCAAAGTGTTTCAATCTAGGATGGATATGTTTCCTATATTTTCATGATGATATTACATGTCCCAAACAAGGGTTGTTGGCCTTTTTGCTTGACACTTCTTTTGGATATCTCCTAAATTTTCTAATCCATAATGGAAAATTGTTCGTCAATATTTTTGTCCCAATCTCTGTTATGTAATGGTTCTCGGTCTTTCTCGATAGTGATAAGCCCAACATAACGTGGACAGACTCATGTTCGACCTATTCCAACCTACCACATCATATTAGAGAAATTTTGAGGTCTAAAATGGGCTTCCTAAGGAATATTATAAAATAATAGTGAAAATAATCAAATAAGATTATATTACATCATCAAATTTTAGAGGGAAAAAAAAATCAAAAATTAAAAATTAACTCATATTTTCAAATTATCTCCCTACGGTTTTACTCAAATTTTGAGCGGGAGCACTCGAAAGATCTAGAAATTAATTCCTCACCCAAGGAGTACTCATGTCGTATACTTTCAATGGACTCTGCTACACGAAAAATGACAAATACATGAAAAAATGTGATTGCAATCCTGTTTTTTCATGTTTTTCTCATTTTTCATGTAGCAGGGTCCATCGAAAGTATGCAACATGGGTACTCCTTAGATGAGGAATTAATTTATGCACCCACTCTAATTTTGAGTAAAACTATAAGGAGATAATTTGAACATATGAGTTGAAAAAAGAGTGTTTTTAATTTTTTAATATTTTTACTCTTTTTCTCCAAAAATGATGAATAATCCCCATGGTTGACACCATCATCTTGAATCTTATTGGTTCTTATAAATTTTATTTTTGTTGTACATTTCTATTTTGAGGCCCATTTTAGACCTCAAAATTTCTCTAATAGGCTTATCTTAATTTCACATATGGACAATTGATTAACGTTAATCGTGTTTTAATAATATGTTAATCAGGTTATTGTGACTATTTCAAAAATCCCATTTTCATTATTAATTTTGAAAATTGCTCCTTCCTAAATGATTTCAGATGCAAGGATTTTCAATTCAGAAATTACTCATTTCACATCTAATTGTATTTTTATTATTATGCATTCAATTTTGCATGATAAACCTCGACTTGCTAAATTTCCTTAACTCTGTTTTATTTCCTCCACGGTTTATTCATTCCACATGTTCTATAATCTGTAAAAATGGGTAAATCAACAAGAAAGAAACAACATGTACAAATGCCTTCAAAACTAGTTCCTGAAGAAACAGATGACAAATACTCAAATAATTTCATATTTTCAAACACGATCATCACTTGGGATGTCAATGTTTTGTCATGGAACTGATTATACAAGCTCTTTGAGGAGGAATTGAATGAAAATGTAATTGAAATCCCAATATATGAAGAAGGAGCACAAGATAATCCAAACACTATGCTTCTAGTTGTTGCAAATTCTTACCTACATATAGCTACTATTTGACCAAGGATTTTTTCCTACGCAGATATGATAAGGTGGGCGCTAGAATGTGTTGATACTTCTAGGTGTTTAAATGTACTTCTCAAGACATCATGATCGGCTCTTTCTATCCAGAAGACATTTAGGCCATGTACAAACTTCTCCACCCTGAGCTAACTTACAATGTCATATATCAAGAGAAATTATTTCAAGAATAGTGTATTTAACTGAATAGACAAATTCCTGATATAATTAAGGGTTGGAAAAATAAAGAGCATAAGTTTAAGGTAGAAACCTCCAAAGAATACTCTAATTCTTCAATTAAATCACTGTTTGTCTATCTTTGCGCCATGTTATGTAGGCCTTTTGGTAGGAAATATGTTTCACACTCTTCTCTTGAGTGGGTTCCCCTTACCTTTAGAGCTTCTGAGAGCTTTGCCTTCAATTAGGTGTAGGTTTTAACCTCGTACAGAAATTACCTGCATATGAATTCTAAAACATGGAAAATAAACAATGCGAGAGCATAACACATATACACATAGATTTTCCCCTGGATCCCAAAACTGGGACTACCAGCTTGATTTTTTATTATGCTCCTCTCAATGTTACAATACATATATATACATGCTGAAGCATCCAATACCATGGACCTAAAACCATCGCACCCAAAACCATGTGTGAAAACCTTGCACAAAACCATAGGTAGGTCCGCCCACCTAATATAGGGTCCAAAAAATTTGCCAGGGGCGTTGCCCCAAACCCAGTAGAGGGGGCCTAACCGCCCCCCTCAAACCCCCTGTACAGGGGGGGCTACCACCCCACCGCTAGTCATGGAAAGAATATAACACAACCTAACATTAGACAAACATACTATCGAATAATTTGCTTGAACAAAATAATTCTTTTCATCTAGCTAAGAATGACACTTATACTCCTCCCTTTTACATGTATGCTTTTATTATGGATGTCATTTGTTTCTCAATCTCATTTCCAACAATGGTATGGAAATGGACTCCTACTCAAACTCTTACCATCCACTTATACCATAGAAAACTTTGGGAAGAAAACTATTTTGGTCATTTCTACTAGATATGCCATTTTTTCATAATACCAATTTATGAGGTTGTATTTAATATCAAAACCCCAAGGTTATCAAAAGAAACCAAAAATTGTATTGAAAGGATTGGTTATTGGTATTCAAAATAAAATTTCTATTATATCAGGATATATGGTTGCTATGTTCCCCCATCATGCAGCTTGTTTGTCAACTGATAAAGGAGATGATATTAGATACAGAAGCATCAGACGAAAAATATTTGAAGCCAGAAGTATTTAAGAAGAAGGATCGTGAAAGTAGAGAAAATTTTCAAACAAAAATTGAACAGATATCAACACTTGACTTAGACTTAGTTTGTGAGTATCTGGTCAAACTTGAAAGTCATTTTAACATGATCAAGCTGCTTAATGATAGGATTAAAGATGAATTTCCAGTTATTGAGGTTCGAGTCTACAACTACAAAGTCAACATCTGACTCAATGCTCCTTCAAAGTTATCTGACCTTCTGGAATTTTATGCTCATTAACAGTCAGCCGAAGAATCTTTTGTAGAAGTTTCTCCATCCTCCTAACTATTTGTTTTTATCATCACATCCAACAAAACTTCTTATTTCTGTTATATTTACTATTAGGATCGAGGAAATTATGGAGAAAGGACTTATCTCTCTAGTTTTTGTAATACTATTTAAACTAAGGCATAGCATCGTAATCAAGGTTCTCAATTTTGAGAAGAAAGCATTTTTTGTACTTTTTTTTCTTAACATATTAGCTTAGCCATCTGTGATTTCATGTTTCCAAAAGACAGAGAAAATTTGGTATTATTACTTTAATTTTTGGTTTCTACTTTTTTATTGAGATCATTAAAATTTTATTATGTTATAGTATGAAAAGTTTTAATGGATTACTAATGACCTATTGATTGTATTCAAGTTGAAGTATAATTTTCTAAGATGGCTTGTGAATGCTATTAATGTTTTAATTTGTTTAACTATTTAAATGAATTAATTTTTCATTTACAATTGAACAAATATAACAAAGTAGCAAGTGATTTATCTTACCTATCATGCATTCATCTTTTATTTTCATATACTCATGGATACCCAGGTTATAGTATATTATATAGAAATAGATTAGATTTAGCAATAATTTTATTTATTTTACTAAGTTATTTTATTCAACATTTGTATTCCCTTTTATTTATTTTCACACATGTAATAAGTTGTTGAAAATGAAACAAGAAAATCTCAGTTTGATTGTGCCTTGGTCAAACTAGACAAAATTCGAATTTCTATTTCAGCGGAAATCTTGGAGGTAGTTAACTGAGGTGACATGGAACTTGTCACTCAGTTAGCTCAGTTAATTTGAGTTGGGGAAGCTTGAGTTCGGTTCATTATGTTTGATTTCTAATTTGTAGCAATCTATTTCATTTAATTTGAGTTGTTGCCAATTAAACTAGTTCTAACTATCAGAAGTAGTGGAGGTTAAGTTGTGGAAGTGGAACTTCAACCACACTCAGTGATCAACCAGTTAATTGATCAATCATCCCAAAATAATTATTGCATGCAGAGAATTTAAGTTACCCATTTGAGATGGAGATTCCAAGGCAGTGTACTATTAGTTGTAGCATATTCCAATGTGTACAGGTGGTGCATGCAGTCAGAGGAAGGACCTAGAGGAATTGTGCAATTCAATAGTGGGAAATTCCTAAATAATAGGGGTCAATTTCCCAGAGGAATAGCACAAGGAAATAGGAGCTTGGAGGGCTTGAAAATTGGCTAAGTGTTGGCTAGAGTTAGTCAATTAGGCAGAGGGATAGACTATACACTTGCAGGGTGTGCTCAAGCTTGAGAAAGCATATGTATTTCATCTCTATTCTTTGATTAATGCAATATATATAGTAAGGGGTTTTGAGCAGTTGCTTTCCCCTAGATAAATATTTGTGCATATGTGATGTTTCCTTTTGCATGTCTATGATTTTTGTTCTATATGGTGAATAAGTTTCTGCATATCAGTAGAGTAGATTCAAGTCTTGTGATTTAGAAAATTTCATGAGCATTTTTTAATCTACACATTAATTTCTACATAAGCCTCCATTCATTGGAGAAAATCTTAAAGGGTAATTAGACCCATTGAAATAGTCAAAATCACCATCCCAAATGAAAAGGAGTCTAATTGGGACTCTAACTAGGTGATTTCTTAAATGTTGGTCATGGTCAATTATGACCATCAACACCAGCATAGATCCATCTTAAAATTGGATTTATCAAGCATCGAGAGAGATCAAATCTATTGAGGTGAAAACATCTTTTAGAATGAAAATCTTAAAGAAATGTTTACATCTAGAGATATTTGATTCCTCTCAAGAGCTGATAGTTCTAAGATTAAGATATATCTATGTTGGTTATATAGTTGATCCCTCTCAGAGGTTGATAGTTTAGTGATTAAGATGGACACACACATACAACATGTGTCAACTCCTTGCTAAGCATGAAATAAATTATACATCCCCCTCATAACCTAAATAAGAAATGTGACACTTATGTGCATATTATAAAATTTTATTTATGACCCATATTAATTTTAATTTTTTGGTTAATTGTGCCAAGAGGCACATTCTACAGCACGATATGAGGGCAATGTGTGATTATGTTTTTTCTCAACGTGGAGTCGACATGTATCCCTCTTAAAATAAAAATAGAATATTCTCTAAATAGAAAATCAATGTTGGGTATAATAGAAAACAAATATTAATATGCATGGTTAGTTTAATTAAAAACATTATAAAACATCAATAATCCAAACCTCACTAAAAAACTTGACAGCATCGCAGTCTTTTTGAATTGGATGCGTGCGCGACCTTCAGGCCTCTGTGCTCCCCTTCCCCTGGCTGCCTCGGCCTCATCCTCTTGCTGCTGCTATGGTCCCTCCAGAGCCATCTCCGGATGGCGACCTCCCTCCCGCCTCATCTTAGAAGGCTCAGCTCCCAAAATAAAATGTTGTTTCCTTTGCTTCTCTCTTAACTTCTCTTGGCCCTCCTAGATCCAAACCTTTTGTTTCCCAGTTTGTTTAAAAACTAGAAGCTATCCCAGAAATCATTCTTCCTCCCTCCCTCCCTCGTCATGCAGCACTCTCCCTCTCTGAACGTGGATTGGTGGGACAGTTTGTAGGTCTTTGGCCTTCTCCTCATTCGATGCAGAAGTGGGTTGAACGGAACTAGTCCTCTTCAATCAATGGAAAATTCTCAATTAGGTTATGTGGAAGAGGCTACTACACTTTCCTTTTTTAAACAAAAGAAGACAAAGGCTTGATATTCAAAAACGACCCATATTTCATGGACACTAGGGGCTTATATTTAAACTGATGGACTCTGGTTTTTTACCTAGAGTTGGATGTGCCAAATGTTGTGCCAGTTTGGGTGTGTCTACCTCACCTCCCCCTCCACTGTTGGGGAGATGAATCAGTTAAGGAAATAAGAAATGCAGTAGGAAAATACATTGACAGAAGTGAGCCAAAGGAGAACATGCATGCGTGTGCAAGTATATGTGTTGAAGTATACCTTGGAAAAGGCCTCTCGGAAGAAGTGAAGATCAAAGTCGACAGTTGGATGCACATTCAACAGTTAAACTATAAATAAATTCCATTCAAGTGCAAGGTATGTCATGAATATGTCCATTTCGCTAATAGATGTCTGAAAAAATAAGAAAACGAAAAAGTAGAAGCTCAGGAACCAAAATGGGAACAAGTAAAAAAGAAAAAGACAGCAAGTAAACAAACTTATCAGCCCTCTTCATTCCCTCAAGCTCCCTCTCTCTCAGCCCCTATTCTCTCAGATCCCCTCCCTCCCCCTCTTCTCCTTTGCCTTCTTCCATCCCTCCCCTCCCTTCCTCCAACATTCTAGTCTCTAACCCCTTTGGCCCTCTCAAAGAGCCTTCCATTGCCTCCTCTCCTCCTCCCTCCTCCCTGCTTCTCCCTTTCCCTCCCTTCCCCCCCCCCCCCCCCCACCCTCCTCTCCCATCCTCCCCCTTATCCCCCTCCCTCCCTCTTTTGATCGAATCCTAACAAGGAACCAATCATTATCCTCACTGGACCATAAAAAAAAAACAAGGAATAAAGTCAAACAAAGAACTAAGAGATGAAGTTGCAGCAAAGGAGATGGCTATGGGTACTCAACAGCCTATGGATACCTTCCTCGAAATGAACACAAGAAATAAGAAGAAAAACCCCCATCCTTCTAGAGGGAAAGAACCCTTTGCTTTCAACCAAAATAAATAATGAATCTAGTCTCCTAGAACTATCGAGGAATGGGAAACCCTATGAAATTCAATGCACTCAAATACTAATTGGCAATGGAAAATCCAGACGTCCTCATGATTCAGGAGACCAAAATAAATTAACAAGAATCTGGGAAAATGATCCAAAAAAAGAAAGTATAAAGGATTATCTCTCCAAGCAACAGGGGCCTCGAGAGGTATCTGCACTCTGTGGAGGAAAGAAAAATTGGAATTAGTTCATCTACTAAAAAATAAACACTGGACAAAGACTGACCTAAGAAATAAAATCACAGATGAGAAATATTATATGATTAATATCTATGCACCAAATCATTATAGAGAGAAAGAAGTATGTTGGAACTCTCTCAAAGATATTTTATCTCAGGTTCAAAACAGAAGCATCATAGTTGGAGGAGACCTCAACCTTGTATTGAATGTTGAAGAGAAGTTTGGTTGTTCCTTTCATGTTGATCCATCAAGGGTTTCCATTGAAAACATTGTGGAATCCTACAACCTATTGGATATTCCTCCCAATAACGGAAAATATACATGGAGCAATCAGAGAATCGGCAAAAGCAATATCAAAGAAAGGTTGGACAGAATTCTAATCCAAGACACCATATTAACAAACTACAGCTCAATCACTTCTACAATATTCCACACTTCAGCATCGGACCATAATCCAATGGTAATCTCCCTAGGGACTATGGGGAATCTTGGACCAATCCCATTTTGATACTGCCCTTCATGGAATAGAAATGAGGAAGTAAAAAAAATAACAACAGAGGTTTGGTCCCAAAAGATCACAAGTTCTCCAAATTTTGTTTGGGAAACGAAATTAAAAACCTTGAGGAAGGAATTGAAAATATGGGCCAAGAATAATCATAAAGAAACTCAGGAAAAGGAAGGCACAATTATTAAAAAAAAATGGAATCACTTCAAGAAACAAAAGAATATATGGAAGAAACAAAATAAAGTCAATTTCAAGAAAAAAACTTTATTGGGAAATATATCGAGAGAATAGAGAAGCAGAAGAGGAATGGAGATCAAAATCTCGCAACCTCTAGCTGAAGGCGGGAGATAGAAACACAACCTTCTTTCTGTTGGGTTTTGTTATATTCTTTCCACAAATAGCTTACGCGTGGGGGGGTTATAGTGGGGCCAATATCAGACCTTGTATGTTGCACTAGGCGCTTTCGGGAGGTAAAGAGGGGGGCTATAGCCCCCTTGTATGGGGTCCGGGGCAGCACCCCGAGAAAAAGAATTTGGACCTTGTATTAGGTGGGCAGACCTACCTATGGTTTTGTGCATGTCTTTCACACATGGTTTTGGGCGCAATGGTTTTCGTTCCATGGTATTTTGTAGATCTGGTCAAGGGAACTACAGTTATATTCTAATCCAGGGTTAATGGATTGGGGTTTATGGATGCTTCGGCATGTGTATATATATATATATATATATATATATATATATATATATATATATATATATATATATATATATATAGTAACATTGAAAGCAACATAATGAAAAATCAATCTGGTAGTCTCGGTTTTGGGATCCAGGGGAAAATCTTTGTGTATATTTGTTTTATGTGTTATGCTCTCGCCATTGTTTGTTTTTTGTTTTTAGAATCCGTATGCAGGTAATTTCTGTATGGGGTTAAAACCTACATTTTGTATTAGAGTTGTTTTGGCTTCAAGGGGACACCTTTGCTGCTGAGGGGTTTTGCTCGGGTCTATGGTAGACCCTGTTCAATGGGAGATCTGCGGGATCGATTCTTATGATGAAAGAATATGGTGAGCAATAGAAAGATAGATATTGAGAAATTTAATGGTCATAGTTTTGAGTTGTGGAAACTCAACATGGAGGATTTGATGGTGGATAAAGATCAGTGGATCATGGTAGATCCAAGTACTAAACCAACGGCAGTGTCCGATGAAGAATGGAACAATTTGGATCGAAAGGCAAAAAGCACAATACGATTGTGTGTCTTAGATTCAGTATTGTTGAATGTATCAGGGGAAGCTACGGTGAAGGCTTTGTGGCAAAAGTTAGGGACTTTGTACCAATCTAAGTCTCTGGTGAATAAATTGTTCCTACAGAAAAAGCTATATAACCTGAGGATGAAAGATAGAGACTTGGTGACAGAGAATTTGAATGCATTTAATATTGTGGTAAGCCAATTATTATATGTTGATATTAAAATTTCATATGAAGATAAGTGCATCAGTTTGTTGTGTTCTCTACCAGATTCGTGGGATAGTCTGGTTCTCGCAATAGGTAGCAATGCAACCACCTTGCAGTTTGATGAAATAGCCTCATCCTTGTTGATGGACGAGATGAGACAGAAAAATATGGAGAACCATAATGGTGATGCCTTGTCTGTACGAGGACGGTCCTAGAACAGAAACAAAAATAAGTCCTCGAGTGGGAGATCTAAATCTAGAGGGAGATCTAAATATCCAGGAAAACTTGTAAAGGTGTGCCAGAAATGCGGAAAGGAAGGGCACTACAAAAGGGACTGTAAATCTAAAGCTCCTTAGAAAGGAAAGAGATCTGATGATGCTCCTTCTACAGAGGCGAAAACCACCTAAGATGAAGTTAGGGATGTGTACTTGGCTTGTTCTTCAAGTACACATGTAGATCATGAGGCATGGTTGATTGACTCAGGTGCATCCTTTCACTTCACTCCCCATAGAGAGTGGTTCTGCGAGTATGAGAAATATGATGGTGGTGATGTCTTCTTAGGGGATGAAAAGAAGGATAGAACCATTGGTCGCAGAAAATTCAAGCTGAAGTTGCAAGGTGGAAGGATTAAAACACTTTCGGGTGTTCTTCATATTCCTGCATTAGCTAGAAATCTGATTTCTGTAAGCAAGCTGGATGATGCAGGTGTAAAAACAATGCAAGATGGTTCGGGGAGCACTGGTATTGATGTAGGGAGTTTGGATTGGAATCTGTACAAGATGTAAGGTAGCACTATTATTGATGGGTGCAACAGTTCTATGGTTCCTGAAAGTGGAGCAGAAAATCTAGTGGTCTCTCGAGAAAAGACCATGCTATGGCATCAAAGGCTTGGACATATTGGAGAGAAAGGCCTTCGAATACTTCATGGTAAAGGTATGGTAGAAGGTATGTCTAATAGCTCTCTGGATTTTGATATATGTGAAAATTGTGTATATGGGAAGCAGAATCGGGTGAGTTTCCCCTCTGGTGGTAAGAGGGCGAAACAAATATTAGAGCTTGTGCACAATGATGTGTTTGGATCTATGTCTGTTCCATCACTAGTTAATTCTATGTACTATGTATCATTTATAGATGACTTCTCAAGGAATACATGGATATATTTTCTCAAGAATAAATCTGAAGTCTTTGATAGATTTAAATAATTTAAGGTTCTGGTGGAAAACCAAATAGAGAAGAATATAAAGGTGTTGAGGACAGATAATGGTGGAGAGTTTTCTAAGAAGGAATTTGAAGAGTTCTGTAAGAAGTGTGGTATAGCATGGCAGAAGACTACTCCATACACACCTGAGCAAAATGGAGTTTCAAAAAGAATGAGCAAGCCGTTGATGGAAAGAGCAAGAATCATGCTTAGTGGTGTCTGGTTAGGACGGGAATTCTGGGCAAAGGCGGTGGAGACTGCATGTTACCTGGTCAATAGATCACCTTCATCAGCGTTGGAGGATAAGACTCCATGAGAGGTATGGACTCGTAAGAAACCTTCTCTTGTACATCTGAGGGTATTTGGATGTGATTCATCTTTACATGTTTCAAAGGAGAAAATAACAAAGTTGGATAGTAAATATAAAAAGAGCATCTTTATTTTGTGTAAGGATGGTTTAAAAGGTTATAAGCTTTGGAGCCCAGTAACAAGGAATGTTGTGTACAGCTGATATGTGGTGTTTAGAGAGGTGAAAGATGTTATTAAACATGAATTCCTACCAAAGGAACCTGAGAAGATAGAGTTTGAGCTAAAGGAGGAAGAATTAGACTCTACAACAGAACAGAAATCAGAAGATGAAGAACCACAAACTCTGGTTGTGTGAAGATCAGTTCAAGAAACAAGGAAGATAGAAAGGTATAGTCCATATGCTTTATGTTCAACTTTTTCTTTATCTATTACTGATGATGATCCCAGAACTGTGAAGGAAGCGGTAGATTCAGAGGATGGAAAACTTTGGAAAGAGGCCATGGTTGATGAAATGGCATCTTTGCACAACAATGAGGCTTGCGATCTAGTGTAATTGTCAGCTGGAAAGAAATCCATTGGTAGAAAATGGGTGTTCAATAAAAAGATGAATGCAAAAGGAAAGGTGGAGAAATACAAAGCTCAATTGGTAGTAAAAGGTTATTCCCAGGTGCTGGGAATTGATTTTGGTGATATTTTTTCTCCTATTGCCAAGGTAGCTTCTATCAGATTACTTTTATCTGTTGTTGTTGCTTTTGATTTTAAGGTAGAACAGATGGATGTGAAGATAGCATTTCTTCACAGGGATCTGGAAGAAGAGATCTACATGAAGCAACATGAAGGCTTTGCAATGAAGGGTAAGAAAGAACTAGTATGCAAGTTAAAAATGTCTTTGTATAGGTTAAAACAGTCACCAAGGATGTGGTATCAGAAATTTGATACATTTATACAGGGACTTGGCTTCACTAGAAGCAAAGTATATCACTATATGTATTTTAAATTAATTGGTGATCGTGTTATTTATCTAGTCTTGTATGTGGATGATATGTTGCTGGTTGGAAATGACAAAGAAATTATTCAAGATTTGAAGACCAAATTGTCCTTCAAATTCGACATGAAAGATATTGGTGCTGCAAACTATATTTTGGGCATGGAAATTAAATGAGATTAGGCAGAGAGGAAGCTCTAGTTAAACCAGAGGAAGTATGTCGAGACAATATTACAGAGGTTTAATATGCAGGATAGTAAACCGGTGAAGGTTCCTATTCTTGTAGGTGTAAATTTATCTATTGAATAGTGTCCCAAGACACAAGAAGAGGAAGAGGACATGTCCCGTGTTCCATATTCAAGTGCAGTTGGTAGCCTGATGTATGCGATGGTCTATACTAGACTAGAAATTACACACGCAGTGGGAGTATTGAGAAGGTTTATGTCAAAACCAAGGAAAGAGCATTGGACAGAAGTGAAGAGGGTTTTTAGGCATTTGTGTGGAACTAGTGATTATGGTTTGTGCTACCAAGGAAGACCAGGATTGGAAAGAGTTTTGGACAATCATGGCTTTGTTGATGCAGACTAGGCTGGAGATCTGTATCAAAGAAGATCTACAAGTGGATATGTGTTTAACCTATTTGGAGGTGTAGCAGCTGGAAGAGTAACAAACAATATGTAGTGGCACTTTCAACTACATAGGAAGAATACATGGCAGCCACTCATGCAAGCAAGGAAGTAGTTTGGTTGCAGAGATTGTGTTCAAGTATGGGGTTAATACAACGAGCTATAAGGATAGACTGTGATAGCCAAAGTGAAATTTTCTTGGCAAAGAACCTTTCTTATCATTCAAAGACAAAGCACATTGATGTTCAGTATCACTTTGTGAGGGATATGGTAGAAGACAAAAATATGTTGTTGGTAAAGGTGGACACTTTGAAGAATACTGCAAATGCATTTAAAATGTTTGCGATAATTGAGAAGTTCTCTTGGTGTAGAGAAGCAATGGGTGTTGCAGGGTTGGATCAATGACTAAGCTCTCTTGTGGCCCCCTATGGAAAGAAAACAACAAGTGGGAGAATGTCGGGGTTGTGTTGTATTCTTTCCACGACTAACCCACGCACGGGGGGGTGATAGCTCCCCCTGTATGTTGTGTTGGGTATTGTTGGGGGGTATGCAAGGGGGCAGTAGCCCCCCTACACGGGGTCTAGGGCAGTGCCCCGGGAAAAAAAAATGGACCCTATATTAGGTGTGCGGACCTACCTATGGTTTTGTGCATGGATTTCGCACATGGTTTTGGGCATGATGGTTTTCGGTCCATGGTATTTTGTAGATCCAGTCAATGGAACTACGGTTATGTTCTAATCCAAGGTTAATGGATTTGGGTTTATGGATGCTTCAGCATGTATATATATGTATTGTAACATTGAAAGGAACATAATGAAAAATCAATCTAGTAGTCCCGGTTTTGGGACCCAAGGGAAAATCTGTGTGTATATTTTTTTTATGTGGTATGCTCTCGCCATTGTTTATTTTTTGTTTTTAGAATTCGTATGCAGGTAATTTTTGTACAGGGTTAAACCTACACTTTCACAACTCAACAAAGATGCGTAGAATCATAAACCAAATTGACATTATAAAGGTAGAAGAAGACAAATAAATCAGAGGTTAAGAAGCTTTAAAGAGGAAGCTTACAGCCACTTTAAAAATCTTCTAATAGCATAATTAGCAAATTCAAATTATGGAACCTTCATCCAACATATTCCCGATAAAATAAGTGAATAAAAAAACTTGAATCTCACTAAAGAATTCAATGAGAATGAGATTCAATCAGTAGTGTGGGACCTTAATCCGGACAAAGCACCTGGCCCCGATGGATTTTCTATTGCATTCTATCATTTCAATTGGCACATTATCAAAAAGGACTTGATAATAATGATAAGAAATGTTCTTAGGAAAAAGAATTTAGGAGGTTTCACCAACTCTTCCTCCCTTGCTTTTGTCCCAAAATAAGCAAGGCCCTCCACTTTCAACCAATTCTGACCAATCTCCTTGTGTAACTCCTCTTAAAAAATTATCACAAAAATCCTAGCCAATTAGAATAAGGCCCCTCCTCCCTAATCTGATCTCAAAAAATCAAGGAGTATTCATTCCTAATAGAAAGATCCTAGACAATATTATGATAGTCCAAGAAGATTTGCACTCAAGTGTATCAAGGAAAGAGCACAGCATCACTGTAAAATTAGATATGAAAAAACACATTCGATAGATTTAATCTATCCTTCCTATTAGCAGTCCTCAAGAAATTTGGATTATCAAGTGAGACAATATAAGCAATCAGAGGATACGTAGTGGGACCTTGGATCACCCCTCCGATCAATAGAAGTCCAAGTGAGTTCTTCCAAAGTTCTCGAGGTTTGAGGCAAGGATGCCCCTTATCTCCTTTTATTTATATAATAATGGCAAACTTGTTGAGCAGAACTCTAGAAAAGAGCAGAAGAGAACGCATATTAACTGGCCTCTCCATAACCTCTGGATTCAAAAGCATCAACCACTCTCTGTTTGCAGATGATACACTAATGATGGGAGGGTCTTCTTGCATAGTAGCCTGAAGGATAAAAAAAGTGTTGAATAATTTCATGGAGGTCTCAGGAGGACTCCTAAACAACAAAAAATGTATAATATATGGCTGGAATGCGCCTCCTCATACTCTTCAAGGAATATCTCATATTTTGGACATTCCCTTTATAGCAAAATGGAGTCATTTCCTCTATCTAGGCCTCCCTATATCTAAAGAAATCCTGAAGTCAGAACTATGGAACAATCACATAGATAAAATGAAAAAAAAGGTACAAAATTGGGGGATGAATTGATTCAATTTAGCAGGCATAGTGATCTTAATTAATTCAATGCTCATATCTCTCCTAATCTACCAGTTTGCTACAATTTTAGCACCTACTAGCATACACAAGAAAATAGAGTTAATAATAAGGGTATTTATATGACGAGGGAAATCAGAATCAAAAAAGTTTAGTTTAGTAAAATGCGATCAAGTTACCTTGCCATATGAAAAAGGAGGTCCTTCCATAAGACTCCCAGCTCATTTGAATTTGGCCCTTGGGGAAAAAATAGCATGGAGGCTTATCAAAGGGTAGGATTGCTAGTGGAAGAAAGTCTTGGAATCTAAGTATATGAATCATGCACGATCTGTCCTCCTTGAAAAAGGAATTCCGACCAGGCCATGCTCTCAAGTTTGGAAACTAGTTAAAAAATTCCTCCCGCTCATCAAGGAAAACACATCTAAACTCTCTGGCAATGGAAAAGGTACTAACTTATGGGAATATAGAATAATGGGGAACCCTTGCCTAGCCTCTCATTATTATCTCCTAAATTTAAGAAGATATATGATCTCAAAGGGAATAAGCACACTCGAAACAATCTCTCTTTGGAAAAACAGTAATTGGACAGATTGGAAGATCCACATCCTCCCTCAAAATCTCAAAAAACAATGGGACTCTTTAATCGTCCTTCTCAAGGGTGGTGTTCCAATTAATCAAGATTCCCAAGATTCATTTATATGGGACCCTAATGGAGGAGAGTACACGATGAAATCGGTATATTTGACCATTCAAGCACATCAAGATAAACAGGATTGGGCACCTTGGAGAATGGTGTGGAAAACTAAAAGCCTACCAAAGGTAAAAAAAATCATTTGGACTCTACTAAAATGCAAAGTCCTAACTATGGACAACCTCGAAAAAAGGGAATTTTAGGGCCCTCTAGGTGCCCTTTGTTCTTAATGGTTGAAGAAACCATTCAACACCTTTTCCTCAACTATCCCTTTGCAAAAGAATGTCGTAACCTCCTAGTTAGTCCCTTGGAGATCAATCTGAATCTAACACGGTCATTCAATGACTTATTTACAACTTGGAAAAGGGAATATCCATATTCTCTTTTAAAAATCACTCCATCAAAAGGTATTATACAAGTCTCCCTATCTTCCTGTGCTGGCAGTTGTGGTTAGTAAGAAACCAACAAATCTTCAATGATCGCCCTCCAATCATCGACAAAATAATGTCTAGGACTTGGGGTCTTACATCTGAATTCCTTTCTTCAAAAGCAATGAAACCAATTGATACAAATCAACTTCAGCAAAAGGAGATAAATTGGATTAGCTATGAAATTAGTAGGCATAATTGACCATGCACCCCAAGTTAAAGTTGGCCCTTCAGAACTCTAAAATAAGGCTAAAAAATGAAGAATTCATCCTTTGGATGAAAAATTTAAACAGACCCTACCTTTTTTTTATGGTGCTTCAAAGGAAAATCCGGGCAAAGCAGGAGCAGGTGGCATCCTCCTAGAACTAGGTGGAAACAACCCTACCACCTATGAATGGGGTCTTGGAAAAATCACAAATAACAGGGCAGAGGCCTATGGTCTATTGTTGGGCACGATGATCCTAAAAAAAAGGAATATTCATAATCCAGTCATATTGGGTGACTCGGTTATAATCATTCAAGCAATGGTTAAAAGAAGCAACCCAGCAAATGTTGCTCTGAGCCAATCCATAATAAGAATCAGGCAAAATCTATTAAATCTGGGCCAAGTCTCTTTCAAGCACATTCTGAGATAAAATAATATCTCAGCTGACATCCAGGCCAACTTGGCAATGGCACAGCCTCCTGGTGAAACTCATATTTGTTATAAAAATTATATATATGACAGAGAAAAGTAAGACATATAATATGCGAAAAACACAAACACATAAAACCAGAGAGACACAGATATACGTGGTTCACCCAGTTTGGGCTATGTCCACCTTGAACAGCGAGTCCTTCCTTTATATTATCCAGCAAAATGAAGAGACACAACCTACAACAAATCTGCTGTAATATCCTCTATTTTCTCTCACAGTCTCACCTCTCTGTTTCTCACTCTGAGAATACACAGATATTCCACAGCCTCAATACAATACCCTCATAAAGAGAGGGGTTGCCTTCTAGGGCAAAAAAACCCTAAACTAAACATAAATTCTACCATCAAATCATCTGCCTAATGAATGGCCCAGATTGACTAGAAATTAATATACTTTTACAAGGCAATTTTACATCTGTTTTTAGCTTCGAGGGCACTGCCCCCGAAACCCCCAATGGGGGACCACTAGCCCTCGGACCCCCCAGCCGGGGGGGGGGATTAGCCCCCCCGCCCCCGCCGCACCCCGCCACGTGGACGGGTGTACAATATTCCTAGGGTATACATCCGGTTGAAACAAAGACCTATAAATAATCATGCTCCACACCCAACAATATTCAGCAAGATATTACACATATTCCAATCCCATAAAATCTCCTTTAGAGCGATCTTGTCCATGTCTCTTCGAATTATGGATTGGAGTTTGACCAAAAGTATTTTTATTCCTCCTCTAAATTTAGATCTCCCTCATATCCTTATCGTAATCCTCACCTGCTCATGCTCATTTTCCAAGTCTGACGAGCCACTTCAGGCTTCTCGTGACTGCACTTTCACCTTATCCTCTCCTTTGTCTCCCCTTTGTCTTCTCCCTTATATCTACCTCATTTTCTCTCCCTTCTTCATCCCTTGTCATGGCTTCTTTTCTCCCTGCAATCCTGATTTCTTCCCTACTGTTGTGTCTCCCTCTGCGCATCGTATCACCTTCCTCCCCCTCTCCTGTTGGCCTACAATCTCTCTATCCAACTCTCCCTGCATCCATCAGTTGACCTCATGGTCTTCTAGTTTCTCTCTGCCAGATATCTCAGCCTCTGTCTTCCTATTTGATTTCCTCCATCAGGGAGCACCCTTTGCGGATCTTCCTTTCTCCTCCTTATTGATCTCTCAACTTCCTCTTACCTCTATACATCAGAGAACTATTTGTCCTTCCCTCGGCGTAGCAATGGAAATGAATCCACTAGATCGAACTTCCAAATACGTTAAGTGTGTAGTGTGCAGAGCAAACAAATTCATGATAGACCAGCTCCGCAAAATAGTGAAGGAAATAAGGCAGTAAGCAAAGTCAAAGAAATATCTCCTAAAAAACAGCTTAATGAATAGAACACTGAAATTGATTTGCTCAAATAAAAATTCTCCCACCTTGAGGAATCAATCATCTATCCCAAGGGACTCATCATAAACCAAACTGGCAAAAACTCAAAATTCCAAGGTAGCAGGATCAAGTCTCAGCAAGAACCTTCAATCAATCAGTTCTAAAAGACCACAGTAATGATTCTAATGTAGCATTCTTTGCATTTATCATAAGTTTTACTCATGTTATGTAAATGTATATTTTTTCTTTATCAGTTTGTAATACGGTATAATCATAATGTAGTTGGAAACCCGGGCTATTTTGGATCTAATGCCTAGGGTAATCGGGACTGCTCTCCTTCTACTTCCACTAAAATCAGGTCGATCTCCAATAATCTATATGTAATGGGAGCTTGCTCCATTTTTCTTTTGGAATAGAAAACAAAATAGTTGATCTTGTTAAAAAACAAATAATCCCAACTTCACTATGGTCATTTGATTCGTTGTTGATAATACAACCCAATGTGGCAAAAATATTTCACTCACTCTCAAACATAAATAAAATATTTCAATGCCCACATGACTTAATATAATTTCATATCAACTTTAAAAAGAGATAAAGTAATTAGAAATATAAAAAATGTGTCAGATATTTAAACCTTATACTTTTTTAAAACATTTCAACACACGATTTAAATAATTTATTTGAAGTTTTATGTTAACTAATTTATGTCAATATCAACTTCATAAATATTTATATATAGAAAGAGAATATTAAAATAATAATAATGTTGTATATGATGTGAAGTGATGCAAGAAGGAGATGCTTTGCGGGCCGAAACTCTGTGTAGAAATTTTGAATAATTTAACACATATTAAATGGAGATTATCCTGATCATGTACTATTGCGGAATACATACACAATACATAAGCTCCTCTACGTTGATCATCAAGATAGCAGCATCAATAACAATAAAACATCAAGAGCATTCACACATTAACACAGTATGTAACCCGGGGAAATCTTACAGCTGAAAACCCCACACTATCTGTATATTAATGATTGAGAACATGTAACATTACAAAGTACAATGCTTATCACAAGCAATCCAGTACCAGCTCAACCTATTACACACAATATAGCTCAGATCTGATCTCCAAATCTATTCTACTGCTTGCCTGCCTCCGCTGCTCAATACCTGCTCAAGAATGAATGAGAATGGATTAACCAAACTCGTATTTACCTCCAAAGAATCACTCACACTGGGAAAGACGTGAGCAGAGGCTATAATACTGGGCATATATTGGGCAATACTCATTCGCATACTCAATACCTTGATTGTGCAAATCCTCATGCCTAACAATAGTCACAACTGATAGCAATCTGATCCTCTAACACCTGTCCCTGTTGAACTGTACATGCATTGACATGCAACTGAGTTAACTGGTGTATTCTTTAGTTGCATTATGAGTTAATAATTAGTTTAACAACTCATCATTAGTCTATTTGCAGTTAGACTAATTACAACTAGTTTAACCAAGTCAAACTGAACACAACTCCATCAACTCCACAATCAACTCCACCAAACTCAACTGATTGAGTTCTAACTGAAGTCATGCATGCTACAACTCAACTGACCCACAAAGAAAGTGTATTTCCTTCTAACAGCTGCATGTGCCACATCTGTAGCTCAAACTTAAGTGCTCCAAGAGAATAAGATCAAGTTTATAGTCCAAATATTATTGTCTCATATTTGACTTTTCTATTTTTGATATCCAGTCTAAAAATAGACTTTGATCACTCCTGCTATGATCACTCCTGTTGTGATCACTCCTACTGTGATCATCCCTGCTGTGGTCACTCCTACTGTGATCATCCCTGCTGTGTTCACTCCTGCTGTGATCATCCCTGATGTGATCCAAAAATAGAACTTGCGCCATAATTTGCCTGCGGGCCCACTTAGTGAAGGCGACTCTTTTCACTAAGCTCCATCATCTTGTTGCAATCTCAATACTCCCTCTCGACAAGATATGGATTATCAGCAACCGCTATCCTGCATCGGTGGTATTCGAATTTTCTCCCGGTGAGAGCCTTCGTCAAAATATCAGCATCCTGATCCTCCGTTGGAATGTATGAAAGCAACATGATCCTCCGCTGCACACAATCTCTGATATGATGGTACCTGATGTCAATATGCTTAGATCTATCATGAAATACAGGATTAGCCGAGAGTTTAATGCAACTCTGGTTATCACAGTAAATCACAGTAGGATCCAAATGAGAACCGAACAAACCAACCAGGATCTTCCTCATCCATATAGCCTCGCATGCAACCAAACTTGCTGCCATATACTCGGCCTCTGCTGAACTGAGTGCCACGGATCTCTGCTTCCTGTTGTACCAAGAAATTGTTTTCGATCCAATACTGAAGACCCCTCCTGATGTGCTCTTTCTGTCCGTTGGGCTCCCTGCCCAATCTGCATCCGTGAAGCCACATAGCTTCACCTCATCCTCCTGTCTGTACCACAAACCATATCCCGATGTGCCTCTTAAATAATGCAATACATGCTTGCCCGCCTTCCAGAAGAGCTTGGTAAGATTAACCATAGCTTGTGAAAGCTAGTTAACTGCATAGCATATATCGGGTCGTGTATTGACCAAATACATCAGTGACCCCACCAACTGTCGATAAACAGTGGCATCCACTTCTTCTCCCGAAGTGGCATCCTCCTTCCTCCAACCTCCAGGAAGAGGAGTATCAACAAGCTTGCAGCCATGCATGTTGAACTTCTCCAGTATCTCCCGAGAATACTTGCCCTGAGAAACAAATAGTCCACCACTGTGCTACCATATTTCCAATATTAGGAAATAGTGAAGGAGGCCCAAGTCCTTCATCTCAAACTCCTTAGCAAGATCATCCTTGCATGAAAGTATCAACATCTCATCACCCGTTAGAATCAAATCATCAACATACAGTACAATGATAAGCAACTTGCCCTCCACCACAATCTGGTATAGGTTAGGATCCGCCTCACTCTTGGAGAATCCAAGTCCTGTGAAATAGATGTCTATCCGTGTGTACCAAGCACGTGGTGCTTGCTTCAACCCATACAGCGCTCTCTTGAGCCTGCACACATGCGACTCGCTGCTGAATACCTCAAAGCCTTCGGGTTGCTCAATGTACACCTCCTCCTCAATGACTCCGTTGAGGAACGCAGTCTTCACATCCATCTGATGAATGTGCCATCCCATCTGTGTTGAGAGAGCAAGAATCTTCTGTATGGAAGAATACCTTGCGATAGGTGCAAAGGTCTCCTCATAATCAATCCCCTTTATCTGTGAAAAGCCTCGAGCAACAAATCTTGCCTTGTACTTCTCCACACTCCCGTCAGCTGCCTGCTTAACTTTGTAGATCCATCTTGAACCCACCACTGATTTCCCTTCCGGTCTAGGAACAATCTCCCATGCACTGTTTCTGACAATAGAATCATACTCTTCCACCATGGCGTCTACCCATGCGGGATCCTCCACAGCTTCCTCGAAAGAGGATGGCTCGGTCACAACACACTTGCTCATAAGAGCCATGTATCCAGTGTACTGATCAGGTGACTGTCTCTGCCTGTGTTGGGCTGTAGGTGGTCCTACAACTTTCTCTGCATCTTGAGCCAGTCGCTCAGCTTCTGTCAAGCGCTTTCGCCCTCTAATGGTTGGAGCTGCATGAGTGGTCTCTTCCACTCCATGAACCTCGTCCTGTGGCTGATCCACGTCCTGAAGCTCATCCTTAGGAACTAATAGCTCCTCATCTGCATGCAAGTGTAGCTCCCTCTCAAACGAACACTTCATGGCTTTCTCCTCCTGAAATTTTATATCCCGTCGCACAACAGTTTTACCACTGTCTAGCAAATACACACGATAGTTGTGGGGCGTATCAGTGTACCCCACAAATATCCCAACCTCTACGGTCGGCCCCAACTTCTTCCTGGCATCCTTCGTCACATGCATGTAAACGTTAGCACCAAAAATCCTCAAATGAGAAAGATCAGGCTTCTTACCAGAATAAGCCTCCTCGGGTGTACTCATGCCAAGTATCCTATGAGGACAACGGTTCTGCACATAAACTGTTGTATTGCATGCTTCCACCCACAAGTGAAGGGGTAGGCCCTGATCATGCAACATTGCCCGTGCAGCACCCACAATCGTTCTGTTCTTCTGCTCAGCTACCCCGTTCTGCTGTGGGTTATGGGGAGCTATGAGCTCTCTTCGAATCCCTTCTGCCTTGCAGAAATCCTTGAACTCATCCGAGATGTATTCACCACCATTATCGCTCCTAAGAGCCTTCACCTTCTTCCCCGACTCCTTCTTGACCAGTGCTTTGAATTCACAGAACTTTGAATATGTCTCGCTCTTCTTCTGCATGAAGAAGATCCAGCACTTACGAGAGAAATCATCAACAAAAATCACATAATACCTGTGTTTTGTTGTCGAAGCAACTGAGAAAGGTCCACACACGTCTGTGTGAATTCTCTCAAGGATCATCGTGGCGCAACTATCCTTCTCGTGAAAGGTGGCTTTCACAAACTTCCCCAAAGTACACCCCTTACACTGATCTGACTATGCAAGAGTGCCTTTAAGAAGCCCTGTAATGATCTGCTGCAGTATCTTCAAGGCTCCAAGGTGAAGGTGACCCAATCTCCTATGCCACAACTCGCCATCATCCCGGCTCACCAATCCTTCTGCCTTGCCTACCATTGCTGCGCATCCATCTACATGCAACTGATAAAGGTTCCTCACTCGAACCCCTATCTTCCGGGTCTCACCAGTTGTCTTACTGCGCAGGAAAGCTTTTCCCTTGCTGAAAACAACATCATACCCCTTGTCTTCTAACATCGCCACAGAGATAAGATTCTTCTTCAATCCTAGAACATGCATGACTTCCTTCAATATGAAAGGTTTACCAGACTCCCTCTCAAAGGAAATGGTACCGATACTGGTCGCACTGTATCTACCATCATCGCCCATCTCGATGTGCACTCCAAGATCTTTGTCCTCCAGATCAGAAAACAAATCTCTATCTCCCGTCATGTGAAAAGATGCACCACTGTCCAAGAACCACACCGATCCCATCACATTTGAAACCAAGCATGCGATCAATGAAAAATCAAGCTCAAACTGTGAGGCTAGAGCCTCTCCTGCTGCAGATCCAGCAGCCTGCTTGTTCTTCTTCTTCTGCGGACAATTAGTGGCATGGTGTCCGTGCTGGTGATAGTGGAAACACTTCACCTTGGACTTGTTCTGCTTCTTGCCTTTTGCACCAGACTGAGAAGCTTTCTTGCTCTTCCCTTTCTTTTCTTTGGCAGCCAAAGTGCAATTCTCTTCATCAGATACCTTTGATGAAGATCCATTCTCACACTTATTGTTTCTGAGTTTATCCTTGAGCGTCAGGTCGCTCTTGCTTTGGAATAACATTTGCAATCCGTTGAAAGACATTTCAACAACACTGCTGCAAATTCGATTTCCACCAGCTCAAACTCAACCGCTTCAGAACTAAGATTCGTGAGAACACAATATTTCTCGTATAGAGATCAACTGTATGGGCATTCACCGGATATCTCACCTTCCAAAAGAAGGATGAATCTAGAGGCTACCTGGCCCGATTACAGACTCTGCCTGAAGAAATAGAATGTAAACACTTACTGAATAGTAGATCTGATGATCAACAACTCCAATACCATGTAGAAATTTTGAATAATTTAACACATATTCAATGGAGATTATCTTGATCATGTACTATTACGGAATACATACACAATACATAAGCTCCTCTACATTGATCATCAATATAGCAGCATCAATAACAATAAAACATCAAGAGCATTCACACATTAACACAGTATGTAACCTGGGGAAAGATTACAGCTAAAAACCCCACACTATCTGTATATTAATGATTGAGAATATGTAACATTACAAAGTACAATGCTTATCACAAGCAATCCAGTACCAGCTCCACCTGTTACACACAATACAACTTAGATCTGATCTCCAAATCTATTCCACTGCTTGCCTGCCTCCGCTGCAATACCTGCTCAAGAATGAATGAGAATGGATTAACCAAACTCGTATTTACCTCCAAAGAATCACTCACACTGGGAAAGACGTGAGCAGAGGCTATAATACTGGGCAATACTCATTTGCATACCCAATCCCTTGATTGTGCAAATCCTCATGCACAACTATAGTCACAACTGATAGCAATCTGATCCTCTAACACCTTTCTGTTGAACTGTACATGCATTGACATGCAACTGAGTTAACTGATGTATTCTTTAGTTGCATTATGAGTTAATAATTAGTTTAACAACTCATCATTAGTCTATTTGCAGTTAGACTAATTACAACTAGTTTAACCAAGTCAAACTGAACACAACTCCATCAACTCCACAATCAACTCCACCAAACTCAACTGATTGAGTTCTAACTGAAGTCATGCATGCTACAACTCAACTGACCCACAAAGAAAGTGTATTTCCTTCTGACAGCTGCATGTGCCACATCTGTAGCTCAAACTGAAGTGCTCCAAGAGAATAAGATCAAGTTTATAATCCAAATATTATTATGAGACACTAATATTTGACTTTTCTATTTTTGACAGCCAGTCTAAAAATAGACTTTGATCACTCCTGCTGTGATCATCCCTGTTGTGGTCACTCCTGTTGTGATCATCCCTGCTGTGGTCACTCCTTCTATGTTCATCCCTGCTGTGATCCAAAAATAGAACTTGCGCCATAATTTGCTTGCGGGCCCACTTATTGAAGGCGACTCTTTTCATTAAGCTCCATCATCTTGTTGCAATCTCAACACTCTGCAACGGACCATGGAAATAACCTAAATAGCACATGAATGGAGAGCTTATGGTGCTCACAGCTATGGGGAAAACAAAAATCTTATCACCATTAGCGGCCACAATAATTGTTTCTTACCTCCTGTTATTTTCACTATTTATGACCGTTCCTAGAGTACGTTGTCACCGCCTGCTAGTTGTTGCCCTCGCTCTTTGACTGCTGCTCCCCCCGATGGTTATAGTAGCCCTGATCCCACTGCAGCATGGATACCATGGATCTTGACAAAGTCGACTACACGGCTGACCCTAACCCTAACCAGCAAATTTTCAGGCGACCTAACCCTTCGTCGGCCCTAATCATCCCCTGTAACCCTGCCACCTCATTCTGCAACGGCTCTCCTCCTGTGGTTACCTTACCTGGAACATCCACCTCTAGCCTTCATTTTGACTGCCTCACCGAAACTAGACTGCCCGCCTCTCTCTCCGGTGGCCCTTCACCTCCTTGTTGCTTGCTTGCCCTCCTTATCGCCCTTCGAACCCTCTCCTCCCAATGAATTCCTCCGTGCACCCCACTTTCCTTCCACATCTGAACCTACCCCTCCAGGAGATTCGGAGCAACACCCCCACCTGATAATCCATCCAACGTTGCAGAGGTCACAAATATAGGCCTACCTTCTGGGTGTTTCAAAACCCCGACCGTCAAAATTTTCCCATCTGTTCAAGGACCACAGCACACGCCTCTGGGTACTGCTGACCCGCTTTTGGATCACCCCACCGCTCCCAGATCTAGAAAAAGGAAAACAAAGTGTGTGAGGGCTTCCCGGAAGGATTTCACCCTCACGTTCGGCAAAGGTCTCACCATGGGTGAAGTGGTCAACATGGCCGGGAAGGTCCTGGTGGGAAGGGTTAGAGGCCGAGCCTACTCTGCAGAGCGGCTCAATCGATGGGTAAAGGAAATCTGGGGAAACACCTTCAAAGACCTCCCTGAGGTACAAATTCTCCCCTGAGGCTGGTTTGCACTGCATTTCTCACTGGAAGAATACACCTCTCTGGCATTATCCCATTACTGGCACATTGAAATGGCCCCGGTATTACTGAAACGATGGAGTCTGCTTTTCGACCCTGAATGAGAGCAGATCGGGGTCGGACCACTATGGGTGAGACTACCGGGGCTCCCATTGCAATGCTGCTCTGAGGATGTTTTCGTCTGTATCGGGAATACCCTAGGTACCTATTTGGACTACAACAAATCCTACATTCAATCCAAGAACAGAACATTAGCTCACATTCTAGTGCACCTGGACACTAGGGAAGGTTTGGAAGAAAAAATCACTCTACAATGGAGGCATTTTACCAGAATACAAATACTAGACTATGAAGGAGTCCCCTTCAGGTGCTAAAGATGCCACAAAGTTGGACATCTTTATAAGGAATTCCCTCTGGTGCGAAAGGACAAGGAACCCTCTGCGGGAGCTGAGGATGCCACAAGGACACACATTGAACCCATTTCGGGACCATCTGCATCTGTTGTTGCGACAACTATCGGGTTGATATCCTCCATTCCTCTGGACACTCACAGCTAACCTCGTCCACCTTCCCCGCCGATGACCAGATCACGGGTTGTTGTTGAGGCTGCTCATACCTCGGGTACTCCTTCTTTCCCAATCTCTGATTTTATTTCCTCACTTGCATCCTTTGCATTGCATGTGCATGATGCATCTCTAGGAGACACTTTTACCCCCATTCCCTATCCCCTCACCCCTCATTCATCGAATTTCTCCACTACCCCCCCATCCTTCCCTCTTGATCCCCCCCCTTGTCCCCTCATGCTCCCCATCCCTCCCCCCAGTTTCTCCCCATCCTTATAACCTTAGATCCTGCCTTGTCACCCCACAAGATGGCAGATCTGGCCTGGGTCTAATACGCTCTGATTTTAACCATAAACCCATCCGTGGTCAAAAATCACATCTATCCAAAGCTATCCTGATAGCGGAGGCGAAAGTCGCCTCAGGCAGACAAGCCTCACTCAACCGGGTACTTAGAGCACCGAACACCCTTGCTCAACTGCCTCCATGAAGTGCCTATCCTTCAATTGTGTGGGCTTGGCTAGTTCGCCCAAAAAACTAGCCCTCAGAAGACTATTTGACTCTGAATCTTTAAACATTATATTCCTTCAAGAAAACTTGGGAGAATCTGACCTCATCTCCCGCACTCTCGGCTCCCTAAAGCCTAGCTGGATTTTTCAATCCCTGGATGTTATCGGATGATCAGGAGTATTGGCTTTAGGATATAATCCCTGCACCATAAACCTGAGGACCTCTTGGGGTGGTGACAGGTTTATTGGCATGGATATCTTCTCTTTTGATCTAGGAATGGACCTTCGTATTGTCAATGTCTATGGACCGTGCCACCACAGAGAGGCTTACTGGAATCGATTACTCAACCTATCGATCATGTCCTCAGATAACCTTATCATTGGGGGTGACCTAAACTTCTCCATTTGATATGGAGAATCTTGGGGTACCAATGCACAAGTTGACAGGATCACTGAATCAATGGAGAGGCTATTAGAACAACACCATCTGACAGACATTCCCATGAACAAGCCCCTTCCTACTTGGAGAAATCGGCGTACAAGAGAAGCTACATTAGCTAGAAGGCTAGATAGGTTCCTGATAAAGGACACTTTGATACAAAATCTATCCCTCTATAGACAATGGGTGGGATCTGGTGGAATATCGGATCACTCTCCCATATTCATGGAGATCTCGGGTCCACAAAAAAAACCGGGGGCACCTTACAAATTTAACTCCACCTGGTTAAATGACCCATCCTACATCCAAATGATAAATGAATTCTGGCGACTCCATCCCCCATCCAGAAGTAGTACTTGGGCTGAAGGTTTCTGCTGGAACCTCAAAATGCTCAAAAATCTCTCCATTAAATGGGCCAAGGAAAAATCCAAGAGAGATGATAATACCCTCACTACAATGGAGCAATCTTTGGCTACACTTCAGGATGAGCAAAACAAAGGGTTTACATCTGCTGAAGCCAAGGATCAGCTAATTTCTCTAGAAAATCATAAGATCAAAATCCTAAAGGAGAGGGAAGAAACCTGGCGACTTCGAAGCCGAGCAATCTGGTTGCAAGCAAGGGATGAAAACACAAAGTTCTTCCAAAACTACGCTAAAGGAAGGAAAATATCCAATACTATCTGGCATATGCCTTGGGAAGATGGAAGCATGGCATCTACTTTCAATCAACTCTCACAGTTAGGGTATACACACTTTAGAAATCTCTTCAGGGCTCCCCGTGAGACATCCATTGCTGAAATTATCCAAATAGCTGGACACTTCCCCTGTTTCATTGATGAGGACTCTTATGAGGAACTTAATTCCCTAATCACACTAGGGGAACTGGAAGGAATGCTAAAATGGTTCAAGAAAGACAAGAGCCCTGGACCGGATGGATGGCCCATAGAATTCTTCCTTGCTTTCTATGACCTCATTGGCCCTGACCTACTTAAGGTGGTGGAAGAATGTAAAACAACAGGGCATATGTATGATGCCATCAACACTACTTTCATTGCTTTAATCCCTAAATCTGACTCCCCAACATATTTCAATGACTTCCGACCCATCTCTCTCTGCAACAGCTTGTATAAAATCATAGCCAAGATCATAGCAAACCGGCTCCGCCCTATCCTGTCTAGACATATTTCCTCTGAACAATTTTCCTTCCTACAGAACATACAAATTCACGAAGCTATCGGCACTGCACAAGAAGCCCTTCACTCTATCAATCATAAAAAGATCAAAGGAGCCATTCTTAAAATTGATCTAGCCAAAGCTTTCGACAAGGTTAGCTGGCTATACATCAAAATGATCCTCACCCACCTTGGGTTTCCCCCTCCATTCATCAATTGGATCATGTGCTGCATAACCTCAGCCACTTTTAGTGTTCTCATAAATGGCTCTGCTTCGCATTTCTTTCATGCCGAGAGAGGCCTTCGGCAAGGATGCCCACTTTCCCCTCTTCTCTTTCTCATTGTTATGGAGGCCCTAAGCAGGCTCCTCACATCAGCCAAAAGGGATGGCCGACTACATGGATTACAATTGAATGACCTCTGCCACCTTACCCATCTACTTTTTGTCGATGATGTCCTCATCTTCCTCGATGGTAGCCAGAGGAACTCATCTACCTTCCATGACATCCTTAAACTCTTTTCAAAAGCCACCGGTATGGAAGAAAACCATACAAAGTCCACCATCACTCTCTCCTACACTTCACCCTTGGAAGCCAGATCTGCATCCCATCTTTTTCCTTTCCAGCATCATCTTTTGGAGGATGGTCTAAAATACCTGGGCTTTAGGCTTAAACCTCACAGCTACCATATTGCAGATTGGATTTGGCTCGTTACTAAAGTTGAGAAGAGGCTAAAAAACTGGAACCATCGCTTCCTTTCAAGAGCAGGCCGGCTAGTGCTCATAAAATCTATATTGGAAGCCACCCCTGTGTACTGGATGACTTTGGCATGGATCCCTAGAGGGATACTCACTCGCATCCAAAATATCTGCTGCAGATTCCTTTGGAATGGATACAAAGAAGGCAAGCCCTATGCATGGGTGGGATGGAATCAAATCGCTCTACCAAAAAAATGGGGAGGATGGGGATTAAAAGACCTCCCTGCATTTGCACATGCTCTAGCAGCTAAAATGGGATGGTCCTTACTCACTACTCAGAACCTCTGGACCAAGGTCACCTATCATAAATACATTTTGCCTCAACACCTCATGGACTGGATTCGTAACCCAACCTAGCCTCGAACTGGGATATCAATTGTTTGGAAATCCATCCTCCATACTATGCCCAGCATTCGAGAGGGACTTGCTTGGAAAATCAAAGAAGGCAACATGGCACGCATAGGTTTGGATCCATGGTCTAGTGGGGGCAATATGCATCACTTACCACCTGATCTTATACTATTCCTAAACCAAAGGTAGATTAAAACAATCGGACAGATCATAGACAAGTAAAACAGCTCCATATTTGAACAAGTCTGGTTCTCTGCATGACACTTGGGCATACTCGAACCCTGGCATCATTTCTGGGAGGGTTATATACATGCCCTCAATGAAGCACATGTTTGCATAATAGAGGGATCTGACGAACTAATCTGGTCCCCGGCAGACAACGGGAAATACTCTCCCAAAGTAGGATATCAATACCTGATATTGGATTGTCAACCACCTGCTCTCCTTGAATGGTGGTAAAAAATCTGGAAACTGAAAGCCCCCCCTCGAGCCAGACTTTTCATGTGGAATGTGCTTCGCAACAAGACTCCAACTGAGAAAACCTCATGCGCAAATCGCAATTTGGGCTGCACTGGTGTGTCCTCTATACACAGGCAGCAGAGACCAATGAACACCTTTTTTTAACCTGCCCTCTCACTGTTCAGCTATGGCAACAAATAATACACCTCCTCAAAAAACAAGGCAGTTGGCATGGACTGTCGATCACTGAGGCATGGATAATTTGGAATAGAGTGCATTCGGACAGCAAGACTCGATGCATACCCCTCCTCGTATGCTGGAAGATCTGGTTGACTAGAAACAAAATCATCTTCCAAGGTTCTCCAGCTCGATGGCCTCTCATCACTGCAAATGTTATAGCTTCTTATCATGAAATCCCTAAAGAGACACAGCCCTCTACAGCATGTTCTCATGCCCCCGAAATTATTGATCGAACTACCCCGTGGGCATACTTCGATGGTGCAGCCCAATCTCATGGATGTGGGGGAGGATCTCTTCTATACCTATCTGATCAACACTATTACAAAATCAAAATGGGATTGGGGGAGGGTACAAACAATTTTGCAAAACTAATTACTCTCAGACATTTATTGCACTTTGCACTTGCACACTCATGCAATAACATACAAATTTTTGGGGATTCAAAAATCATCATAAACTGGTTCAACAGCATAAATACCTGTCATGCACATTCCCTCAGAAACATTCTGGATGAGATTATGGTTTACAAGGCTCAATTTAACTCTATCATCTGCCAACACATTTACAGGGAATATAACGAGGCTGCTGACAAGTTATCCAAGGAGGCCACGGCACAACCCAGAGGACTGTGGATGATACTAGAACAACATGGAGCAGAACAATATCAGTTCTACCACCGGCCTTACATCAACAGATCTTATCCTCGGAGGGACCAGGCACAAAATTTTTGATGGACATAACAGCTCATTTTTTTATATATGTATATATTTATGTTGATAATCTATCTTTTTACGCAAACTCTGAACACCCTGTGTGGTGAATATGTACAACACTCTAATGGTTATGGCTTCGACACATATATTATTTTTTTGACAACTATGAACCTGGTTTCGACCATCAATTATGCATATGCCTATGGCATCTACTACATGTAATTTTTCAAATTAATGGAAGATTACGATTTTTCCCTGGGAAAAAAAATAATAATGTTGTATATAATAAAATATTCAATGTTCAAAGACAAAAAACGATTGAAAGGTAAAAATTAAAAATATCAAGTACTTCCTAATAAGAACGAGAACGAGATATGTAGGTGGATCTAATGTGCTTACAATAATTTTTAGGTATTTTCCATTAAGTTCTTAGTTGAGGGAATTGGTCGCGATGGGAGATCATTGGGGAACCCTAGATGCCTCCATATTTGGCTTCAGTTGTCGCCTTAGTCGTATATGCCTAGTTCATTGTGGCTTTGTTGTCGCCTCTTCCTCCTTTGTCGATTCACCTTGTTGTTGTTGACACTTCCTATGTTGGTCACCCTACTGTTATCATCATCGCCTAGTTGTTGTAGGATTCTTCTGGTCGAGGTTTGCCATGTTGTTGTGCCTCAGTCACTGCGGCTTTCTGCCTATGGGCACTGCCATTGCCTTCCTTTGATGGCTCCTCATTGTTGCCACATCTTCAACACTGCTCATGGTTGTGTGTGGGTTGTCACGAGTTGTGGTCTTCTCTAAAGTTGTTCTCAACTTCATTTTTTGTGGCCTTTTTCACCATCAGCCTTTGTTTTCCACTCCTTATACATTGACTCGTTGCTTAGGTTTTTAGCTTTCAAGTCTACTTGCTAGTGTGTATGTGATTTGGATTTTTTTGGAAGCCTTGTTATTTGTTATGGGGTTTTTTTCCTTGTTCTATGTATATGCTCTAATTTTATCAAATTGCAAATGTTTTTTTACTTTTCTCTTTTTGAGCGAAACCCTAGGGTTTTCTGTAAGTTCATGACAAAGAAATAAGAGTTTTTTTGAAAATGCACAATCTTATATGTGTAAGATCCACTAAATTTTGAATCTATCTATCCAAATACATGTGAGACATGTATCAACACAATGTAATTTATTTCTCTTTGATTAATAAAATTACACTTTTTTTCTGGGGTGGGGGGGCAGAAGGAGATGTGTAATTCATTCAATTCTTAATATCAAATTAATATGTTGACATTTAAAATATTCATAATAATAAAAAAATTCAATGTGGGTCATTCATAAAATGTTTTAATATGCAGTATTAAGTAATATATATTTATATTTAAAAATATATTAACCAACATAAATCTATCTTGACTTTGGATCTACCAAGCGTCAAGGGGGATCAAATTTCTCGAGATGCAAACCTATTTTTTAATGCAAAACTTGAGGCAAGGTTTGCACCTCGAGAGATTTGATTCCTCTTGGCTCTTGGAAGATATGGAGTTAAAATGGATTTATTCTAGTTTTGAGAAACAAACTAATAAAATATTTTAACTAAATATTTTTTCTATTTTTATTTGTTTTATATAATATTTACATAGTTGACATTGAAATATATTATTTATGTTTCACATTTTTCACATTAAAATGTTAATACATGCCCCCTTATATTCTGAGGTAGAGAACATATATCCATAGGATATAATCTCTCTCTCTCTCTCTCTCTCTCTCTCTCTCTCTATATATATATATATATATATATATAGAGAGAGAGAGAGAGAGAGAGAGAGAGAGAGAGAGAGATTATTTTTGTTATCAATATTTTTTGTGTGTGTAGAGTCAATTTTGGTTATCTTGGGTTGTTGGGTGGAATGCTTGTTATCTTCCTCACATGATTTCAATTCACCACTAGTGACATGATGAGGATTGACTTATTTTTGTTATTAAGATTTTTTAAGATGTTACATGTCAATTCATATTAAACATTAAAGGAATTACAAATCTCATTCATACTCTAAATTAGAAAGAACCTATTCATGGAACTCTCTCACTATCTCTCTCTATATTTCATGTTAAAATCTTTTACTCAATATACATATTGAAATATGTGATTTATATTCCATACTAAAAAAAATAGTTATTAATATTTTTTAAATGTTATATATCAACTCCATATTAAGAATATGAAAAGTGAAAATATACTTTCTCTTTATTTAAATTATTTTATTTTTCTTTGTTGATATAAAATTATGTTATTTAATAAGAACATGAAATATTTTATTTATGGATGACATTTTTTTGTGGTTAAATTATTTTTGTTTTAAATATTATATATCAATTGAACATAAAAAGAATTACACATCATGTAATATTAATTGAACAAATTACATATTAAGTAAATTATTTTTTTTCTTTCAACTACTTTATCTCTCTCTCTAAAGTTGATGTAAAATTAAGGTGGAAGTTGAAGTCATTTATTAATGGCCAGAATCGATTTTTTATTACTATTTTTAATTTGTTATGTAAGTATTATTTTATTATTTTAGAATGTAATGTTACATGACAACATCTCCCTCATACAGGGTTGTAGAGCGCCTCTCAACGCAATAACAAAAAAACCATTTTAATGTGGACAATGTAGTCCATACATAAAATGTCTCAGTGCACATGTTATGTAAAATATTTTAATGTCAGCTACATATATATTATATATTGTTTTAAAAAATTATGTATACAGAGCGATGGAGGCCGTCTATGGGTTTAGGGTTTCAGAAGACATTTGCGCCGTCGCGATCCCAAAATCTCTGCTCTGCTATGGAAAGATTAGAGGCCAAGACGCGGGATGCTCAAAGATCGTGGCTTCATTCAGGTTCTGGGCCGGAACTTATGATGGGAAGGATTTTTCGATCCTCAAACAGAGACTGGTGCAGATATCTTTCTTTTGGGCGCAGATCAATAACCACAGAGTGGCAATTTCTCTTCGCCTGGAGGTTATTACTCTAAATCGATCGGTTCTTACCCCGGCTCGATTTGTAGCACCCGCCACCTTGAATATTGTGCACAGATCTGGCAGATCTGCCTGCGAATATGGCAAGAGATTGGTCAACCTTTTGAGCGACAGGCAAAAGCCACATGCATGCATACTCAGGGGATGGCCTAAGGCAGATCCGTGCTTACAATCGCTGGTAAGGCCCTATCTTCGTAGATCAAGCTGGGATCCGTATGACAGGAACAGAGGTCACGCGCTCAGTTTTGACAGAGGATTTGCAGACTACGTCAGGCAAACGAGGGATAGATCTAACCGGAGGCCCGTTTTGGGAAACAGCACATCATATAGGGCCACACATTGTGGACCTGGGGCGGATCTATCAGATCGGGCCCGATCCAGGCAGAAGCAAATCGAATTTCCGCCAGATCCAGAATACAAACCCGAGGATGTGATCAAGGCAGACACAACGAATCTGAAGCCAATCTTTATCAGATCAACAGAAGGCAGACACGTTTGTGTTCAGATCTGGGAACGGATGAGTGTTTTGGAGTTAAAGAAAGAGATACAGGACAGATTGGGAATTCCAGTGGCACTCCAAATCCTAATATTTTCTGGGGTATGCATGCAGGATCAACACACTCTCCAGTATTACAAGGTTGCAAAGGATTCAACAATAATCCTCAACCACCGCTTGCGAGGTGGATCTAAGGGATCTACATCAAAACCTACAGGATCATATCGTGACGCAGCAAAAGGGAAAGAACCTCAAAAGGGGAAAGAACATTCAGCTGTTAATATACCTCCAGGGCAGTATATTGTGGATGAAGTACCAGAGAGCCCCTCCATTCCGCTGGATATCCCAGAGGTACAGGGCATTTTCTCAGATCTACAAAAAAAAGCAGTTATTTGTAGATTCAACGGCTTCTGGCCTAAAACGGATGCTTTGTACCAATGGATCCACACGGTCTGGACAACAAACTGCCAGATCCATCTATGCTCGAAGGGTTTCTTCATAGTAATCTTTCGCATTGAAGAAGAAAGGGAAAAAGCACTCACTGAAGGACCATGGTTCTGGGGCAGTGCGGGATTATTTGTTACCCCTTGGTTCCCGGAGTTTGATCCAAATACCATGGTGGTATCAAGGATGCCGGTATGGGTAAGGTTGCATAACCTTCCGATACATTTTTGGCACTTCAAGACCTTATCAGTTATAGGAAACACCCTTGGGAAAATGTTAAAAATTGATACAGAGAGACATTTAAAAGGAATCTTTACCTTTGCTAGAATATGTGTTGAGGTAGATCTCAGCCAAGGGTTACCGGAAAGCATCATTCTGGATTTCAACAATACTCAGTGGAAACAACCTTTGGACTATGAGAATACAGCTTTCAGATGCAGGGGATGTCAACAAACAGGCCATTTGTTCAATGCATGCAAAAGCATTAACAAGAGCAAGCCACAACAAAGGAAGCACAAAGGATGGCAGAACATAGATCATGTCATAAAGAAGAGAACTGCGGGAAAGAAAGCTCCCTCAGTATCAGAAGAGGAAGAAACAGAAGCAGAGGAGGATGATACCACCATAGAGGAAGTTGAAATAGAGAACCAGAAGGAAAATATAGCAACCAACAAGGATTCACAGCCACCCATAAATCAGGCAATGACCCAGAAAATTCAGGCAGAGATGACAAGCATGGATCAAAACATGGGAAGCATCAAACGGCAACATCACTCAGACACTTCAGATTCAGATAAAGAAACAGGGCATCCGAATGTAACAACACAGTTAGTCATTGCTTCAGCCGAGGCCACTGTGGGAGAGTGGCGCAAGGTTGATAAGAAAAAGGGGCGAAAAACCTGAAGCGTGAGTTTTTACTCACAGCCGAAAGTCAGGCCTTTTCCCCCTCTTTTTCCCTTATCTTTTCTCTTCTTATTTCTTTGTGCACGTTAGGTTCCTAACGATGCGGGCCATTTGGCATCTCTCTGAATGCTCTATTGCATATGCTGGTGTAACTTTTCATTATTTCTTTAATAAAAGGTTACCGTTTTTTCCTTTGGAAAAAAAAAATTATGTATGTATCATATAAAGCAATTAAAAAAATATTTTTTATGGTTAAAATGTTTGAAGGAGTCTCGTTATTTTAAATTTTGTCCTTTTTCTTTTTTTAACAAGAACCAAGGATAATTTTGTATTAAAGATGGCCTAAGAATAAAACTCAAATGTAAAACATGGAAAAGAAATTTAATGAGACTGTTTCTCAGAGCTACTATATATGTCTTCACCCAGTCTCTACTTTCTGAGTACATCGTATTTAGACATTTTGTGCAATTGGTCTCTTTATACCGCTTATAGAAGCACCAAAAAACATCAAACAAAAAGAAAAATTTATAGTTAATCTAGGATATTATTTCTAGTTACGTGATGGGTGATCCTTAGAGGCAAAGTTGACTTCAAATTTGCCTTCTCTTCAATCTTTAGTTTGTAGATGTAGAGTTGACAGACTTGCATTTCTTCTATATTGGTGGATATTTCCTAATGGATTGTGCTGAGATGGGTGTCATTGGCATTGTCCCATGAGGCCATAACTTGTTGGTAAATGGATGATAGTTGAAGGAAATAAGTATAGAGAACACATATTTTGATATTTGATATTGTCTTAACCTTGTGGGTTTTGTTGTTGAGTATCAGCAAGGACATTATCGAGATCATCTCTCTATCGGGAAATAAACCAGGGAACAACAATAAGATCTTCAAAGAGGCCATTTCGATTCCAGAGCCAAAATTTCCTAGGAGGGACACAACAAGGATTGGCTGAGAGGGAAGAACCACTGAAGAGAATTTTCAAATGTGCAAAGGACCCAGATAGAAGTAGAGAAAACAACCTAGGGGAAGATAGGTTGTTAAATGGAGATCCAAAACATATCAGGAGTTAACAATAACCACAATTAATAGCCTCAAAATGTAGGAGTACCTGGGGGCAAAGAAAAGATACAGGTCAGCAGATGAGTGAAGAAAAGAAAATTCAGATAGATAGAGGGAGTGGATTATCTCTATCGCGACCGATCCGAGATGAGTACCACAGATCATGAATTTCTACAAACCATGAATTTCACTGAGAATATTTCCATAGCCACGTATCTTGGTGGAACTTGATTTCAAAGGATGGATTTATAGTCCATATTGTGTTGTCAGGTGAGAATTTTTCCATCGATGTCCACTCAAAGACATCGAAATCATCATTACCTTTCCTTATGCCTGAAATCATGAATAGGTCATTTATTTTCCAAAGTGTACCATCCCACTTCCTTTGTTTATCCAAGAGTTTCCCCCTAATCGAAGTCGACCCTAAATTCATCACTGGCATCGGTTCGCTTTCCCATCATAAATGAGAATGCGTAAATGAATTCATAAGAACTTCCACTTCCCCTAGGCTAATTTTGATTGAGTCAATTTTCTATGGTCCTTCAGTTGTTGTCATTGTCGAGGTGCATCCTCTTATTTTCTGGATGTTAAAGGGATCCTTGTATCACATCCTTGTTCTAGCCTCCTTGATGTCAAGTGTGGGTTTTTTCATCTTATAAGTATATGTCCTGCCTCTTATCGGTTGAAGGGATTCCATCATTTCCTTTCTCCCATGGACTTTTCCCTATCAACCATGAAACATTTTTCTCTACAAGTTCATCAAGAAGCTTAGAACCACAATGTATGATTTCCCCATCGATGGTATATTTCACATTTAGTAGTACTTTGCATCATTGAGTGTTGATTGGTTCCTTCTGGTGTTTTACTCTATCACATCTATTCAAATAAGGGAGTATAATATTTGCTTGGTACCCATTTTTCTCATTGGTAGGCTACCTTGCATCTAGTATATATTACCATCAATGATTTCTAACTAGATAGATTCTCACATATTCAATATCAACTCATTATACCATCACAGATATTTATACTTGAGGTTGGTTTTGTTAAAAACTCTAGGTTTCAATGTTTTGGGCATGTATAACACCCATTTAGTTGATCATGAGCATATGTGTGTGAGTCCTTCCATTAAGGGCCTTCTTTGTCCCATATTTATACCCCTTCTAAGTGATATTACTTCAATTCACTCCAAGATATGTAATGATATATCATTACCTACCCCTATCATGTTTTTTCATGATCCCATTTTATTTGAAATGGCCCTTTATCATTATTATTCACGATCCCATTTTTAATTTTATTTGATACTCATACAAGCATGGGTATGTCCAAATTGTGGAAAAATGAATGGTTATTATTCACATCCATTGTTATGTTTGTAGGAATTTCCTCCTTCTTTCTAGTGGATGACATCCTCTTCTAAAACTTTAAGATTTACTTTACATATTTACGAAAAGTGATATATTTTATATGTGTGTTTCCTTCACACATCAAAGGGCATATACTAACATGTTAGTTTCATCACTTTGTGATAGTTTGCATTAATTCCTAAAAGAATTATAAAGTGGTCTATGTAATAACCAATCCAAAATTTGTTTGGAACTTTTACGAATTATAATCATCATTAATTTTATTTCCTTGCATAAATTTCTCTCTAAAAGTGTGCAATCACATTCATACCAAGACAAAATTAGCACAACCTTTTGTCTAGTCAAAATTGATTACAAGGTGTGTGTCTAACAAACAAATGGTAGACAAATTTAACTATGATCTTAGATAAGAGGCGAAATTGCAAATATCTCAAGATTCTTAAGTATTGATCATAAAAATCTTTAGACATTGTAAAAGGAACCAAAACATTATCAGATGGAAACCTTCACATAGGGTTCACATCTTTGGATTGAGAAGTAGGTTTTAATTCTTGGATTTTATAAGTGGGTAGCCATATTGTGTTGATATTTTTAAAAATCAAGTGCCTTTAGAAAGATTATCAGAGGAATGAATCCAAAAGAGTTGGAGATTGGAAACCACTTCTACATATGCATAAGGTAACATTATTATCGTAATCTAATAACATTTAATTAATCAAACATCTTTCTTCTCCCCTATCGCCAAATTTATATATTTTGATTAATAATGTTCGTGTGCTTTTGTTTATGTTCTATTAAATTATTAATGAGTCTGGGGTATCTCTCTTTTCCAAGTAAAAGTTAGGATTTGTCTTTTTAGAAGGAAGAAAACTTTTCTTTAGATGTAGGATATATTGGAAAACCATTGTGAATTTTTTTTGTCCTTCTCCTCTTCTTACTCCTAGAACTTATATAACAACCATTTATAAACTTTTTTGGATTGGTTCCAATTCTTTCCTATCTCTCAAAACCCTATTTTTTGTTTGAGATTTAATTGAATGTTTGTTTGCCTGGAAAGGGGTAGATCAAGCTATATTTTTTGTTTCTGGAATAATGAACCAACCCATTAGTGGAGTTCTATTAAAACCCTCAATACTAGAGTGTTTTGTACCAAGTTATGCTCTTATTCTTGAAAAATGAAAGGCATTAAGATACCTTAGTTTCACTTGACATCAGTTCTTTTAAATATTTTTGGTGAATTCAGAATTTTTTTGTTTAATGATCTCATGACTAAACATGTTTTCTAGCATTTTCAATGCAACACATAGACATATAAAGAATCAAGGACATGCCATGGTCACATGTCTCACTTTTTATACTTGTAGTCCAATTGTATAAATACGAGCATTAGAATTTAAAAGCAAAAAATGGTATAATATTCATAACATCACATCTATGCACATTAATAGCCTTAGTATGCCAATGTAAGAAGTATGTGGACATAGCCTTAGTATGCTAATGTAAGAAGCATGTGGTCATTTGTATTGATTTCAATATTGCAAAGGAAGATATTCACATTGATTTACAATGCAAAAAGAAAACTTCATAGAAAATCTCACAAGATTATCTCATCTTCTCCAAAATATTTAGATGGAGGGTAGTTCAATTGTCAACCATAATAACAATTGGTAACCTTGAGGGGCATGACCGAATTTGAACATATGACCTTTGTCCTCGTTGACGACATGCTTTGGGTAGATGGTTCAACTTATTGAACTAGGGCCTTGGATATTTCTTTTTTTTCCAAATGAACACTTCGTAAGATTTTCACCTCTTCCCTTTAAATAGAGAATTGTGTCATTTACCAACTACCAGAATAACTAATAATCTTAGAAAACTCAACTAAATTGAAATGTGTAACCTATAATTTCTCTTTATATAACATGTTTTCATAATTAGTTTAACCAATTTAAATAACCTTTAACATTGCAAAGATATACCTAAATAAATTTCAATAACATCTCATTATTTTAAAATATTTCAATAAAAATAATAAATTATATTACACTTATACTCTTTAGATATCAATGCAATTAAATAATTATAACTAAAATAAATAACCAAAGATATATCCCACCATAACATCTTGGTCGTAGATTCCCCATCCCTATCCCACCATAACATCTTGGTGATAATTGCAAGGTCGCTTAACCAATTTTGTGTAGTTACAAAATCGCATCCAATAAGGTGTATGGAAATACACACATAATTTAAAATTGGTGTATTAAGGTCCCTCAAGTTCACTTAACATCATTTATTTTAGGTATTTTTTTATTTTTTTAAATGAGTGATCTGGATCCCATTGTTAACTGTCACTTTTTAATTTTTCAATGCAATGCGTAGTTGGAATCTTTGTACATAATGTTGTCATGGATGTTTTTTTAGTTAAATTGTGTTTCTTTTAAATAATATTAATGATTAGTCGGTCTTCTAGTTAGCTTTTTTTTGACCAAAATAATGTAGGAGGGGAAATACGTATTATGAAAAATTGAACTTAATGTGGTGATTATAAACAATCCTTTATTAACTAATTATATAAATATAGATCATTCATTTAAAAAAAATGGTTTTGTTGTTAGTTCATAATATTATGTTTTATGGAATTTTATTTGAATATTTTTATTTATGGAGTTTTTATGGAATTTTATTTGAATATTTTTATTTATGGAGTTATTATATATTTAATGATTTTAGAAAGGAAATATATTATATGTGAAAGACAAGAAATTTTTATATATGTTATAGTTGTAGTTAACACTCGCCAAGATGAAGTTTGGATAAAACATAAAAAATTATGTTCTGGAAGAACTTATTAATGGCCATAATCATCAATATTACAAGGCATTCAAGTTTAAAGCATTATTCTAGTAATAGATTGATGTTATTTTCATTCTATAATCACTACACTTCTATTTGTATAATACGAAGTAAATGATCAATAGTAATTGATAGTACATAGGAAGGAAGAGCACACTTTAACCAATGGTTCTTACACTACTTTTAATAAGATTAAAGAGTGTCTTTAATTACCACCACTACCTCTACAATAAAAGGTTTAATTGATCAACTAAAGGTAATTTAGAAAAATAATCCAAAATAAAATACAAAAATCCAAAATTATTATGTTTAACATTGGAAGAATTATAAATATATAGTCAATGCCTGAACTAATATGCAGTTAGTAGACATATCAAATATTACATACCATGATGCATAAGTAACAAAACAATGATAAGTATCAAAGAGAACTTAATCATTTTGTAATATGCAGTTAGTAGACATATCAAATATTACATACCATGATGCATAAGTAACAAAACAATGATAAGGATCAAAGAGAACTTAATCATTTTGAACTTTTTGGCTATTTTTATTAAAAAATTAACATATTATTTATCAACAGAAATCATTTGTTGATTGTTTAACAAGTTATATCAAAGCCAATTTCTTTTTGGAGAGTCAGTTTGTATAGGATTTATTTACACAAAGTTGATATGGAGTCACTCATAAGTATTGAAAAACTTACTAGGATGAATTTCACAATATGGAGGCATTAACATTTGGTGATGTGGAAGACAACCATATAGAAGGAAATCAAGGTGTTCCATTTCTAGAGGAAGATCAAAGTCTATGTAGGGGAGAATAAAATGCTACCATTGTAGAAAACCTAGCCATATCAAGAAACATGGCAAGATATTAAAAGGAAAACAAAAAGAGCAAAAGTAAACCATCAACAACAACAATGAAGAAACTATTGTTGTTGCATCAGATGGTGAGGTATTAATTATTGTTTCTTATGAAGATGCATGTCTTTATATTTCTTGTCATAATAGTGATTGGCTTTTAGATTCTGGAACCTCCTACCATGCTATACTAACTAGAGAAAATTGTATTTCTTATTAATCTAGATTTATGGGAATGGTTTGCTTAGGTAATAAAAGTATTTGTAATATTGGAGGAGTAGGAGATGTACTAATAAAGATAGAAGATGGTTGTAGTTTATTGCTTAAATGGGTCAAGTATGTACAAGATTTTGGGATAAATTTGATTTTAGGTTGGAAGCTAGATGATGAAGGCTACCTTACCGTGTTTGGCAAAGGAGGTTGGAAAATTGTGAAGGGGTCACTAGTTATTGCAAAGAGGTAGAAAATTGGCACTCTCTACATATTAAAGTCAAAACTATAAAATTTTGATATTGTTGTTGTTAAGGAGTTTGTAATATATTTATGGCACAAAAGGATTGGCCACATGACTGAAAGAGTCCTAAAAATCCTTGTTGAGCGAAAACTTTTGCCTAGGATAAAAGGTACATAATTTAAATTTTGTGAGCATTGTGTTATGGGTAGACAAAAAGGGTATCATTTATGAGAGATGATCCTAAAATAGATATACAAATATTAGATCTAGTACATTTTGATGTTTGTGGCCCAATCAATATAATTTCACTAGGAGGAGCTACTTATTTTGTTACTTTTATTGATGATGCTTCAAAAAAAGTGTGGGCATTCCCTATTAAAAGCAAGGATCGATTTTTAGACATTTTTCGTAAATTTCATGTGGCTATTGAAAGGGAAACTAATAAATTATTGAGATGTATTGGAACAGATAATGGTGGGGAATATTACTCCAATGCATTCGAAGAATATTGTCACATACATGGCATAAAACATTTAAAAATAGTTCCTCACACTCTACAACAAAATGGAATAGCTAAGAGAATGAATCGGACAATAATGGAGAAGGTGAGAAGTATGCTTTCAAAGTCTGGTTTGCCTAAATAGTTTTGGGCAAATGTTGTCCAAACAGCATGCTACTTAATAAATCGGTCTCCCACAACTTCATTGGATGGTGGCATTCCTTAAAAGGGTATGGCATGGTAAATATTTGTGTTATGCTCATTTGAAAAATTTTGGTTGTGAAGCATGTGTGCATATTCCTAAAGAACAAAAATGAAAAATCATTAAAATGCGTTTTCTTAGGATATTTTGCTAATGAGTTAGGTTATTGTTTATGGGATCCTTTTAAAAAGAGAGTTATTAGAAGGAGGGATGTTATTTTTAATAAAGAAAAAATGTTTAAAACTAATGACGGAGATGTGGAGTTGAAAAGATTTGTTGAAATTCCAAAACAACAAGAAAATCAACCACCATTATAAGAAGACAAACCAAGAGATAATGAGCACCCATTGCAACAAAATGAAAGTGAGGAACAATAAGGAGAAAACAATGTAAACTTTGAAACGGAAACTCTGGCCAAAAAACCCCGTAAAAACATCAAAAACAGTGCTAAAAACGAAAAGTGTTGGTGCTGGAATAACACCTTTTTTTTTCTAGGGTAAATTTTCAACATGTTTTAAAAATGGCGGTGAAAACCAATTTTTTGTGCAAAAATTGTCTAAAAAAACACCCTCAAAATGAAGTGTTGATGTTCGAATAACATTTTGTTTTTTCAATGATAAATTTTGTGCAAAAAACACCCTCAAAATGAAAAGTGTTGACGCTGGGATAACAAAAAAAATTTCAAGGGTAAAATTTCAACATTTTGAAATAATGGCGTAAAATATTTTATCATGACCCCGAAAAACATTAAAATTTCAAAAAAAATTGAAAACATAAAATAAAAAACAAAAATCAAAATCAAATTAAAACAATGAAAGTGAAGCTCCAAGGTTAGCTCAATTGGTCAAGTTGGGGCCTTGCCAGATGGAAGGTCACAAGATCAATTCCCAAAAGCTTTAAGGTCGTGGAGGCAGCGTAGTGGTAAAGTCGGCCTCGTCATGACGGACCGGTCTTGTGTTCGATCCCGAGCAAGGTCGTAGCTCGTCGTGCGAGTAGTAACCGAACCGGGCCAAGCCCACTACCTTTTAAGGTCGTGGAGGCGGCGTAGTGGTAAAGTCGGCCTCGTCATGACGGACCGGTCTTGTGTTCGATCCCGAGCAAGGTCGTAGCTCGTCGTGCGAGTAGTAACCGAACCGGGCCAAGCCCACTACCTGGAAACGACTCTCGGCAACAAATATCTCGGCTCTTGTTACGATGAAGAATGTAGCGAAATCCAATACTTAGTGTGAATTGCAGAATCCCGGGAATCATCGAGTTTTTGAATGCAATTTGCGTCCGAGGCCTCGGTCGAGGGCACGTCTGTGTGGGCGTCACATCCCAGAAAAGAAAGGAAAAAAGAAGAAGTCCACATGGGGTAGCTCAAGCGGCAAGGGCCGTGGAAATGAAGTCTCACAGAACCGGAAGTCTTGGGTTCAAATCTTGGGCTACCCTGCCCCCGTAGAGGGGTACATAATGGACATGTAAATCGGAGAGTCCCACCCTAGCCTTACAAAAAAAAATAAAATAGCAAAACATAAATTAAAATATATACCAAAAACAAAACATAAAATAAAAATAAAAATAAAAAACAAAAAAAAAAAAAAAATCAATCATAAAAAATGTAAAAAAAAAAAAAAACAAATAAAAAAAAAAAAATTGGAAAAAAAAAAAAAAACAAAACAAAATTATATATAAATATATAAAGTTAAGTAACTAAAAATTAAAAAAAACTGGGAAAAGAAAAGAAAAGAAAATAAATAAAAATTAAAAATTAAAAACAAACTAAATTAAACAAAAATGGAGAATTAACCAAAAAAAATTAAAAACTAGTAAAATTAATATTAAAAACATTTAAAGAAACAAACTAAAAAAAATAAACTGAAATTACTAAAAAGAAAAACTAAAAAAACAAGAAAATTTTAAAAAAATATGTCTTTAAAAAAAAAAAAATTTAAAAACATTATAAACGTATACAAAAATGTGTTTTTCATTAAATATATATATATATATATATATATAGTATTTTTAATAAAATTTTCATTGTTAATTTAAAAACAAACCAATAAAAACATTAAAATTTTAATTTATTTTTTTTTTATTTTGTGTTTTTTATTTAAAAAAAATTATAAAAAAACTTTTCAATATTTTTTTTAATTTTGTTTTTATATTAACAAAAAAAAGTTAACGTGCCCGCCCGCCACCCGGTGGGGGCGCAGTAGTGGGCGGAGGGGCTCACGCAGCCCTCCGCCCACAGCCGCGCCCCCACCGGGCGGCGGGCGGGCGGCTGTCCGATTCAGGGAATCGGACAGCCGCCCGGTGGGGGCGCGGCCGTGGGCAGAGGGGTTGCGTGCAGCCCTCCGCCCACGACCGCGCCCGCCTGCCGCCAGGTGGAGGCGCAGCCGTGGGCGGAGGGGCTGCTTGCAGCCCTCCGCCCACGACCACGCCCCCACCGGGTGGCGGGTGGGCGCATTAAAAAAAAATAATAATAATAATAATGAAATTTTTTTAATATTTTTTTTAAATAAAAAACATAAAAATTTTCTTTTAATATATATATATATAATGTTTTCATTTGTTTGTTTTTAAATTAACAATGAAAATTAAAATATATATATATATATATATATTAAATCAAAAACACATTTTTTTATACGTTTATAATGTTTTTTAATTATTATTTTTTTGTTTTTAATTTAAAAAGACATATATTTTTAAAATTTTCATATTTTTTTTTGTTTTTTTTAGTAATTTCAGTTTATTTTTGTTTTTTTAGTTTTTTTAAATGTTTTTAATATTAATTTTACTAGTTTTTAAATTTCTTTTTGGGTTAATTCTCTATTTTTGTTTAATCTAGTTTGTTTTCGATTTTTTTTGCCTAGTTTTTATAATGTTTTTTTTATTTTTTTTATTTTTAGTTACTTAACTTTATATATATATTTTTTTTTTTTCCCAAATTCTTTTATGGTTTATGAGATAATTTTTTTTTAAGTTTTTTTTTTTTTTTTTTTTTTTTGTTTGTCTTTTTTTATATATATTTTTATATTTGTTTTTTTAACTAATCAATATTTAAAAAAAGAAAAATGAAACAACTTGAAAATTCGTTAAGTAATCATAATTTAAAAAATAATTGGAGATAATAAATTTTAAAGTGTGAAAAATAAGTCCTTTAAAAAAAAGGTATGCTGCATCAACACGTTGCATCTACACATTTTAAAATCAACATGAAAATCACTAATATTTAAAAACAAATATTTATATTTGATACATAAGAAAATTTAAAATGTCAAAAATATGCTCCCAACAAAAAGAAGTGTATTCTGTTTAACCACTTTTGAAAATCGGGTCACGTTTTTACTACCCCTATGAAACGGGTAATCGTATCGGTTATTTAAAGTGCCAAAAACTATGCTCTAAAAAAAATATGTGTGTTCTGCATCGCCCCTTTTCAAAATCGGGTCAATTTTTTGCTATCTCTACGAAACGGGTAACAGTATCAGTTCTCGTTTCAAAGTTTACATTGTTAGAAGAACAACAAGATCAACAATCATTAGCATAAATTCCAACATAAAATTCACCAATTCCACAGGTCTACCTAGCCACATAGGCCTTCGCAAAGGTATTCCCCCTTAGAATACATTTTATTGATTAATGAAAGTGATTGATAAAATAACATCAAATGTCAAAAGCTATGCAAGAAGAGTTAAAATCCCTGAATGATAATAAGACATGGGTTTTAGTTGAAAGGCCAAAAGGAAGAAAGGTTTTAAAGAACAAGTGGGTGTATCAAATAAAATATGAAGGCGAGGAAAATTAGTAAAGATTTAAAGCAAGGCTAGTGGTGAAAGGTTTTGGGTAAGAATAAGGTATTGATTTTATAGAAATTTTCTCTAGTTGTTAAAATGTCAGCAATACAAGTAGTGCTTGGTCTTGTAGCTACTCTAGATTTAGAATTGGAGCAATTAGATGTTAAGACAACCTTCCTATATGGTGATTTAGAAGAATAGATATATATGGAGCAGCTACAAGGATTCATTGCAAAAAGTAAAGAAAACTTGGTCTGCATCTTGAAGAAGAGACTATATGGGTTGAAATAAGGGCCTCGCCAATGGTATAAGAAATTTTACTCTTTTATGCATGATCATAATTTTAAAAGGCTAAATGCAAATCATTGTGTATATATTAAAAGAGATGAAAGATGCAATTTCATTATCTTAGTAGCCCTTGCCAAGGAAAGGCTATAGTTGTATGTTGACCACTAATAGTTTAGACCATGACAACTTCTAATGTATAACTTTGTAAATTATTAAAGTATTTTTTATTTTAATAATAAAAAACAATTTATTACCATTTGATTGGCTTAAAAATTTGTCTTATTTCAGCGCTTTTGACATGTGTCACATGTCACCCATGAAATTTGATTACCCTAAGAATTCGCCAATTTTCATGGAGATCATGATTGGCATTTTGTAATCAAAATAAAACTAAAACTAAATCTAAATCTATATTTAAGTAAATTATAATCAATTTTCTTCAATTTATTAACCAAAAAAATCAAGAGAAACTCTTCAAGATAATATATTTAAATATTTCCTATAACCCTTTCTCCAAACAAATTTATGATAATTTATGAAATTTCAAAATAAAAAAATAATGTGATACTTTCCTATATAATGTATAGTTGTTATACGTTAATTTATTTTAATTTAGTTAGCATTTAAATTTATTAAAACTTTTATTTTTACTTAATGAGAAAATAATAAATAATTTAATACTATATTAATTTTTTATAATAAAATGATTAAAATATATATATAATTTTATATTATATTAATTTTTTTATAATAAAATGCTTAAAATATATATTAAATATTAGCAATTCAAATTGGAAATAAATTTAAATTAGTTTGATATTTTTAATTTTTTATATAAAATTATTTTTTTAATAATAATTTAATGTAAAAATATTTCATATGAATTATTTAATTAATCTAAATTTAAATTGGTTTAAAGTTTTTAATTTTATCTTTCGCGTATATTTATATTTAAATTAATTTTTATTTAATTAATGTAACTTTAAATTGGTTTAAAGTTTTTAATTTTATTTTTCGTCTATATTTATATTTAAATTAATTTAATTTTTAAAATATTTTTATATATATTTAGATTTATTATTTTATTTAATATAATATTGTATTATGTAATGTGAGAGCATTTTCTTTTTATAATAAATTTCAAATAATACTTAAAATGAAGATTTAATTAGAACTTTAAAAAAAATTATTTAACTAGTTCAAAAAAGAAAGTTAATATAGCCAAGATTAGAACTAAATCTCATGAGCTTCATAGTGAAACCATTCATTGGGCAGTTCCTAAAACACCATGGATGGAAAGGTTTTCCCATCTCTGTGAGAATATGGACATCGAGAATAAAAATCACTTCCTCTTAGAGTGTCCAGCGTACAACCACATTAGATCTTAGTTTCAAAATATTTGTTGCAACACTGACCTTCCTAGCCTTTTACGTTGTCAAAATTACAGTGAGCTCAGGAGGCTTCTCTCCAAGTTTTTTGAGCATAGGAATAAAATCTTACATCAAACTAAATAATTCATTTCTTTAGGTCCGATAGACCAAAGTTTGGTCTCAGTGGACGTTAACCACCACCATCATCATCATAATTGTAACAACACCATTTAGTGAATACAAAATTAATATTATAACAATTTTATGGCAAAATATTTCATAATAGACCTTAAAACCAGAAGATTTAGTTGGATCTTAGTGATTGGCATATGTGATTAAAATGAAATATTTTTTTATTAGTCCTTGCCAAGGTAGGACTTTAGCAACCACTACTAGTTTAACATTGACCAACACAAGTTATAATGTTTAACTCTGATAATACAATATATATATTTCGATATTGTTGCAAAAATTAATTTTCAAACATTTAATTGGACCATAAATGAAAGGCTTATTGTAGCCTTTAGGCCATAATTATTGGATGTGGTTGCAATATTTATGTGATTAATCTTATATATTTCTAGAATGCTTTTTCATTATTAAGCTTCATAGAAAACCCAACCAAAGATAAGAAAATTTAGAATTTCATTGGATAGTAAAAATATTTTAAAAATTAAGGAACAAGACAAGAAAAAATGAAGTTAATTGTTTATTTCCATAAAATTGGTCCAGTGAGTTGTTATTTACTGGATTTATTGGACATGGAAATATCATACAAAAATGGTCGAATCCCCATTAAGATTAATAAGATTTTTTAATTAAAGAACAAAACATTAAATCTAAATAATTGATGATGATGATGATGATGGTTAACGTCCGCTAAGACCAAACATTGGTCTATCGGAACTAAAGAAACAAATTATTTATTTTGATTTAAGATTTTATTCCTATTCTCAAAAAGCTTGGAGAGAAGCCTCCCGAGCTCACTATAATTTTGACATTGTAAAAGGCTAGGAAGGTCAGTGTTGTAACAAAGATTGTGAAACTGAGATCTAATGTGGTTGTACGCGGGGCACTCTAAGAGGAAGTGGTTTTCATTCTCGATGTTCCTATTCTCACATGTATTTATATTTTTTATAAATACATGGTTGTCAATATATATTGGTATGGTTAGAAATGAAAATAAATGTGGCTTAAAAAATTAATTTTAATAAGTTTTATAGTGAAATAAAAGGTTGAAAAAGAAATAAAATAATTATTTGAAAATAAATTTTATAAAAGGTAAAATGAATAAAATAGAAAATAAAACAAACCATTAAAAAATAAAAATAAAAAACTATATATTTATAATAAAATCGAACTATATAAATTATATAGTAAAATTATCATATTTAAAAATGTTTTTTCAATTTTATAAATAATTTTGATTTCATATATATATTATATATAGATAACTTTTAATTTAGTATTCATTTTATACTTAACAATACAATCTCAGTAGAGGTTTCAGTCGAGCTTTTCAATAGGGTCCCATAATGTCAGTTTTTGCTTGGTTCCGCGGGTATCACCGCCGATCACCTAATAGCTAATGGCGGAACAACACCTATGGGAACAGTAGCAAATATTGAAATATTTTTAAATAAAATTTTATATCAATATCTCAAAAGAAACATGTATTGAATCAACTAGTTTATATTGATTCATTTTGGAGTATAAATTTTAATAGAATTTATTTTTCAAACAATTAGATTATATTAAATTATTTTTAACATTAAAATTTATAATAAAAATTAACGTTGAAATATATTATTTTATTTAGAAAATAACATCAAATATTGATTTTTAGAATTTAGTTTCAATACAATGAAAATTTTAAAATTATTAATAATTTTTAAACTATTTATAACTTTTAAACTATTATATCTTATTATTTTAATTTCTAATTCTATAAAATTATTGATAATAAAGTTTTTTTTTTATATTTCTAATTTTTAATCTATCTTAATCTATCATTTTAATTTCTAATTCTATAAAGCCATTGACAATATTGTTCATACCCTATTATGTAACTTCTAATTTGGGCTAATTCAGCATTGTTTAAAAAAAAATAAAGAAACCAAAAAGCACTTCATTATATATGAGTGAACAAAACAAAATTATGTTGTAGATTGAAATAAATATTTGAAAACCTCATTTCCTTATATTTTTGTAAACTTATGCATGGCAACAAATGGTGTATGAAGTCCATTTAATGAAATCAATGGAATACCAAACCAAAAGAGCATATAAATTGGCAACCAATCCAATACAATATGTTGAGATGAATTGAGTATATTTGTTACATAAGGTATTTAATTTACACTATCAAGGTAACAAATCCAATTCAATATGGTCAAACAAATCCAATATGTTCAAATAAAATAGTATTGGGAGATGAATTGAATATACTTATTACATAAGATATTTAACTTGGACTCTCCAAGTAACAAATCCAATCCAATATATTCAAACAAAATATTATTGGGGGAGGAATTGAATATAATTGTTAGATAAGATATTAAAGTTAATACGTCAAATTGTGAATAGAACATAATTACACGTATAACTCATAAAGTTGTCAATTAACAAAAGACTATTATATTATATTATATTATATGTAATGTACAAATTATGAATATAACAGAATTACACATATAACTTGTAAAGTTATCAATTAACAAGAGAATATATTATCTGTAAACAACAGTGTTTATGTCATTGTTAATATAATGGTCATTGTTAATATGATCTACTAATATCATTAGCAATCCAACCTCCTAGATCACAAAACTTTATGTTGTTTTTAGCAGTTGGATCATTATTGGATTGTATAACAGTGTCATTTGAAAGGAACTCCATATATATTATTTTATTATTTTCAAAATATTATATATCAACACTTGTATATCTTCTTATATTAAAAGTATCAATCCAAACTCCTAGATCACAAAATTTTATGTTGTTTTTAGGAGCTGCATCATTACTAGATTGTATAATAATGTCATTTGAAAGAAACTCCATATATATTATTATATTTTTTTCAAAATATTATATATAAACATGGTAAAACTTGCATATCTTCTTATATAAAAATATAACAATAATACATCTTTATATAAAAATATTTAAATCTAACTATCTAAAATTTATTGCCATCTTATTCACATTAATAGCATCATTTCTTTATTATCCCTGTTATCCTCATTCAGCTTTGATGAAGCATTAATGGCATATTTTGAAATAATAACTATGAAATGTCATTTCATATACTTTTCATGAACAAATCACAAAAGTTTATTAAAAAAATCTATAAAATATTTGACATTGCCAAAGTTATCTAAAATAGTGAATTGTATTTAATGTATTATAGAACACATGTTTATGATGTCCTCTCTAATGATATTTTAACATTGTAAGTAATGATTGTTTCCATTGCAAGGGAAATATTGAATTGTATCTAATGTATTGTATGACACATCTTTATGATGTATTTTCTAATGATATTTTAACATTGTAAGTAATGATTGTTTCCATTTCCACCTCGAATTAGATGATGTGAATCCAGGTATAATAGGTCATTTGAGTCAGTATAACAAGTATTGGATACATGTCCACAATCATTACCATGTAACATTTGTAGAGCTTGATCATTAATGGGCATGTATTAATGTCACAGATCATGTATTGAGACATGGAGGTGTTTCCACCACCACCATGAATATAAGTGACATCTGTCAGTTCTTACTCAAGATTGCATGTAGAAAAACCATAAACAATGGAAATGCAAATGGTTTTCTATTTCCTTTTCTTTCTTGTGTGTAGATTGAATTTTAAATTTTAGTTTTAGTCAGCATAATTTTAACAAAATGGCTGGAGAGATTTTTAGTTAGCATATTGTTAACAAAATGGCAGAATGGCATGAAAGGGTGGTGGAACGAGTAAGAAACTCAACATAGTGATGATAGATACATCAACCATAGATGTAATCATGATATTAAAATGTTTTGAATCTCATATTTTGTTACACAAGTGTTTATCAATGGTGTGCTCTCCAATTTGTGCAACAACAACCCCTCCCCTATTCACTACAAGGAGTGAGTAGATTATTCCCTTGATGGTGACATGATTTTTTTTGTTCGAAGTTTATGTACAAGAATATTGAAGATTGGGTTGTCAGGAAACAAAAATAGTATCATATTTGACAATTTTTGTTTCACGTTTTGCTTTTATATATATATATATATATATATATATAGTTAAAGGCATGGACTACGTTGCATCCAACATCACTTGTTATTATATGTTGATTGTTGAGAAAGATAAGGTAATGATTAACTAGTTAAAAGAAGAATTAAACAAGGTCTTTGCAATGAAGAATTTAGGACTAGCAAGAGATATTTTGGGGATGCAAATTATACATGACAGAAAAAGGATGAAATTATGGTTGTCACAACAATAATACCTTGGAAAAGTACTGGAAAAAAAATTCACAATAGTTGATGCAAAATCTCTAGGTACACTTCTCATTTCAAATTAACATCTAATTTAACAATGCCCCACTGCTATTGAAGAAAAAAAAGAAGTGTTCAAGATTCCATATGCTTCTACAGTAGGAAGTCTTATGTATGTTATGGTATGCACCCGCCCTAACATTAATACACATTCAATGGGAGTAATAAGTAGGTTTCTTGCAAACCTGTGGAAGGAACATTGGAGTGCAGTTAAGTGGGTTCTAAGATATATTAAAGGCTCAATTGATTATTGTTTGTGCTGCAGTATACTAATACCTTGTTGTAAGGATTTATAGATGTTGATTTTACAAGTGACGTGGATTTTAGAAGATCCACAACAGATTACATCTATACTTTCGCAGGGGAAGTCTCATGGGTATCTAGACTCCAAAAGTTGGTGGCTCTTTCTATCACACAAGTTCAATATATGGCAACAACGGATGCATGCAAGGAAGTGATTTGAATGAAGAGGTTCCTAGAAGAACTAGGCCTGCAGCAAGGAAAGTATGCATTGAATTGTGATAGCCAAAGTGCAATCCATCTTGCCAAAAATCTCACTTTTCATTATAAGACAAAGCATATTGATGTTATATATCACTCAATTCGCCAAGAATTAGATGATGGGCTACTACAGTTGGAGAAAATACACAAAGGATAATTCTTCTGATATGTTAACAAAAATTTGGCCAACTGATAAGCAAGATATTTGTAGAACCTTGGTTGGCATGTTGCAAAGATGATAAAAGGAGGTTTGGGAAAGCATCAACAAAGAGATAGAAATCTATATTTGGACTCAAGTGAGAGATTGTTGAGTGTGAGACCAAATAAATAAAATAAATGTATAATGTAGTATGATGACTTCTTGAAACTTCTCAAAGTGTTTACAGTAGCGGTTTTGGGTTTGTGGTTTTGGGTTTGTGGTTTTGGACTCATGTTTTTCATAGCACATTATATTGTGCCAATAATATTTTTATAGATTATTTGATGAGAGACTATTTATGTGTAATATGTATTAAACATTATGCTTGTGGTTGATAAGGCAAGACTATTGGAGTGAGTGAAAGCCCAAATAGTTCTAAGTTTGTATTTAATAGGAAAGTAACATATCTCTTTCCCCTTTTCCCAGTAAAGTTTTCAACCTAAATCTATTGCTTATTTTGGTTCTATGATTTTTCTTTCATGTTGTTATGCAGATCTAGGATTTGAATTAACATGCATATAGGGCATTATTCAATAGATTTGATATTTTTGTTGATAAATAATTTTTACCATTCTTATTTTTATGGGTAGATTTCTCAATGACTATTATAATGATGATAAAGGTAAAAATGGTAAAAATAATGAAAATAGGAAAAATACAATCCCCCATTTTGATCCACTCATCCCTTGTGGCAGGGATAGCAAATTTTCTTTTGTGACGTATTTTGTTTAATCTTCAAGAAATAGGTTGGTTGGTTTGACCTTTTTTCTTTAACGCATAATGCGCAATCCATTACCACCATGTTTTATGGGGTTACCAACCAATGTTAATGGTTAGTGGTCAACATCACCCTCTTCTAAAAAACTAATTGACAGAAATACAAAAAATGGCATTGACAAGATATCAACTTCGTCATGCTTAAGCACTCAAAAGAAATAAGAATTATTACTCTAAAAAATAAATGAATATAATAATAATAATAATAAATTATTTCTTTAATAATAATTATTATTATTGTATTTTGATTGAAGGTTTTTTTTAAGGTTGATTTGCATATCATTGTTATTTGAGAATATTTACATGGTATCTAAGTTTAGTTGTTTAAAGAATTATTCATCAAATGATGGAATCTACTTTGCCTTTAATTTCAAATAATAAAAAATTCAAAATTCAAATTTTTACAACCACATGTATAAAGATAAACATGTATGATATCTAAACTCACAATATAGTTGGCATTTAGTTAGAATTTATTTTTTTGCAGAAAAAGTTTTTTTGAAGATTCAATATTTTACAATCACACATATACAGATAAACAGGTATGATATCTAAACTCACAATATAATTGCTATTTAATTAGAATTTAATTTTTTTCAAGAAAAATAAATAAATAAATAAAATATTTGTTGACGTCTCTTACATTTAATGACATGTGTCAAAAATAAAGATAAAAATAATATAAAACAAAGAAAATAATAATAAAGTTATTTTTTTTATTGAAATTGGTTAATTAATTAAAAAAACACACAATAATAATATATTCACAAAATAGGCGGCGATTTGAACCCCAGAAACCTAGCTCGAAACCCTTGCAGTCATGGAAGCCACCGTCGGCATTCAGATCGGCTTGGTTTTTTGCGCAGACCTCAGGCAAGGGAACTGCAACGCAGATTCTCTAGTGCCCATCTCCCCCTTTCCCATGCCGTGGACCTAGAAGGGTGGAGTTTCGATACCAGTGATTCTTTGCGGGCATCACACGATTTGTCTGTAAATCCCGCTCAGAGTTTCCAGCCCTCTCTAGTTCATGAAGTCAGTGAGCCCCTGAGAAGAATCGGGATTCAGAATTTCACGCAGAATCACCCCTCTGTTCAACAGAATATTCTCTATGGCGATTCTGCTCCTCAGGGAAGAGTCGACAAAAAGGAGCCAAATTGTGGATATTTGTCCGACGAAATGGATGATTTGAAGGAGGAATTAGATGAGAACGCACAGCCCAAGGCATTGGTCTCCCCTAGTGCGGATCCCGGGATCTCTGTCTCATCCTCATTCCATTTTCGCGGCCGGAATGCTCCAGATCTCCTCTCTGCTGGAAGCAAGCAGCGAATCTGCTCCTCATTCTCGCCAGATTTGCTTGCAGAGGTTCCTCTTTTGAATCAGCCAGATCTGTCTGAAGAATCTCAAGAATTTCAGATCCAAGTCAAACTACTGGGCAAGACGAGGATGCATTGGGTTCGAGCAACAGATCTCGTGCAGGATCTTCTACAAAAACTCGAATGCCGGCTGGGGATCCCCTCCTCTTTCCTCAGACTGTTATATAAGGGTAAGCAACTTATGAATCCCCTTCCACTCTCTTTTTACAGCATTCATAAGGACGCCTCTATTGGGGCTTCTTTTCGTTTAAGAGGTGGTTCCTTTGGGCAGACCTCCTCTGCCCCTTCTTTCTCTTATAAAGATGCAGCTCGCAAAGACACTGCCCAACCTCAGTCCTCTTCGAAAGCAGCCCATCCAAATGGGGCTCCAAAGCCGTTTTTGGTAGACAAATCAGAGGAAATTCCTTCCATCAATTTCTCTCATCCTGAGATTGAAAATCGCTTACAGATCTTTGAAGAATCAGCACTCATTTGCAGATTTAATGGGCTTTGGCCTCGCACAGCAGATCTATACCAATGGATCCACTCCACTTGGACAAAAAAAAGCAAGATCTACTTATGCTCAAAAGGATTCTTCATAGTGGTTTTTGAATTAAATGAAGATTACCAGACGGCCTTAACGGGAGGCCCCTGGTTCTGGGGCTCGGCTGGGCTCTTTCTCACCCCTTGGTTTCCAGACTTCGACCCTTCTACAGCAGTCATCACCAAGCTTCCCATTTGGGTCAGGCTCCCGAATCTTCCTGCTCATCTATGGCATCTCTCAGTTTTCTTGGCCATTGGAAATACCTTAGGACGCTACCTGGCTACAGACTCCTCAAGAAAGGAAAATGGGCTCTTCACCTACGGCAGACTTTGTGCAGAGATAGATATTAGCAAAGGACTGTCGGATCAGATTAATCTCAAGATTGGAGATTTCCACTGGACTCAAACCTTGGATTACGAGAATACAGCCTTCCGTTGCCGCCATTGTCATCAAACGGGGCACCTCCAGAGTACATGTACCCAGTTCCTCGATAAAAAGAAAAATCTGAAACGCAAACCCAAATCCAAGCGTTGGAATCCTTGTGAGCCCCCCCGTCCTATGGACGATTTAGATTTCTCCAGCTCGGATGAGGCGGAATCTGAAGCAGATGTGCAGAATGATGAGGATACTGTAGCAGATATGCAGAAGGATATGATTCAGATGGACGCTCCCTCGGTCGGTCCGGAAGTCCCCTCTGACCCTCAGATTTCTCAGAAACGTTCTCATTTTTCTTCGTCCTCAGACTCTGATAAGGATATTCCGCCGCCAGTGCAGAATAGTCTTCAGCTTGTTATGGCTCAGCCAAACTCCTCTGGATGGGTCAAAGTAAGCAAGAAAAAAGGCAAAAAATGTCGTGTGGCAGGAACTGACCCCTCGGGGTAGTTCTCTCAGCTTAGTTCTATCTTTTTGTATTCCTGTGCCCTCTATGGCCCTTTCCTTGACTGTCTCTTTGGAGCGAGGTGGATAGCCTATCACCTGTGGCTCCCTTGCTTGTCTGCTTCGCTTGCGTGCAAGCTTGATTGTACTATACATTTCTTATCTTAATAGAATTAGTCTTTACTAAAAATAAATAAATAAATAAATATTCACAAAATAAATTATAAAATATATTTTTGTAAATTTTAAATCAAAAATTGAAAAGCAAAAAAATAATATTATTAAATAACTTGAGAAACTCCCAAGCAAATCAACATTAACAATCAAAGCAACTTGCAGTGGGATAATGCCTTTGTTATATGAAGAGAAGGCAAAAGGTGACTACTAGAAAAAGACACATATCAATGGCCTTTATAGATAAAGAGAACAAGCTATTGAGAAAAAAAAATCCCAAGAAAAATCTTAAAAAATTAGCATCAAATGTAAATCAAGATTTCAAACAATTAGAGAATGACTATCGTAATAAGATTTCAAATCCGTGAAGCGAAATATGCACGATGGATTTTTTTCTCAAGGATGAGTTGATCTCTTAGAGTAGCCTCGTCAACTTCTATTAAAAAAATGGGTTTACCATTGGATTTTCTTAAAATTGTTATTTAATATTGTATAGTTAATCAAATTAATTAATTAAATAATTATTAAGGAATTTTAACAATGGGATGATTTAAATGTGATAGTTAATTAGTTTAAAATTTGAAGTAAAATTTAAGGAATTTGTTATTTGATCTAGTCAATTAAATTGAACTATTTCTACCTTATTTTAAGGGAATTAGTTACATTTTGGTGCTATATATTGATGACTTTACTGATCAAAATCTATAATGAAATTTCTTGACAAGCTATTAGATTTTGTGTTTCTTTTGTATGATGAGTTATGCTCACTTGTGTTTAAGTGTTGGAATAATGTCTTTGGATGACGCCTTAATTGGTTGATTTAAAAGTGGTAGTTAATTAGTCTAAAATTTGAGGTAAAATTTAAGGAATTTGTTATTTGACCTAGTCAATCAAATTGAACCATTTCTACCTTACTTTACGGGAATTAGTTACACTTTGGTGCTATATATTGATGACCTTACAAATCAAAATCTATAATGAAATTCTTTGACAAGGTATTAGATTTAGTGTTTCTTTTGTATGATGAGTTATGCTCACTTGTGCTTAAGTGTTGGAATAATGTCTTTGGATGACACCTCTTCTTGGCATGTATAGCTCCTTGATAAATCTAATTCTCTATTTCTCCAACATGGAATCAAAGCTAATGGTTTGAGACCCAGCCTATTGCCTACAAGTCCTTCAGAGGTTGTCAATTGCATGTGGTCTTGATGAGTTGGAGTTGTTGTTTGGAAAATTAACTTATGGTTTCAACTTATAAACTAATTAGTGTTTAGAGCAAAACACTATAATTTTAAATGGTCACAATTATGTTGAATGTGTATAAGATATAAAAATCTTATTGAAGAGTAAGGTGCTTTGGTAGTTTACAAAGATTGTGCTTTCAGATCCTAAAGCTGGTCAACAAAAGTTAAACATTCATGAGAAGAAGAAAAAACGTTGTAGGGGTTCAACCTACATCCCTAAGGAGATTCCCTTTTGTGGTTCCAATCCCAAGGATGATACAACAAAAGTATATCCTTGATGGGAAAAGAACAAGGATGTACTAGTTCGACCTATATCTTTGGAGAGATTCTCTTTCATATAAACAAGATCCACTATTTGAATGAAATTAGGAAAAAGTTGACAAGGCCAACAAAATTCAAGTTGTTCAAAATGAGAACAAGTTTACCTATCTTGATCATCTCTCTTTTGACAAGAGTGAAGATCATTGGGCTCATGTAAAGGAGCTTCAATTGAAATTGGGTGAGGGCAAATTTAGTTTTTTGGATAAAAAGTGATTCACTCATAACGTCGATCCTTATGGATTTAAACACACCCTATGGTGTATTATTATATTTGACATTTCATGCTAGTGGGGCTTCTAGAAAAAAAGATAGTGATGATTATTCATTTCGTTCATTCTACAGTTTGCTAATTCGACCCTGGAAAATATTGTTTGCTAAAGGAAAACTTGAGATTAAGGAATATGCAGACTTGCTAAAGGGAAAAAGTTGGCGTAAGTATTGAGAAAGAGATCAAGTGGGCAATCGAGAGAGGAGATTTTATTGACCAAATGATTAAGAAGCAAAATGATGATGCAACTAGACTAAAATGGGTGGGAAAAAGAAGACCTATATCTATTACAAAAAAATTAGGATACATGGAGAAGGCTCACTAGCAAAAGACTAAAGACCTAAAGGAGAAAGTGAAGAAGCTTGAAGGAGATGTGATGATTGGAAAATCCACTGACTTGTAATACTAAACTTAGAAGGTAAGACATACAACTATATGTTTTCTACTAATGCTTCTTAGGCCTTCCACGTTCACACTTCTAAAAGTGAATGGATAGTAAACTCTAGTTGTCCCATCATATGGAAAAAGACGATGAATCTCTCGTTTCTTCATTAAGTCATAAAGGCTTAAAAGGCACTGTGATAAATGATCACACAATTATTGTTGTTGATTGTGGCATGATTGAATGACACAATGGTGTGAATCATCTCTGATGTGTATCTCACGCCTAGTTTGAATGCTAATTTGTTGCTTCTACCCTTCTAGTTATTGTGAAAAATATGAACAATAAATTTATGGTTGTTGGGAATGATTTGCTTGACCCCAACAACACCCTTTCCCAAAAAAATTCTAGGACATGCTACATTTATAGCAAAGGCTAACAGCTAGAGCAAAATTTGGCATGAAAGACTAGGACATCTAAATTTTCAATTCATAAAGCTAATGGTGACACATGATATGGTTATTGGACTACCTAGGATTGTGCCCTTAATGGTGTATGCGAAAGGTGTGTGCTTGGGAAACATCATCAAGTTGCATTTGAAATAGAGAAAGTTTGGATAGAAAACTCAATAAGAACTTGTCCATGACAACATGTTCCTTGAACAAACCATCACTAACAAATGCAAGGTATGTTTTGACTTTCGTTGTTAATTTTCCTAAGTATAGTTGGGTATATTTCTCAAAGAATAATGCTCACACCCTTACAAAATTTAAGGAGTTTAGGGCATTACCAAGAAATAAATGTGATTGACCTATCAAATGATTACGATTGAGACGAGGGAGAATATGTTGACAAGGCATTTGAAACCTACTTGTCACAAAATAGTATCTCTTCGTTGATGTGTGTACCTTCACCTCAACAAAGTGGTGTCAATGAAGGAAAGAATCATATGTCAATGAAATAGCATAGTGCTTGCTTCAAGCCAAAGGTTTCTTGACTAGCTTTTGGGTAGTTGCTTCTTTTGAACTTGATTTCAACCAAAGTTGTATAGGATATAACCCCCTTTGAAAAATGGAGTGGAAGAAAACCCTAAGGTAGTCACCTCCAAACATTTGGGTGTTAGTGTGAACTCATATCCTATATGACCAAAGGAAGATGCTTAGGTATTAGTGAGAACTCATATCCTATATGACCAAAGGAAGATGCTTGATGCAAAGAGGCATGTTCATGTTATGATGGGATATTCTAAATAGTTGAGGGCTTGCAAATACTTTTATCCAATCAAATAGGAATTTATTTCAGGAGAGATTGTCTTTGATGAAAAAATTCAAGGGTTAGAATTCCCATTTTGACTTGTCAAGGAGCGATCCATTGAAATTTTTGTAATGCTCTAGATCAACTAACTAATACACAAAACCATCAATTGGACAATTCACTTGTGCACCAAAACCAACTTAAAATCAACCTTCTATAGTAGAAACAACCACAAGAACACTTGAGCATTTCACTCATAAAGATTTTTGTAGAAGTACTCCTATAAAGAGAATTTGTCCTCTGAGATGGATAACAAAGGCAATTGAAACACCTAGCCCAATTTAAATAAGAATATGTCAAATCAGCCAATTGGCTAGGTCCAAAGGTCAATCCAACGACCAAACCTAAACAATGGACCAATTTGCACCAATTTAGTACCAAATCAATATAAAACAAATCAATTTCTCCTCAAATAGTGATGTGATGAATCCCTAAGGCTAAACAAAAAAACTAATCTAATTATAGCAATGTTGACAATCAATGGTAAAGTTAAATCCTTAAAAGTCAAAGGATCCTTTTGCTTTCAAGATGTTTGAATGATTCCAACCTTATCGAACTTCATATGGATGATTGAATGATTCCAACCTTATCGAACTTCATATGGAACAACATAGAATTTCATACCCTACTCAAAATTCAACAAATTCAACAACTTTCACATTTTTAGGATTTCATTAAATTCTATGTATGAGGATATGGGATTGGCATTTAATTAAAAGCATTAAGCCCTTTATGTACCTTGATGTTGGTGGTATTGATTGTTGGACTCCCCTACAACAAAAATGTATCATTTGAATCAAAATAATTGGTTAGGTATGTTTCAGTGTTTCAACCGTATTATAAAGTTAAAAAGACAAACCGTTGACTCGACCCAAAATAATTAATTAGGCATGCTAAGTTTTTTGTATTGTATTTTAAGGTAGAGAAATCTAGGTATTCTAAAGACTCTAAGCCAAATGATGTTCATGTAGCTCGCAGGATCTCATTTCTAGTGGTAGTGGTGAATTTGATAAGTGATTAGTAAACAAATGGCATAGTAAGCTAGTGGAGTAGTAGCTTGTAGCATGGATTCTGATCTCTGAAGTCCTTCAAAGCCATTAATGATTATGTACGTTGTTGCTAATATGTTGTGTCATATTTTAATATATTCACCTTTCCATGGAATAATTTTATTCTAACAATATCATGTTTGGAGTTTTTTAAATAATTTCATTAAAAAAAATAATTATCACGATGGTAGAGATGGAATAATTTTATTTTAATAATTCAGAATCATGTTTGGAGTTTTTAAAATAATTTCATTTAAAAAAATAATTATCACGATGGTAGAGATATTGTAATGTTTAAAACATTTTGACAAAGTCAAAATAAAATCAATTAAAATTAAATAAAAAAAAAAAAAGACAACATAAAACAAATTAAAATTAAATTAAAACAAAAAACAAAATCCAACATAGCACGGTAGAAACATTTAGTTTCCTTTAACATTTTCGGACTCCAACCCATGAATTTCCCCACAGCCATCTTCTCTAATGTAGCCTATTCAAAGTTAATAATTAAACAGCCTAGATCCATCTGCACTCCAGACCTACCAACTACCAAATATCGAGAAAGATCAAATTTCCTATCACTCTAAAAGAGAACCTAAAGAGAGAGATTTGATCCCTCCCAGTGCTTGGTAGATCTAAAGATAGAATGGATCTAGGCTAGTTTTAAAATTATTCAGTGAATCCAGTTTGAAACCCAACTTGATAAAGTTCAATGCAAAAACTGGTTCTTATCTTTAAAACTACGCTTGGGGCTAATGTAAAAGAGGTTAAGACTACAGGAAGACTAGAAGTCATAAACAACATGGCAGCAGTGCTATAATGGCAGAGGCGTGATCCTGATACATATGTAAATGCATATGGTCAGCTTGAATGGAAAAATGCTATGACCAAGAAGTATCAAGAAACACATGGGAATTATATGTCTTCACCCATCTCTACTTTCTGAGTACATCATATTTAGACATTTTGTGCAATTGGTCTCTTTATACCGCTTATAGAAGCACCACAAAACATCAAATTATAGTTAATCTAGGATATTATTTCTAGTTACATGATGGGTGATCCTTAGAGCCAAAATTGACTTCAAATTTGCCTTCACTTCAATCTTTAGTTTGTAGATGTAGAGTTGACAGACTTGCATTTCTTCTATATTGGTCAATATTTCCTAATGGATTGTGTTGAGATGTGTGTCATTGGCATTGTCCCATGAGGCCATAACTTGTTGGTAAATGGAGGATAGTTGAAGGAAATAAGTAGAGAGAACACATATTTTGATATTTGATATTGTCTTAACCTTGTGGGTTTTGTTGTTGAGTATCAGCAAGGACATTATCAAGATCATTTCTCTATCAGGAAATAAACCAGGGAACAACAATAAGATCTTCAAAGAGGCCATTTCGATTCCAGAGCCAAAATGTCCTAGGAGAGACGCAACAAGGATTGGCTGAGAGGGCAGAACCACTGAAGAGAATTTTCATATGTGCAAAGGACCTAGATAGAAGTAGAGAAAACCACCTAGGGGAAGATAGGTTGTTAAATGGAGATCCAAAACATATCAGGAGTTAACAATAACCACAATTAATAGCCTCAAAATGTAGGAGTACCTGGGGGAAAAGAAAAGATACAGACAAGCAGATGAGAGAATTAAAAAAAATTCAGACAGATAGAGGGAGTGGATTATCTCTATAGCGACCGATCTGAGATGAATACCACAGATCATGAATTTCTACAAACCATGAATTTCACTGAGAATATTTCCACAGCCACGTATCTTGGTGGAACTTGATTTCAAAGGATGGATTTGTAGTCCATATTGTGTTGGCAGGTGAGAATTTGTCCATCGATGTCCACTCAAAGACATCGAAATCATCATTACCTTTCCTTATGCCTGAAATCATGAATAGGTCATTTATTTTCCGAAGCGTACCATCCCACTCCCTTTGTTTATCCAAGAGTTCCCCCCCTAATCTAAGTCGACCCTAAATTCATCACTAACATCGGTTCGCTTTCCCATCATAAATGAGAATGGGTAAATGAATTCATAATAACTTCCACTTCCCCTAGGCTAACTTTGATTGAGTCAATTTTCTATGGTCCTTTGGTTGTTGTCATTGTCTAGGTGCATCCTCTTATTTTCTGGATGTTAAAGGGATCCTTATATCACATCCTTGTTCTAGCCTCCTTGATGTCAAGTGTGGGTTTTTTCATCTTATAAGTATATGTCCTACCTCTTATCGGTTGAAGGGATTCCATCATTTCCTTTCTCCCAATGGATTTTTCCCTATCAACCATGAAACATTTTTCTCTACAAGTTCATCAAGAAGCTTAGAACCACAATGTATGATTTCCCCATCGATGGTATATTTCACATTTAGTAGTACTTTGCATCGTTGAGTGTTGATTGGTTCCTTCTGGTGTTTGACTCTATCACATCTATTCAAATAAGGGAGTATAATATTTGCTTGGTACCCATTTTTCTCATTGGTAGGCTACCTTGCATTTAGTATATATTACCATCAACGATTTCTAACTAGATAGATTCTCAAATATTCAATATCAACTCATTATACCATCACAGATATTTATACTTGAGGTTGGTTTTGTTAAAAACTCTAGGTTTCAATGTTTTTGGCATGTATAACACCCATTTAGTTGATCATGAGCATGTGTGTGTCCTTCCATTAAGGGCCTTCTTTGTCCCATATTTATACCCCTTCTAAGTGATATTACTTCAATTCACTCCAAGATAGGTAATGATATATCATTACCTACCCCTATCATGTTTTTTCATGATCCCATTTTATTTGAAATGGCCCTTTATCATTTTTATTCGTGATCCCATTTTTAATTTTATTTGATACTCATACAAGCATGAGTATGTCCAAATTGTGGAAAAATGAATGGTTATTATTCACATCCATTGTTATGTTTGCAGGAATTTCCCCCTTCTTTCTAGTGGATGACATCCTCTTCTAAAACTTTAAGATTTACTTTACATATTTACGAAAAGTGATATATTTTATATGTGTGTTTCCCTCACACATCAAGGGGCATATACTAACATGTTAGTTTCATCACTTTGTGATAGTTTTCATTAATTCCTAAAAGAATTATAAAGTGGTCTATGTAATAACCAATCCAAAATTTGTTTGGAACTTTTACGAATTATAATTATCATTAATTTTATTTCCTTGCATAAATTTCTCTCTAAAAGTGTGCAATCACATTCATACCAAGACAAAATTAGCACAACCTTTTGTCAGTCAAAATTGATTACAAGGTGTGTATCTAACAAACAAATGGTAGACAAATTTAACTATGATCTTAGATAAGAGGTGAAATTGCAAATATCTCAAGATTCTTTAGTATTGATCATAAAAATCTTTAGACATTGTGCAAGGAACCAAAACTTTATCAAATGGAAACATTCACATAGGGTTCACATCTTTGGATTGAGAAGTAGGTTTTAATTCTTGGCTTTTATAAGTGGGTAGCCATATTGTGTTGATATTTTTAAAAAGCAAGTGCTTTTAGAAATATTATCAGAGGAATGAATCCAAAAGAGTTGGAGATTGGAAACCACTTCTACATATGCATAAGGTAACATTATTATCACAATCTAATAACATTTAATTAATCAAACATCTTTCTTCCCCCCTATCGCCAAATTTATATATTTTGATTAATAATGTTCGTGTGCTTGTGTTTATGTTCTATTAAATTATTAATGAGTCTAGGGTATCTCTCTTTTCCAAGTAAAAGTTAGGATTTATCATTTTATAAGGAAGAAAACTTTTCTTTAGATGTAGGATATATTGGAAAACCATTATGAATTTTTTTTTGTCCTTCTCCTCTTCTTACTCCTAGAACTTATATAACAACCATTTATAAACTTTTTTGGATTGGTTCCAATTCTTTCCTATCTCTCAAAACCCTATTTTTAGTTTGAGATTTAATTGAATGTTTGTTTGCCTGGAAAGGGGTAGATCAAGCTATATTTTTTGTTTCTGGAATAATGAACCAACCCATTAGTGGAGTTCTATTAAAACCCTCAATACTAGAGTGTTTTGTACCAAGTTATGCTCTTATTCTTGAAAAATGAAAGGCATTAAGATACCTTAGTTTCACTTGACATCAATTCTTTTAAATATTTTTGGCGAATTCAGAATTTTTTTGTTTAATGATCTCATGACTAAACATGTTTTCTAGCATTTTCAATGCAACACATAGACATATAAAGAATCAAGGACATGCCATGGTCACATGTCTCACTTTTTATCCTTGTAGTCCAATTGTATAAATACGGGCATTAGAATTTAAAAGCAAAAAATGGAACAATATTCATAACATCACATCTATGCACATTAATAGCCTTAGTATGCCAATGTAAGAAGTATGTGGACATAGCCTTAGTATGCCAATGTAAGAAGCATGTGGTCATTTGTATTGATTTCAATATTGCAAAGGAAGATATTCACATTGATTTACAATGTAAAAAGAAAACTTCATAGAAAATCTCACAAGATTATCTCATCTTCTCCAAAATATTTAGATGGAGGGTAGTTCAATTGTCAACCATAATAACAATTGGTAACCTTGAGGGGCATGACCGAATTTGAACATATGACCTTTATCCTCATTGACGACATGCTTTGGGTAGATGGTTCAACTTATTGAACTAGGGCCTTGGATATTTCTTTTTTTTCCAAATGAACACTTCGTAAGATTTTCACCTCTTCCCTTTAAATAGAGAATTGTGTCATTTACCGACTACCAGAATAACTAATAATCTTAGAAAACTCAACTAAATTGAAATGTGTAACCTATAATTTCCCTATATAACATGTTTTGATAATTAGTTTAACCAATTTAAATAACCTTTAACATTGCAAAGATATACCTAAATAAATTTCAATAACATCTCATTATTTTAAAATATTTCAATAAAAATAATAAATTATACTACACTTATACTCTTTAGATATCCATGCAATTAAATAATTATAACTAAAATAAATAACCAAAGATATATCCCACCATAACATCTTGGTCGTAGATTCCCCATCCCTATCCCACCATAACATCTTGGTGATAATTGCAAGGTCGCTTAACCAATTTTGTGTAGTTACAAAATCGCATCCAATAAGGTGTATGGAAATACACACATAATTTAAAATTGGTGTATTAAGGTCCCTCAAGTTCACTTAACATCATTTATTTTAGGTATTTTTTATTTTTTTAAATGAGTGATCTGGATCCCATCGTTAACTGTCACTTTTTTATTTTTCAATGCAATGCGTTGTTGGAATCTTTGTACATAATGTTGTCATGGATGTCTTTTTATTACATTGTGTTTCTTTTAAATAATATTAATGATTAGTCGGTCTTCTAGTTAGCCTTTTTTTACCAATGTGGTGATTATAAACAATCCTTTATTAACTAATTATATAAATATAGATCATTCATTTTTAAAAAATGGTTTTGTTGTTAGTTCATAATATTATGTTTTATGGAATTTTATTTGAATATTTTTATTTATGGATTTTTTATGGAATTTTATTTGAATATTTTTATTTATGGAGTTATTATAGATTTAATGATTTTAGAAAGGAAATATATTATATGTGAAAGACAAGAAACTTTTATATACAAATGTTATAGTTGTAGGTAACACTCGCCAAGATGAAGTTTGGATAAAACATAAAAAATTATGTTCTGGAAGAACTTATTAATGGTTATAATCATCAATATTACAAAGCATTCAAGTTTAAAGCATTATTTTGGTAATAGATTGATGTTATTTTCATTCTATAATCACTACACTTCTATGTGTATAACACGAAGTAAATGATCAATAGTAATTGATAGTACATAGGAAGGAAGAGCACACTTTAAGCAATGGTTCTTACACTACTTTTAATAAGATTAAAGAGTGTCTTTAATTACCACCGTCACCTCCTCGGATGCGGGTGACACGATGGGAGGTAATGAGGAGCCACATGCTAGTCATGTGCTGCCTCAGGTATAGAGCTGGCAATCAATGCAAGGATCGCCGCCAGGGAATAAAGGGCAGGGTGAACAGGGGAAAACATTCAATGCTCCGTCCGGGTTGTTGGATCGACTGCAGCGAGCAGTTATGGCGATCGAAGCTCGAGGTAACGATGAAAAGGTTAAGAAAGGTGGCGGGATGGCTCGGCATAAGCTGGTTCATGCTCAGCATTTGGTATTTGGTGTTCAGGCTCTTGCCTGGTCTTTGGCTCTCAGGAAAATAGCTCTTGCCTAGTCTTTGGCTCTCAGGAAAACAGCTCTTGCCGTCCCTCTGTCTGTTGGGTGCCGTTTCAAGCCTGAAAGGCGGGGTGGGTGCAATCTCAAGTTTGTTGGGTGCCGTTCGCTCGCCTCTGTTTCTATTCTGCCTTCCTATCACGCACTATTCCTTACCCCCGGTGCTCCTGCAAAAATGGTTAGGCCTCGACAGCGCCTGCTCAGCCGTCGAGGCTCTGCCCGGGGAGGGTCCTCTCGTCCTCCAGTTGAAGAACCCCACTCCCACTGCTGTCGTTGCCGATGCCATCGTATTGTTGAAGCCAACCCCATCCAAGCAAGCCAATTCATGGACTCCGACAGCCCAGATTCTGGCCCAGCACCTACGCCTACCTTTGGTTCCGCCATTTTTACCTTTAGTAGCTCTCTGGACAGACCCTGTATCAATGCCCACGTTTTGGTACTTTTCCTTCAGGAATCTCAGGTTGATAGCGATGGACAACGCAGCGAGGGGAAGCACCCGGGCGAGAGTTCAGAAATTGTCAAGGCGATGCCAGCGGAGGACGCAGAGCATGTTCCCAACCTTCCTCAGCCTCAGGAAGTGTCGACATCCAAGGGGGACAATGTCAAACTGGATCCCTACCCTTCTGCAAAGGAAATGGAAAAGTATGGTTGGTGTGAGGTGGTCGAGGAGGAGCCGGACGAATAGCTGTCCATCCACTCAATATACTCAGGTTTTGTTTTGGCTTTTGGTTTTTGTCATGTTGTCTCAATGCCTGTTCTTGCTATGTCTTTTGTTGCCCCTGCGTGGGATGAACACTTATGGTCCAGAGCCCCTGCGCGGGAAATTTAGTTTGAAATGGTCACATTTTTGGAAGTCTAAGACCCCTACGTGGGATGTTTTGTTCAGTCATGGAGCCCCTGCGAGGGCTGGCCTTTTGATTCCTTCCAATCCAGAGTGCCACAGGTTGGCCTCTGGTAAAAAGACTCTATGATTGTAAATGTCTTTCTTGTTCCTGTAAATAATAGATTAGTTTTAACGAGAAAAAAAAAAAATTACCACCGTCACCTCTACAACAAAAGGTTCGGTTGATCAACTAAAGGTAATTTAGAAAAATAATCCAAAATAAAATACAAAAATCTAATAGTATTATGTTTAACATTGGAAAAATTATAAATATATAGTCAACGGCTGAATTAATATGCAGTTAGTAGACATATCAAATATTACATACCATGATGCATCAGTAACAAAACAATGATAAGTATCAAAAAGAACTTAATCATTTTGTAATATGCAGTTAGTAGACATATCAAATATTACATACCATGATGCATAAGTAACAAAACAATGATAAGGATCAAAGAGAACTTAATCATTTTGAACTTTTTGGCTATTTTTATTAAACAATTAACATATTATTTATCAACAGAAATCATTTGTTGATTGTTTAACAAGTTATATCAAAGCCAATTTCTTGTTGGAGATTCAGTTCGCATAGGATTTATTTACACGAAGTTGATATGGAGTCACTCATAAGTATTGAAAAACTTACTAGGATGAATTTCACAATATGGAGGCATTAACATTTGGTGACCGTGGAAGACAACCATATAGAAGGAAATCAAGGTGTTCCATTTCTATAGGAAGATGTTATGAAACCAGCTCACAAAAAGATAGAAAAGAGAGATCCACGCCTTAGAATTCAGCCTCTTCGAGGGGGCAACCTCCTTTACATTACATAAATGAACAATTCTTGGATGATACAAATGAAAATTCCTCCCTTCTATATATAGGAGTCTATGTGGTCCCAATACAATCAAAGCCTACATAACAATAATATTGTAGGGCACAACAATAACAATAGTGGGCTTCTATGTGGCACAATAGTAACAATATGGGCACTACATGGGTACATCAATATAATAAGTGGGTTGTACTAATAACAATAAGGGGTTACACTAGTAATATAGGGGCCTAACATGCCCCTCTCCTTCAAAAAGCGTTGTCCTCAACGCTTGAGTAGTTCTTGTTGCTTCTGTATAAGATTCTTGTCCTCCCATGTGGAATCTTCAGCGGGTAAGTTCTTCCACTTGATGAGATGCTCTGAAATTGATCGATTTCGTAGCTGTCGGGTTCTTGTTTCTGTGACTGCTCCTGGTTCCAATATGATTTTTCTTTCCTCTTCAATTTCTGGCAACATTGTTTGAATTGGGATGTTTTGCAACTTTTGAATAAGTGGCCATACTTCTTTGTCCTTCTTCCATTCATCCCTTGCTTCGTTTATCCAATCTGGTTGGATAATATAAATAGCACAAAACAATGCTTCCACATCCTCATCCTTGAAGAGTCTTCCCATTCGATAAGGTCGCCATTTTTTAAGTGCATGTAGTATTGCCAACATTTCCTTCTCATAAATAGCTTGCTTGAGATGCAACAGTAAAAATACCCAATCACCTACATCAAAACATTTTTCACTACGATGTTGATCTACCTGTTGTTTCGTTTGATTTTGCACTGAAGTGGCGTTATCCTTTAAAAGTTGGAGAACTTGTTGTTGATGCTCAATGTGATCCTTCACTGCTTGAACCTTTTTCTTCTTGATATGTCCTTCTATCTCTAGAGTTTGAGGAGTGGTAATTTCTTCCAATCCTTTACAAGATGTGGTCGGATTCATTTCTTGATGCTCGATGTGATCTTTCACTACTTGAACATTTTTCTTCTTTATATGTCTTTCTATCTTGATAGTTTGAGGAGTGGTAATTTCGAACAATGAATTACAAGATATGGTTGGATTCATTTCTTCTTTCTCGATGTGATCCTTCACTTCTTGCACCTTTTTCTTCTTGATATGTCCTTCTATCTTGAGAGGTTGAGGAGTGGTAATTCTTGGCAATGCTTTACAAGATATCGTCTGATCCATTTCTTCTTTCTCTGGGGTGGGGTCCTGGCGTATATCTTCTTCTTTTTTTGTTTCTTGATCCTTTTCTTCCTCCTCTTCATATTCTATGTAAAATAATTTCTTCTCAGCACACTTATGACCTTTAGTGCATTTTCTATCACAATTGTAACAAAGCCCTTTTTCTCTTTTTTCTTCCAATTGTTGTGGTGTAACCCTTGTAGGTTGTGGAAGGCTAGGAGAAACAACACTTCCATATTTATAGTTGTGAGGGGTACACTTCCTGGTTTCCATAATTTTGCTTTCCACTATGTCACAAAGCCCTTTTACTCTTTCCAATTGTTGTGGTGTTGCTCTAAAGAAGGTGTTGCTCTTTGTATCCTCATAATGTGCTATCATTTCCTCCGTGAAAATTGACCACGTAACAAGTTGTTTACGAGAACAAAGCCCTTTGTACCATAAAAATTGATCTGGTTCTAAATATGAAGATGCAATACATACCTTTTGTAACAGTTGTACACCATGTAGATCAAAATATTGCTCCATCTGAAGTATCCAATTTACCGGATCCTTGCCATCAAACTTCCTCATCTTGCTTTTTCTTGATTTTAGGAGCTCAACCTTGAAACGACTGTAACTCTATACTTTTGGATCTTTAAGTTTTGAAATTGTGACCTGTCGTAGCCCTCTGTGTCCTCTTTCCAATGCCACCAGTCTTATCCAAATTGGATTCTCCAAGAAAAAGTTATGTGAAATCTCCCACAATGACTTGCTTTTAGACTAGTTCAGTAGAGAGAACTTGTACGACGTGCCACGAGTCACCGTTTCGACTTTTGGATCTGAAAAACACCCACAAGAAACTACAGTCCGTCCTCTTTCTGTACCTTTTTACGAAATTTCAATCTGATGCTCAGAAAGAAAGTTATGACGATTTTCCCCAGGTCACCTGTTTTGAGTGTAATTCAGGAGTCTGCAAAAAGACCAACTTCCTCAGATCATATCTCCGAAAATATCACGCAAAAAGTTCTGAAATTCGGACCCAAGATTCAGCGCGATTTTTTCTCAAATGGGTTTTTTTTGCGACTTCTGAAACGTCACAGAAAAAAAGTTATAGCGAAATTTCCACGATGACCTGTTTGGAGCAGCGAAACCCTAGAATCCAAAGCTCTGATACCAAATGTTATGAAACCAGCTCACAAAAAGATAGAAAAGAGAGATCCACGCCTTAGAATTCAGCCTCTTCGAGGGGGAAACCTCCTTTACATTACATAAATGAACAATTCTTGGATGATACAAATGAAAATACCTCCCTTCTATATATAGGAGTCTATGTGGTCCCAATACAATCAAAGCCTACATAACAATAATATTGTAGGGCACAACAATAACAATAGTGGGCTTCTATGTGGCACAATAGTAACAATATGGGCACTACATGGGTACATCAATATAATAAGTGGGTTGTACTAATAACAATAAGGGGTTACACTAGTAATATAGGGGCCTAACAGAAGATCAAAGTCTATGTAGGGGAGAATAAAATGCTACCATTGTAGAAAACCTAGCCATATCAAGAAACATTGCAAGATATTAAAAGGAAAACAAAAGGAGCAAAAGTAAACCATCAACAACAACAATGAAGAAACTATTGTTGTTGCATCAGATGGTGAGGTATTAATTATTGTTTCTTATGAAGATGCATGTCTTTATACTTCTTGTCATAAAAGTGATTGGGTTTTAGATTCTGGAACCTCCTACCATGCTATACTAACTAAACAAAATTTTATTTCTTATTAATCTAGATTTATTGGAATGGTTCGCTTAGGTAATAAAAGTATTTGTAATATTGGAGGAGTAGGAGATGTACTAATAAATATAGAAGATGGTTGTAGTTTATTGCTTAAATGGGTCAGGTATGTACAAGATTTTGGGATGAATTTGATTTTAGGTTGGAAGTTAGATGATGAAGGCTACCTTACCGTGTTTGGCAAAGGGGGTTGGAAAATTGTGAAGGGGTCACTAGTTATTGCAAAGAGGTAGAAAATTGGCACTCTCTACATATTAAAGTCAAAACTATAAAATTTTGATATTGTTGTTGTTAAGGAGTTTGTAACATAATTATGGCACAAAAGGATTGGCCACATGATCGAAAGAGTCCTAAAAATCCTTGTTGAGCAAAAACTTCTACCTGGGATAAAAGGTACATAATTTAAATTTTGTGAACATTGTGTTATGGGTAGACAAAAAGGGTATCATTTATGAGAGATGATCCTAAAATAGATACACAAATATTAGATCTAGTACATTTTGATGTTTGTGGCCCAATCAATATAATTTCACTAGGAGGAGCTACTTATTTTGTTACTTTTATTGATGATGCTTCAAAAAAAGTGTGGGCATTCCCTATTAAAAGCAAGGATCGATTTTTAGACATTTTTTCATAAATTTCATGTGGCTATTGAAAGGGAAACTAATAAATTATTGAGATGTATTGGAACAAATAATGGTGGGGAATATTACTCCAATGCATTCGAAGAATATTGTCATATACATGGCATAAAACATTTAAAAATAGTTCCTCGCACTCTACAAAAAAATGGAATAGCTGAGAGAATGAATGGGACAATAATGGAGAAGGTGAGAAGTATGCTTTCAAAGTCTAGTTTGCCTAAATAGTTTTGGGCAAATGTTGTCCAAACATCATGCTACTTAATAAATCGGTCTCCCACAACTTCATTGGATGGTGGCATTCCTTAAAAGGGTATGGAATGGTAAATATTTGTGTTATGCTCATTTGAAAAATTTTGGTTGTGAAGCATGTGTGCATATTCCTAAAGAACAGGGGTCCAAGTTAAATGAAAAATCATTAAAATGCATTTTCTTAGGATATGTTGATAATGAGTTAGGTTACTGATTATGGGATCCTTTGAAAAAGAGAGTTATTAGAAGCAGGGATGTTATTTTTAATGAAGAAAAAATGTTTAAAACTAATGACAAAGATGTGGAGGAGAAAAGATTTGTTGAAATTCTAAAACAACAGGAAAATCAACCACCATTACAAGAAGACAGATCAAGAGATAATGAGCAGCCATTGCAGCAAAATGAAAGTGAGGAACAACAAGGAGAAGAACATGAAGAACAACAAAATCAACAACCATTAGCAGAAATTCCACCACAAAATTCATCAATTCCATAGGTCTACCTGGCCACATAGGCCTTCGCAAAGGTATTCCCCCTTAGAATAAATTTTATTGATTGATGAAAATGAACCTACTTGTTTTCAAGAAGCAAGTGAAGGATAAAATAACATCAAATGTCAAAAAGCTATGCAAGAAGAGTTAAAATCCTTGCATGATAATAAGACATGCCAAAAGGAAGAAAGGTTTTAAGAACAAGTGGGTGTATCATATAAAATATGAAGGCGAGGAAAATTAGTAAAGATTTAAAGCAAGGCTAGTGGTGAAAGGTTTTGGGTAAGAATAAGGTATGGATTTTATAGAAATTTTCTCTAGTTGTTAAAATGTCATCAATACGAGGGAATATCTGTGCTCTTGAGACCTAGCCGCCCCTGCTGCTGGTTCTGGCCGCCGGCCAGCTTCGGCTCACGGGCTCTTTGCTGGAGGATTCAACCTCTCTCCTGCGCCTGACGAACTGCTTCGGATCTTTCATTTCTTGAGTGTTTTCCTGCTAGAAATGCAGTTGTTGCGCCCCATCGCAAAGCCTTGTAGAGCCCTTCATGGAGCCCAGCGGGGGCTCTGCCCCCCCCCCCTATACCCTTCCACCGAAGATTGCGGTGTTCAAAGCCATGGTAGCTGCCAGCTCGAAACGCCCTCCCTCAGCTAGCCAGCAGAAATTCGTCAAGAAGCTTGATTCCATCCCAACGGTTTCCCTACCCGAAGAAGAAATATGCAAAGCTGCCATGAATCTAGCTGAGAAAGGGTTGATAGGCCAGTTTACGGGTCTCTGGCCTTCCCCCAAGTCGGTGGAGATCTTGACACAAAGAAATTGGTCTCCCTTGATCAACAAAGGGGTTAAAAGCTACTTCGTAGGCAAAGGATTCTATGTGTTCGTCTTCGAGAGCTTGGATGACAGAAGCCTAATCTTCAGAAATGGCCCCTATTTTATGGGACAGCAGGGGTTGTATCTAAACAAATGGTCCCCGGATTTTGACCCCTCTCAGGACATCCCCTCAGCAGTTCCAGTATGGGTGCGACTTCCCCATCTGCCTCTACACTGCTGGAACCAAAAAACTCTACAGATCATAGGCAACGCGTTAGGAAAGTATATAGATCAAGCAGTAAGGAAAGATCAGTACTCATGCGCCCGAATCTGCGTAGAAGTTGATCTAGAGGAGGGTTTGCCTGAAGCAATAAAGCTCTCGGTGGCCGGGTGGACCCACGTTCAGGAACTGGATTACGAACAGCTCCCATTCAAGTGCAGATACTGTCATGAACATGGTCACTTTGCAAAGAACTGCAAGAAAAAGATCGAGGAGCAGGCAGACAAAACAAATGAGGACCAGTGGACTGTAGTCCAAAAAACCGCCCGACAAAAAAAAGGAAATGGCAAAGGCAGCTTGTCCGGAGCTCCAAGCGGTTTCAAGCCCAATCAAGAAAAGGAAGTAACCCAGAAAGGCGCAGAAAAAACCCAGACTATCCCTTCTACCTCGACTCAGGAAAATCTGGAGCACACAGCAAACCCATCCCCCATCAAAGAGGGGGAAGAAGCTCCACAGGTCGAGCCTGTGCAACGAAGCCCCTCCAGCCCCTCATATGCTGATGTAACAAGGAAAAAGCCAGAAGAAAGCTCAGGTTCTTCAGAGGACGAAACCTTTGAGCGACCTTCTAAAAGAGCAGGCAGGAAATCTCGCAAAGAGCTAAGGGAAGAGGAGGTCGAGCGACTCAAAGTCCAAGGAAGCCAGGCCACCATAGAAATGACCATGGGAAGAAACACTAGACCTAGGCCTTCCAAGGGAGGCCACACTCCCTTCCTCAAGTAAATGATGAAGCTCGCCTCTTGGAATTGCAGAGGGCTGGGGAACGCATCCAAAGCCGAAGCAGTCATGGACCTTCTGAAAATAGAACCTTCAGATATCCTCATGCTCCAAGAGACGAAGATAGAAGGGGGTGCTCTTCTAGATATCAGCAAAACAAAATGGAAGAAAAGCGCAGGCAAAGCAGTTAGTTCAAGGGGATCCTCTGGAGGGCTGGCAACTCTCTGGACCGAAGACTTATTTCAGCTAAAAAAGTCCCATGAAACCCAGCACTGGATCTTCACGGAGCTGTCACACTGTACAAGTAAGTTGTCCATCTCTTTGTTTAATCTATATGTTCCTGTCACATATTCCGAAAAACGAGATTGCTGGAACTCCCTCTCAGCTTTCCTTGAACAGCATAATCCAGACAACATTATCATAGCAGGTGACCTCAATATAGTTCTGAAAACAAAGGAGAAAAGGGGTGGATCCAGCAGCAGAGATCCAATGCTGGCTTTTGTCGAAGAGCTCTCACAGCAATGGGATTTAATAGACTTTACCCCAGTGCGCGGCCTTTTCACTTGGTCCAACAATAGATCTGGGCCGGATCACATTGCTGCCCGCCTGGATCGATTCCTGGTTCAAAGTTCGATCATGTTGAACAAAAAAATTATCAAGACCAAAATTCTGCCCAAGCTCACCTCAGATCACAAGCCGATTCAGCTTCTCCTAGAAGATGAAGAAAATCTGGGGCCCCTCCCTTTTCGCTTTAATCCTCTATGGATCGAGAGAGAAGGATTCATCGACATTGTGAAAGAAGCTTGGGCCAAACCTATCTCTGGATCTTCAAGCTTTGTTTGGGAGCAAAAACTCAAGGCTACAAAGTATGCGTTGAAGGATTGGATAAGGAAACCAGCCCCCAATCCAACCAATACAAGAAAAGAAGCAGTGCACACTTTGGAGAACCTGCAAGATAATATGGAAAGTAAAGAGATCACAGCAGAGCTGCTAGAGCAAGAAACAAAGGCCCAATGCTCAACCTATCGAGCCTTAAGAAAAGAAGAAGAATACTGGAGAATCAAATCCAGAAGTCTGTGGTTAAAAGCAGGGGATCGGAACACCTCCTTCTTCCACAGACAATATAGAGCTCGGTTGTCCAGGAACCACATCTCAGAAATAAAAACAGCAGATGGCCAAGTTAGACAGGGCTTCACCCAAGTTAAAGAGGCCGCAGACAGCCATTTCAGGAAATTATATAGCGAGGAACCTCAGGACTGCGAGGAGGAGATAACAGGTTTCCTCTCTAATATTCCCCAACTGATCAGACCTGAAGATAATGCCGTTCTCATCAGCGATGTCACTGAGGAAGAAATAATCAAAGTCATCTGGTCCATGGAACCTGATAAGGCCCCTGGTCCAGACGGCTTCACAATACACTTCTATAAAGTATGCTGGAACATCATCAAAGCTGATCTTCAAAAAATGATTAAAGGCTTCATGAGAAAAGCAAAGATTGGTGGAGGCACCAACTCCACTTATTTAGCCTTAATCCCCAAAGAATCTAACCCGGAAACTTTCACAAGATTCAGACCTATATCGTTATGCAATGCATCTTATAAGATTCTGGCTAAACTTCTTGCAAATAGGATCAAGCCCCTGTTAAAAAGGCTGATCTCCAGTCCCCAGGGAGGATTTGTGGAAGGTAGGCATATTCTCGATAATGTTATTCAAGTCCAGGAGACAATCCACTCCTTCCTCTTTAAAGTTCTCCTTACCTTTGGCTTCTCGCCCCACTTTGTCCATCTCATTAAAGCCTGTATTGAAAATCCCTGGATTGCCCCTCTAGTCAACGGACGCCCTTCCAATTTCTTTCAAGCCCAGAGAGGCATCAGGCAGGGATGCCCTCTCTCCCCCTTCCTGTACATTTTAATGGCTGACTCTCTTAGTAGGAAGCTTTCTGCTGAAAGATCTGCTGGCACCCTTCCTGGACTCAAACCCTCCCCTGGTGTCGATCCCCTGAACCATGCACTTTTCGCAAATGATTCTCTTCTTCTTGGAGGCGCTTCTTCCAGAATCGCCAAAGTCTTCGACTCAGTTCTCAAAAGTTATTGTAGAGTCTCAGGAGCGCAGGTCAACAAAAACAAGAGCGAAATCTACACCTGGAATATTGATAATCAAGAGCTAACAGGAATTTCGAATGCCCTGGGGTTCAGAGGCCATACCCGATGGGATCGATTCAAATATCTAGGTCTTCCTATCACAAATGGGCCTAATAGGAGGTCACTCTGGTCAGACATCATTTGCAAAATTAAATCAAAAATAGCAGCATGGGGCGGCTTCTGGCTATCTAAAGGAGGCAAAGTCATTTTAATTAAGTCTCTTTTATCTGCGCTTCCAGTCTATCAGGGAGCATTCTTACTAGCCCCCAGAAACGTTATGGAACAGATCTCTAAGCTCTTAAGAGACTTCTTATGGCAAGGAGGGAAAGGTAACGAAAGGAAGATGCATCTAGTCAATTGGGACTTGGTTAAAAGGCCAACAACAGAGGGAGGCCTTCAGATCCGCGACCCATCTCTAGTCAACCTTGCGCTCGGAGGCAAACTCCTGTGGAAATTGGTTAACGAACCCAAGCATCCGACCAGCGCCATCCTGCTGTCTAAATACGCTTAGAATTCGTCTCTCAGCAACTTGCAATTCGAGCCTCCTGTCAACAGTTCGCAGGTATGGGCTCTCTGTTGCAAAAGCAGCTCTTTCTTTAAAAAATCGCTTTATAAAGTCCCAGGCAACGGTAAGCGAATCAACCTGTGGAAGGATCGAATCATGGGACGTGACCCATTGGAGCAGATTGAGGAAATAACAGAGCTCAGAGTTTGGATGATGAGCGCAGGCATCAATAGGCTTCGCGATCTCTCAGTATGGGATCAACGAGGAGAGTGGGCCGGGTGGGACCTCCACGACGCCCCTGGCTGGTTATCTGCACAGAGAAATCAATTAATCGAGCTTCTGGAAGAATCGACGCCTGAGAATCGGCATATAAAAGATAGCTGGGCATGGGGGCAGACAGGCGTTTACACTACTGCAGCTGGTTACAAAGCCCTTCAGGAATTAAGGAACAACAACCACAATCTAGCCTTTTGGAAGCGAGTATGGGACAATCTTGCCCTCCCAAAAGTAAATTTTTTCTTCTGGACATTGATGCATAACAAAATTTTAACAGGAGACAATCTGGAGAAGAGGAATATAGCTGGGCCTCACAGGTGCGCGCTATGTAGAAGCAACAAAGAAACAGCCCAACATTTATTCTTGGACTGCCATTATGCTAAGGAAACGTGGGGCCTCATCCTATTGGGACTACAGATTCCTCCCTTACCCCAGTGTTCTGTAGCTGACCTTTTTGCCTATTGGAACAAGCAATACCCGCAAAGCATTCCCATTAAATCCTTCTGGAACAAAGTCTGGACAACCATTCCAAAATTTGTCTGTTGGCAGATTTGGTTGGCCCGCAATGATCAGATCTTCAATGGACATCAACTCTCCCCTCTCCAGGTTGCAGCTAAAGCCAAAGCCTTCCTTTTGGAAGCAGCCCAACAGCAGTTTCACAAAGAGGATCCTCTTCTCCTCCCTGAAGAAAGGAGATGGCTATGCCCCCTGGAGCCTTCTCCTCGAAAATCCCCTCTCACTCCCCAAACAGCAAATCCGGAATGGCGCAGAAGAGATCCCGAGGACACCTTCTCAAACTGGTGGAGATCCAAAAAGCTAACCACAATCTTCTTTGACGGGGCCTCCAAAGGAAATCCCGGAACTGCTGGTGCAGGAGGGATCATCTATTCCACAGATGGGACACTAAAAGACTGTTTTTGCTGGAGTTTAGGCCAGAAATCCAACAACCAAGCTGAAATTTATGGCCTTCTCAAAGCCTGCCAAATAGCAAGAGATCAGGGGGTAAAAGAGCTGCAAGTTTTTGGAGATTCCGAGATCCTAATAAAGAAATTAAATACGGAAGATCTTTTTAACAATGCTGCTTTAAACAAAATCCTGGGCAGATTGAAAAGAGTGCTGCAAGAATTCAACACCTATAAGTTCTACCATATCCTCAGAATCTTGAACGGTGAAGCTGATCAAATGGCGAATAAAGGATGCTCTCTCCCGAAAGGGCAGCTGATTGTAAATGGCAACATCTCCTTCCAAATACCATGAAATCGATGTAATCCAAAATCTGAAGCAGAAGGCTGCTCACTTTGTAATCGGGGCTGCCATGGCAAAGTCCCCTCTTATCTTTTCCACGTAAATAAAATTCATAACCGTTTCAGTTAAAAAAAAAAAAGTGTCATCAATACGAGTAGTGCTTGGTCTTGTAGCTACTCGAGATTTAGAATTGGAGCAATTAGATGTTAGGACAACCTTCCTATATGGTGATTTAGAAGAATAGATATATATGGAGCAGCTACAAGGATTCATTGTAAAAAGTAAAGAAAACTTGGTCTGCATCTTGAAGAAGAGTCTATATGGGTTGAAATAAGGGCCTCGCCAATGGTATAAGAAATTTTACTCTTTTATGCATGATCATGATTTTAAAAGGTTAAATGCATATCATTGTGTATACATTAAAAGAGATGAAAGATGCAATTTCATTATCTTATTAGCCCTTGCCAAGGCAAGGCTATAGGAATCGAAGGCTATAGGAATCGATTTGTTTGTTGACCACTAATAGTTTAGACCATGACAACTTCTAATGTTTAACTTTGTAAATCATTAAAGTACTTTTTATTTTAATAATAAAAAACAATTTATTACCATTTGATTGGCTTAAAATTTTGTCTTATTTCAGCTCTTTTGACATGTGTCACATGTCACCCATGAAATTTGGTTACCCTAAGAATTTGCCAATTTTCATGGGGATCATGATTGGCATCTTGTAATCAAAATAAAACTAAAACTAAATCTATATTTAAATAAATTATAATCAATTTTCTTCAATTTATTAACAAAAAATCAAGAGAAACTCTTCAAGATAATATATTTAAATATTTAGTATAACCCTCTCTCCAAACAAATTTATGATAATTTATAAAATTTCAAAATAAAATAATAATGTGATACTTTCCTATATAATGTATAGTTGTTATACATTAATTTATTTTAATTTAGTTATCATTTAAATTTATTAGAACTTTTATATAAAACTTTTATTTTTACTTAATAAGAAAATAAATAAATAATTTTATACTATATTAATTTTTTATAATAAAATGATTAAAATATATATATATAATTTTATACCATGTTAATTTTTTATAATAAAATGATTAAAATATATATTAAATATTAGCAATTCAAATTTGAAATAAATTTAAATTAGTTTGAAATTTTTAATTTTTTATATAAAATTACTTTTTTAATAATAATTTAATGTAAAAATATTTCATATGAATTATTTAATTAATCTAAATCTAAATTAGTTTAAAGTTTTTAATTTTATCTTTCGTGTATATTTATATTTAAATTAATTTTTATTTAATTAATCTAAATTTAAATTGGTTTAAAGTTTTTAATTTTATTTTTCGTGTATATTTATATTTAAATTAATTTGATTTTTAAAATATTTTTATATATATTTAGATTTATTATTTTATTTTTTAATATAATATTGTATTAGGTAATGTGAGAGCATTTTTTTTTATAATAAATTTCAAATAATACTTAAAATGAAGATTTAATTAGAATTTTTAAAAAAATGATTATTTAACTAGTTCAAAAAAGAAAATTAATATAGCCAAGATTAGAACGAAATCTCATGAGCTCCGTAGTGAAACCAGTGGTTGGGCAGTTCCTAAAACACCATGGATGGAAAGGTTTTGCCATCTTTGTGAGAATAGGAACATCGGGGATGAAAATCACTTCCTCTTAGAATGCCTAGCGTACAACCACATTCAATCTCAGTTTCAAAATCTTTGTTGCAACACTGACCTTCCTAGCCTTTTACGTTGTCAAAATTACAATGAGCTCGGGAGGCTTCTCTCCAAGTTTTTTGAGCATAGGAATAAAATCTTAAATCATCACCATCATCATCATCATAATTGTAACAACACCCTTTAGTGAAAATATAAATTTAATATTATAACAATTTTATGGCAAAATCTTTCATAATAGCCCTTAAAACAAGAAGATTTAGTTGGATCTTAGCCATTGGCATACGTCATTAAATGAAATATTTTTTTTATTAGTCCTTGCCACTTTAGCAACCACTACTAATTTAATATTGACCAATACAAGTTATAATGTTTAACTTTGATAATAAAATATATATATATATATATATATATATATATATATATATATATATAGTTGCAAAAATTATTTTTCAAACATTTAATTGGACCATAAATGAAAGGCTTATTGTAGCCTTTACACCATGTGGATAATTGTCTCATATTTTTCTGCCATAATTACTGGATGTGGTTGCAATATTTATGTGATGAATCTTATATATTTCTGGAATGCTTTTTCATTATTAAACTTCATAGAAAAACCAACCAAGATAAGAAAATGTAGAATTTCATTGGATAGTAAAAATATTTTGAAATTTAAGAAACGAAACAAGAAAAAATTAAGTTAATTGTTTATTTCCATAAAATTGGTCCAGTAAGTTGTTATTTACTGGATTCATTGGACATGGAAATATCATATAAAAATTGCGGAATCCCCATTAAGATTAATAAGATTTTTTAATTAAAGAACAAAACATTAACTCTAAATAATGATTTTTTTTATAAATACATGGTTGTCAATATATATTGGTATGGTTAGAAATGAAAATAAATGTGGCTTAAAAAATTAATTTTAATAAGTTTTATAGTGAAATAAAAAACTGAAAAAGAAATAAAATAATTATTTGATAATGAATTTTATAAAAGGTAAAATGAATAAAATAAAAAATAAAAAATAAAATAAAATTATATATTTATAATAAAATCAAACTATATAAATTATATAGTAAAATTATCTTATTTAAAAATGTTTTTTCAATTTTATAAATAATTTTGATTTTATATATAACTTTTAATTTAGTATTCATTTTATACCTAACAATACAATCTCAGTCGGGCCTGGAGTATGCCCTAAAACTGCTTCTGCTTGGCTAAGAGCTCGTCTTCCTCGGACGTAAGGAAACAGGTTAACGGCCCAAGACCCAGAGGCATCTGGCAGGAGTGAAAGCCTGCTCCCTTACGGACCACCAGCGGGTTATTTCAGGTGGCGTGGTTTTCCTTGATAACAGTGATGTGTCAACTGACATTCGTGGATAGCAGCCAGAGATGGCTGTCCTCACTGTTGGTTTGACAAACTGAGTTTGATAGGTTTTTCCACCTTTTGAAAAAAAAAAAAAAAACAAAAAAACAAAAAAAAAACAATACAATCTCAGTAGAGGTTTCAGTCGAGCTTTTCAATACGGTCCCATAATGTAAGTTATTGCTTGGTTCCGTGCGTATCACCGCCAATCACCTAATAGCTCATGGCGGAACAGCACCATGGCAGAACAGCACCTATGGGAACAGTAGCAAATATTGAAATATTTTTTAAATAAAATTTTATATCAATATTTTAAAAGAAACATTTATTAATAGAATTTATGGTTCAAACAATTAGTTTATATTAAATTATTTTTAATATTAAAATTTATAATAAAAATTAAAGTTGAGATGTATTTTTTATTTAAAAAATAACATCAAACATTGATTTTTAAAATTTAGTTTCAATATAATTAAAATTTAAAAATTATTATATTTATAACTTTTAAACTATTATATCTTATTATTTTAATTTCTAATTCTATAAAATTATTGATAACAAAGTTTATTTTTTATATTTCTAACTTTTAATCTATCTTAATCTATCATTTTAATTTCTAATTCTATAAAGCCATTGACAATATTGTTCATACCCTATTATGTAACTTCTAATTTGGGCTAATTCGTCATTGTTTAAAAAAAATAAAGAAACCAAAAGAACAAAACAAAATTATGTTGTAGATTGAAATAAATATTTGAAAACCCCATTCCCTTATATTTTTGTAAACTTATGCACGGCAACAAGTGGTGTATGAAGTCCATTTAATGAAATCAATGGAATACCAAACCAAAAATGTATATAAATTGGTAACCAATCCAATACAATATGTTCAAACAAAATATTATTGGGAGATGAATTGAGTATATTTGTTATATAAGGTATTTAACTTACACTATCAAGGTAACAAATCCAATTCAATATGGTCAAACAAATCCAATATGTTCAAATAAAATAGTATTGGTGATGGGGCCAGCCCACGTGATCCCGCCGTCAACGCGTTCCACTTGGTGGGTGTACAAACAGATAATAATGTTTAACAGAGATTTTTTTGATATATGCAAATTGTTTAACCGCGTTGAATTAAATGAGGGTTATGGTGATTAGTACGATGGTTTTTGTGTGTTGGACATCTGTCCCTCCTTGGGATTCCACGAGCCCGCCTTGGTATAGGGTTTCACCACCTTCGCGCTCATTCGGTTCATTCGTTATTCTCTCGGTCGTTTGTGCTGTGTGCTCTCGGCAGCCTCTCGCAGCTTCACTGTGGATTTCATTTTTGTTTATGGTTTGTCCACCTGATTCTCTGAGCTGTGTGCTCTTGGTGGTCTTCACGGCTTCAATGTGGGTTTCGTTTTTGCTGTCTTGCTTTACTGGTTCGGGACTCGACCTGGAAGTTTTTCCATTCGTCCGGCAAGGTTTGAAACCCTGGTAAGGTTTTCTCCCTTCGTGGTCTCCTTCTCGAATGTCGACTGTTATGGTATGCTTGGTATCCAACTTGGTATGTCTCCGTCTCTGTGCGTCCTTGTCTCGGTTCGTTATCTGTGCTTTCCATGAGTCTTACAGTCGGTTGTTGGTTGCGTTGTTCCTGGTAATGTTTCTCCAGCTCCGAGTTCAATTCCTCTACGAGCCCGGCAGAACTGAGGTGGCGAATTCCTTCGGTTCCTCCGCCAATTTATCTGGGTAAGTCCCCTGTTCTATGCTGGATATATGTGCTCCTTTTTTCTCAGTTGTCTAACGTCTTCGGCTCCTCGTGAGCAGGGAAAAACCTGGAGGAGTGGTTGCAATTATGGCTTGCCTCCGTCAGGTAACCAGATATGTATTGATTGTTTTCTTCAACTTTCGATTCCCCTTTGTTCCATTTCACAAGAACTCATTTCATTTGTCGTTTCTCTTTGCAGGTAGAGCCACCCGCGGGTTTTGGCGATGGAAACTTGGCCGTTCCAATTGCACACGAGTAGTGTCGTTCTATTCGTTAGTTGTTTTCGCTTGGCTTTAGTGCTACAACTGTAGGGTCGGTATCTTTGGCCTTTGAGCCGTTGTCTGTATTTGATTCTTTTGTAGTTTGTCACTGTCGTTGGGTTATGGTAATGAATTGAGGACTATGGGGTTTGGCTTCCGCTTGTTATAAGTATGAGTCATATATTTATGAACTGGGTTCGTTCCTTTGTTTCAAACAAAATGTAAATGAGCAAAGAATGGGATGACTGTATTTATGTTTTCTATGAATTCAACTCTGGAACTGATTTGGACTATATTTATAAATTCGCATACCTGGTGTTTACAGAATTTGTTTGCTTATCTGGACTTGCAATTTCCGACTTCGTATCGTTTGTTCACATAAATGATTTTATGTCTGATTGTTTGGTTGAGTCCGCCTGTAATCTAGGCGCTGTCACTTCTCCTCTGGTTTCGGTTATCTCCTCTTTCGTTTTATAACCTATAGTGGTATAACAACAATCTCCACGAAGTAATTTTACACAAATTATTATACACAGTGTTTGGGATGTTGTAGGGATGAATGTGCACAGAAAATTTATATTTTTCTCCTTTTTATTTCTTTGTCAGTCGAACCCTTACATTGTGCTTTGTCCCTCTTTTTAATATCAGTGTTCTCAAACTGTCACTAACTGTTGTTAGTTATGTTCAATTGGTTACATCAGTTATTCCTCATATGGAACTTTTCATGGTCGTCTAGCATATTTTCTTTTCATGTTTTTATAACAGTAAATTAACTGTCTGGAAACAATGACTCTAACTAATTCCTACTGTTCCTAATTACAATTTACTACATTAACTTAGGCAACTAAATAAAAGAAGGAAATAATAAAAAAAACAAGTACACTATCCATTCAGTGAATTAACTCCTTCGTCCCCTTCAGAGACCATATCACCTTCACTGTTGTCTTTGCCCTGTCAGCCAAATGCTCCTGCATCAGGCTCCCGGGGTAAAAGAAAATCATGGCTCCGTTCCATGAGCTCCTCCACCGAATAGCCAGCCTTCTGTATCTACGCCGCGTCGAGCCACGAACTGTCCTCCAACTTGGGTGTCACGTTCTAGCCGTACCACACTGTCTTCCTCTACTTGGGCAGTATATGGGAACAGGTCCGCCACATTGAAAATAGGTGATATGCCTATATCAGGTGGCAGCTAAATTTCGTAGGCGTTGGCTGAGAATTTACGCAAGATCTTGCAGGGACCAATTTTTTTAAATTTTAATTTATTATATGCGCCCTTAGGAAATCGTTCTTTGCGCAAGTGTGCGAGGACCTTGTCTCCAACATTAAATTGTACTTCTCTCCGCCTTGAATCTACTTGTTGCTTATATTTCTGCACGTTGTCCTGCAATTTTAATTTTACCTGTTCATGTAGTTCGCTCATTGCTTCGGCCAAATCTTCTCCATCCACGCTTCTCCGCTTCAATTTTCCCAAATCTCGCAGTTCATGTATTCCCCGAGGATGCATGCCATACAAGATTTGGAATGGGTTGTGTCTGGTGCTACGATTTGGCGAATCGTTATAAGCGAATTCTGCCTGAGCGAGAGCACGATCCCATAACCGTGAATTTTCCCCAGTCAGACTCCGTAATAAATTCCCCAAACTCCTGTTCACCACTTCCATTTGTCCATCAGTCTGCGGATGATACGCAGAGCTGAAATTCAATTGCGTGCCCAACTTTTTCCACAGGGTGCGCCAAAAGTGTCCTGTGAATTTTACATCCCTGTCAGAAACGATAGATCTGGGTAGGTTGTGAAATCTAACAACCTCTGTGAAAAACAGGTGAGCTGCATAAGTGGCATCACTAGTTTTTTGGCAAGGGATAAAATGCGCCATTTTTGAAAATGTGTCTACCACCATCACTGAGTCATACCCCCGCTGCTTTCTAGGTAGTCCCAAGACAAAGTCAATGCTGACTGAGTCCCATGGCCTGCTCGGAACAGGTAGTGGCATGTAAAGTCTAGTATTCTGACTATGTCCTTTCGCCAGTTGGCAGACTTTACACCTGTTCACATATCGCTGTACATCCCTGCGCATTCTAGGCCAGTGATAAAAGTGTCCGAGCTGCTCCAAAGTTTTGTCTATGCCAAAATGACCGGCTAGACCACCACTATGTTTCTCTCGTACAATATTTTCCCTCATCGAACAGTTCGGGATACATAACTGTCCACCTCTGAACAATAGTCCTTCCTGCAAATTGTAGTCCAACCATGGACTTGTATTCCTCAACACGGGATTTTGGCAGGCTTCAAAGGCTTCTTTGAAGTCTGTGTCGGTCTGGTACAAATCCTTTAGATGTTCGAATCCCATCACCTGTATTCTACTTTCCTGTAAGAGCAAAGCTCTCCTGCTCAAGGCATCTGCCACTTTATTGGCTTGCCCGCTAATGTGTTTTAACATGAAAGTGAAACTCTGCAAGTATTCTACCCATTTGGCATGCTTATGGTTTAATTTGTGCTGCTGCATCACATACTGCAGTGCTGAATTATCAGAAAATAATACAAACTCGTTGCCCAGCAGGTAGTGTCTCCAATGCTTTAAAGCTTGGACCACGGCATAAAATTCCTTGTCATATGAGGAGTATTTCTACCTGCTTTCGTTCAATTTCTCACTAAAGAATGCCACCAGTCTATCTTCCTGACTAAGCATAGCGCCAATAGCTGTCCCACTTGCATCACATCGAACCTGAAAAAGTTTGTTAAAGTCGGGTAGCCTTAAGATTGGCCTCTCTGTAATCTTCCGCTTCAAAAGCTGAAAGCTGTCCTCTGCTGCTCTGGTCCAACAAAAAGGCTGACTGGCCTTTTTGATGGTGTCTAGCATCGGTGCGTAGATTTCACTAAAGTTCCTAATAAACTTCCGATAAAAACTTGCCAGTCCGTGAAAACTACATACCTCAAATAAGCTCTTTGGTGACGGCCAATTCATGATTGCCGTAATCTTTTCTGGGTCCATCTTCAATTCATTTTCCGCAATTACAAACCCCAAATAGACCAGTTCCTTCTGCAGGAAAGTACATTTTTTAAGTTTATCAGCAGTTTGTTCTGTTGTAACTTCTCTAGCACCCTTCGAACATGTTGAAGATGTTCTCCCTTTGTTCTACTGAAAATCAAAATATCGTCAAGATAAACTATCACAAACTTGCCAATAAATTCTTTTAACATCTCATTCATCAATCTCATAAAATTACTAGGAGCGTTGATCAATCCGAATGGCATGACTAGCCACTCGTACAGCCATTCATTGGTCTTGAAGGTTGTCTTCCACTCATCTCCTTCTCTAATCCTGATTTGATGATATCCACTCTTCAGATCAATTTTCGTGAAATAAGCTGCCCCGCTAAGACAATCCATCATGTCATCCATTCTGGGTAGGGGAAATCTGTACCGAATAGTGATTTTATTGATAGCTCATGAATCCGTACACATCCGCCATTCTCCACCCTTTTTAGGTGCGAGTATTGTTGGTACCACACAAGGGCTCAAGCTTTCTCTGATCAGTCCCTTATCCAGCAACTCTTGCACCTATTTACGAATCTCTTCATTATCTTTCAGGCTCATTCTATATGCTGCCTTGTTCGGTAGGCTTGCTCCAGGTATGAAATCGATATGATGGCTAATGCTCCTCTTGGGAGGCAACTTATCTGGTAAGTCGTTGACTACAATGTCATTAAATTCTTCTAACAACTCCTGAATCTCTGCAGGAAATTCTGAATTTTTTGTGTTCAGCAACACTGTATTAATCCTCCTTACAATCACATAATTCACCTCGTTTTCCTCGATCTGCTTAACAAGTTGTTTTCCTCCCATTAACAATGATTTTGTTCCACTTGCTTCTGCTGTATCCTCCTCTTTGATGGGTACAAGCGTATGCTTGACTCCATCTTTCACAAATTTGTAACAATTCGTCTTCCCATCGTGCGTCACCTTCCGATCATACTGCCACGGTCTCCCTAGCAGTATATGGCACACATCCATTGGCATGATATCGCAGACAACCTTGTCCTGGTATTTGCCAATGTGAAATTCAACCTCGCATTGTTCATCAACTAATAGTTGGTGGCCTTTCTGTAGCCACGACACCTTGTAAGGTGTGGGATGCTTAAGTCGCTTCAATCCCAGCTTTTCCACCATCTCGGTGGCAACTAAATTATCTGTACTTCCATTGTCTATGATCAATTTACAACACTTTCCATGTGATTTGCAAACTGTTCGGAACAGTGCCTTCCGTTGGGTCTGCTCAGCCGTCTCCTTGGCTGGCTTCAACAATACTTTGTTTAAAACTAAAGCCTCTCCTGTTTCTGCCACATTTTCTACCTCCCGGGGCTGTGCTTCAGCTTCCTCAGGCTGCGCAACAAATGCTCCCCTCTGGCCAGCGTGCTCAGCTTCCGGGCATTCGAAGGATCTGTGCCCCCACTTATGGCACCTGTAGCACTGGACATTAGTCCCCCTTCCGCGACCATTTCCTCTTCCCCGCTGATATGGCCGACCTCCTCTGGTGCTATCTCCCTTCTCTGTTGTCCCTGAAGCTCTGGAGCTGCTGCCTTCTTCGTTGTTAGTGGTAGTTCTCCCTCTGCCGTAGGACTGTCCTCATCCTCTGCTATTTCCTCGTCCTCTCCTGTTATTATGTTTCCTGTTAATCTTCTCTTCAGCCTTTACAGCACTCTGAAAGGCTTCTTCTATATTCTGTGGAGAGAGAATACTGTTGGACACCTAATCCTAAATGGGTTAGTGTGGAAGCCGAATGGACAAAAGGAGTCCAAGAGACCTTGGGATGTGGAACCCAACGGTCAGATATTGTACTATAAATGTATATCAGTTGTTAATAAAAATTGTACTGCATGTTTTATCTTTCATATTTTCTCTTGCTGCCCATGTGTGTTTAACATGGTATCAGAGTGGGCGATTACTGGTCCTGCTCCAATCTGAGCCACTTGTTTTCTGGTTTGTTTTGTGGTCTCTGTATACATGTCAGTTCTGCCTTTCTCCTAATCAGAGTTGATCAGAATTGCCGCCTTATAAAGCATTTCACTATGTGCATTAAAACCACTCCTTGCTCAGACCTGCCATTTCTGCCCATTACTTGTAACGCTCCATTAATCTATGGTCTGCCAGAAATCCCCTGCCTCACCTGACTGGCATCTCTGTCACTGTTCTATCCCTGAGGAGTCAGTCTACTGCCCTCTCCACAGTCGCTGCTGCAAATCTCTGACATTATCTGCGGATGGATGGCAGCTTATGCGAGAGCGTTTTTGAAACCTTATGTGCGGTCTTTCTGTCTTTGAAGAAAACATAAGGTAACGGCCTCTCTTCTTTCCGGGTCTGGTGCATGGTTGTACATTGAATTGTTCCATATTCTCAAGTTCTATTTTCCGTAAGCATTTCTGCTTCTTTAGACCAACTGAGCACTGCGAATTTTACAATCTTCAATCGTGTTATACCACGACCAACAATTTATAATAGATTTGTGCGCTACTGGTTTTATCGTCTCAACTTCGCGCAAATTTGTGATATAAACGGTTCGAGATTTTTTTTCAGTAGATTTCTTGCCCATTACGTTAGCTCAGGACGAGCAGACTGCTGCGAGTTTTATAGTGTCAAATCGGTGCGGGCTCGTGTTTGCTGTTCAGCAGATTTCCTGAGGTGAAAATCCCTGAACAGTTTTGTTCAACCGCTAGCCATATGTTGAACGCTGCCCATATAAGTCTATTGAATGCTCCCACGCTGCGCTGCTGTGAACGCTGCCTTCGAATGCTGCCTTGAACGCCTCTCCTACCAGGTCACTCTTAGGCTCAGCATGGGTATCGACAGGCTTAGTGCACTTCGTTAGCCATTCCAACCGAGGGTTCTAACATCTAGGTGCTTTCTAGACCACTGAGTTTTGTCAATCGCCGGCATAAACCATTGGGTCCACTTCATTTTGCAGAAGACCAACCACAGAGAGAACTTTATTGTGCATAAGGACGGTGCACCCCGGCTCCAGCTGATCATTGTCAACAAAGGACAGAATGCCGACATAATACGCTGTCGATTATGGTTTGAATGAAACCATGATGCAAAATCCCTATGCCTATTAGGGTTTAATGCGACTCTATGATCACGATTTCTCGATCTCTGAAATTCACGTATATAGGTAGGTGCTTTTAAAACTTACAGCGCTGGGGCCTTTTTGTGAACAGCGCGGGATTCTTTTGACATAGGACTTCGTTCGGCCTTTTTGCGAACTGAGCGTGATTCGATTTACATAAAGGGACTTCGTTCAGCATTTTTGTGAACTAAGCTTGCATTTTGTGAGCGGGGTAACAGTGGGAAGCCGTGCAGAAGCCTCCGGACCCTTCTGCTTACGCTGTTTTTTACCTACACGAGCAGGCAGAGCAGCCGGCTCGTATTTCCTTTCCTTCGATCACCCCGCTTACGATCGCCCACAGAGTCTACATGGTATTCTGAATGTCATATGCTGGTGTGCGCTCTGTTGGATTCTGCGTTGAATTGAAGGCCTGAGTTGGTATGCAAGTGGTTTGTGGTATGTGTTGAGTTCTTTCCTTGAAGGTTGTGCCGATGTTCTTTAAAGTTTTCAATGACATGTATTTTGACATATATGGATTATGAACCTGTGTGATCCACAACGGGATGGTCAATAGAAGAGAAATGGTAATGAATGAAGATGACGTGTGTATACCATGTTTACTTTTCCAATACTAAAGTTTATCTCTCATATTTGAATTGATATCAATAAAGAAGCATCAGAAAAAGAATTCGATAAAGATTATGATAACAATAAGTTGTGGAACATGATCAAGGATACGAGCTCAGCCAACACTATTCCACTTATAAACATTTCTAGAAAGATACTCTCGAAGCTCTCGGAGGTGTTAGGAGTTTTTGAACAGAATTTTCTACACCATTGGTGTTGCTCGACCCTTTAGCTTTAACAAGGGAATCAAGCCTTATATGTCTATCACTTTGAGTTGATAATTTTTAAAGGAAGGAGGCCAAAACCATAGTATAATATACCAAGTTTATACATTGCATTCCCTTTCTAGGCCTGATATTCAATAATTTGGAAATCATCATCTTCCTCACCACGTGACTTCCTTAATGCTTCTTTGTTCTCTTTAGCTCCATCATTGATCCGTACTGGTTCAACCAATGGTGATCCATTGAAACTAAGAAAGCTAGCCACTACTACAGATGCAAGTTCTGCATAAAGCTTAACAGATTTCTCATACATCTGTTGTTGATAATAGGTATAGGCCAGTGTCATCTTAGATTGAAAGTTTCCACCTTCTACTCAGCAAAATTTCAGAAAGCAATAAGGCAAACACCCTCCATTGGCTACATCGTATTTCCTATTCTACTGCCATTGGCTTATATGCTCAGATTGAAGTATCGAGATAGTATATTGAAGTTGGTATTGAAGTTTTTTTTAATCAGTTTTTATCTAATCATGAAGGTAGAAAGTTGAAAATTAAAAGCAGCATTTTCTGGAGGAGAGCTCAGTCATTTCCTGCCATTAGAACTATTACACTTTGATTTTAATAGTGGTGCACTTGTTATGGCTCTAATTGGTGGTGTATTAGAGTTTCTCAAAACTCTGATACAATCTACTGTCGAAGACACAGTTAAAATCAACAAGAACACTCTTTGTGACATTAAAGCATGTCTGCAGAATACACAGGAAAAAATAGACTTTTTGGAGCTTGAATCTCAGCTTCAGCGAGCAGAATTACAGCAGTGGAGTCATCATTCTGAACCTGTTTCTGTTCAGAAGATTGAAACAGACTCCCATAAACAGCAAGTCAATAATGTTACAGTGCATTCAAATAAAGCAGCAATTGTACATGCAGATGCAGAAACTCAGTCTGCACTTCCCAAGCCCATCATTAGACCTTGGGAACAACTTGTCCACAAAAAGCACAGAACTGGTCTTGGATATGACAAGGACTTGTCCTTTCATATTCCAAACTACGCCAAGCCCATTCAATTTCAGAGTGTTGGATTCATTCATGACAGTTCACCTGCTCCTCATGACAGTTCAGCTTCAGCTGTTCCAGATTCTGCCCCTCTTCCACAGCAACAACAACAACAAAAACAACAGATTGTGAAATGCCAACACTGTGACCGAGTTGGCCATTTGAAAGATCACTGTTTTGATCTTCATCCATGTAAGCATTGTCATAAAACTAGTCATTCTTCACACAGATGCTTCAGAAATAAACATCCTGCAAGAACAAAGATTCATCTTGGATGGATCGCTTCTTGGCAATGGTCATCAACAGCCACGAAGATATTCCAAACACATATCAAAACTTGTTCCAGAGTATTGAACAGTCTTGCAGTTGAGTTTTCTCCATCATCTCACCTTGTATCTGACAGGGGGGGAAATGATGGTCATCTACAAGCTTCAAAGTCACATCAAGCGAGCCTGAGCCACAACATGTCACACCAGATTCAGAGTTGTAGCCAGAAACAAAGATGCCCGTGAACATGCCTTCAGTTGGCAATCTGGGACACTTTTTCTAGCAGAAGACTTCAGCTTCTTGCCAGTTTGGAAGAATCCCAGGAACAAAATTGAGAACACTTCCTCTAGCAGAAGACACCAGCTTCTTGCCAGATTTGGAAGAGTTCCAGGAATTGCATTAATCATTCCAGAGTTGTTGGTTATCCTTAAACCATCATAGGTTGATACTTCCCTTTTCAGGTTGAAGTTTTACCTTTTATGCGAGGTGAGGCCTCCCTTTTATGGTTGAAGGTTTCCCTCTTTAAAACAATAGGATCACTTCCTCTAGCAGAAAACTTCAATTTCTTGCCAATTTTGGAAGAGTTCCGGGAACTGCACTAAGCGTTCCAATGTTGTTGGTCATCCTTAAACCACTACCCTTTATACCAAAATTTCAGAGAGCACATTGAGCCTAGTGTTTCCATGCATATTTGCACATTTTTTATTACAGCTCTCTTCTTGGACTCATACATAACCCTTCGGATTAAGGGGGGGAATGTTGGACACCTAATCCTAAATGGGTTAGTGTGGAAGCCGAATGGACAAAAGGAGTCCAAGAGACCTTGGGATGTGGAACCCAATGGTCAGATATTGTACTATAAATGTATATCCGTTGTTAATAAAAATTGTACTGCATGTTTTATCTTTCATATTTTCTCTTGATGCCCATGTGTGTTTAACAAATACTGATCTCATCTAGTATTTCCAGCCTCAAGCCATTCATGTATCTCACTGTCTTCTCTGGAGTATCATCAGTATAACCAGCCCACAAGTTTACACGATAAAACTCCTCTGTGTATTCCTTTACGGTCATACCTTTCTGTCTTAAATTCTGCACCCGTCGATAAAGCTCAACCTGATAGTCTTTAGGCAAAAATCTGCCTTTCAGTTTTGCCACCATCCTTGGCCACTTCCTTATCGGTAGTGTTACACTAAAATTTGTCACCATGACTATTTGCAGTCAGTATGGCTCCATCAATTGTCATACTGTCCTCCTTGGCGAGTCTTATACCTCTACTCCTCATGTCAAACTCCTAGAAAGAGAGAAAGTCCTTAAAATTCAATATAACTCTGGTTACGCAGTTTCTCTTACCCTTACCTGCGTATACGCACCTCAAGTTCACAATACCTGCATACTTGTACGCTTTGTCTGTAAACGGGTGGGTGCGTACTCCTGTAAAGGTCAAAAGGCGCAAGTTTTACTTCAAAAAAGTTACGTGTGGCCAAATCTAGAGCATTCTAGAAGATGGTTTGACGTGGATTGAGCGCCTCCAGATGGTTCATGCATCCCAAAGAAAGAGGAACTTATCCCATGAAGAGGGGAGCTATCCCATTGAAAGAGGGGCTTATCCCATCCATGGTGGACCTGATTAACTTCCTCCAAAGCATTATAAATATAGGCATTGGGCTAGAGGGAGGGGAGGTTGAAAGCTGAACATTCCTAAGGGTAGATGCTGCTGAAATTAGGACTCCCTTATAGAGCTTGAGAGGAGAGATTCCAATCCTTTCTTAACTTCATTTGGAAGTGGGTGAGCTGATCAAAGTAGAGGGACCTGCACAACACCAAGGCACTGGTTGTAAGGTTTCTTTTGTTTCCAATTAATACAATTAAGTTCATTTTTCTCAACAAGTTGTTATATATAATTTGTTTCATAAACTCCTTGGTCTTTATGATGAATATGTTTTATTATATGAGTTATTCAGGTGCTATGTAATCGTTTTCTTGTTAGTGAATGCAGGCTTCAAGGAAAAGGAGGAGCTCATCTGGATCGGAGAGGCTTGGCTGCTACAAACAGCGTTGGACTAAAGGTATGCTTTAAACACCTGGTTGCTTTTATTTTAAATGCATATTTAGGGAAAGATAGTGCTTGATTGTTTTGTTTGTCACTAGAAAGCCTTAGCTTCTAGGGAGGTCAATTTTGTCCGCAAAATTGACTCTTTCCGCATAACAAAATGGCAACTCCGCTGGGGATTCCATGGATTTGATTGATTTCTCTTTTGATTGACACTTTGATTTGAGAAAAGTCGATTTCTTTCTAGTTTTTGACTGATTGAGTGTGAATTTGGGTGGAATAGCTTAGGGTTGAGTTAGATTTTTATTTTTCTTGGTTTTGAGAGCAGTACGCACCCTCTACGTTAAGCACAGTGCGTACCTGTACGCACTTCTGCTTTGTACACAGAGCGTGGCCGCACCTGTGCAAACAGGCTGCCTACTTACCCTGTCAAAAGTTTAGAAAATTTCAATTTTTTCCTTTTTACCTATTAGATTTTTTTTATAGTTTGTTTATTGCTGCCCAGATCCACTGGTTACCTATCAGAAGTTTTCATCTAAGCTTGTTTCATTAGCATCAAGGGTTTTAGTGAAATTCATAGAAATTCTAGCCCTAGGTTTGATTTTTGCATTGGTCTTGTAGTGAATTTGGCTTTAGAAGTTGTAAAAACCTTGTATATCCCTGGTCTTTTCAGTCTTCTTAGGAGTCGGAGCTTTCGTAAAATCCACCTTTGCGAGAAACCTACCTTTGTGTTGTCTCTTTGCGGAATTTCGAGAAGGCTTGTTTGTTAAGCTGTGAATTTCATTCTTAAGAAAAAGAACAAAAGCTTTTTATTTTTGTTTTTGACTGGTTTATGATTCTGCGTGAATTAGTCCTTGGTTGAATTGTAACTGAGTAAAACAACCTGGAATTATATTTTGTAGGCTTTTACCTCATTAGATTTGCTTTTAGGTAAATTTCTCTTAGATTTGCTTTCAGGTAAATTTCTCTTAGATTTTCATAGATTTTAAAATTGATTTTTGTTAAGTAGTTTTATATGCTTTGTTAAAATAGGAAAAAATACAAAATCTCTTTTGAGGAAAGTTTGTTTTAGTAGCATTTGAAGTCTTTGAAAAGAGAAAGGAAGTTTTCGTGAAATAATTAGTGGTCATGTGTTGTGTGCTTTGGAAAAGATAAAGAGATTGCTTCTTTGATTTTCATTGCCAAGAAAGTTGTTTTTATAAATTTTGCATTCTCCAACTCTCTTAGCTAGGGAATTCATTGAAAAGGAAAGATAGTTTAAATCATCTTAGGTGCATCTTTTTAGTGGATTTGAGTCGAGTCTACACACCATCAGTTTCATCTCCGCCACCTTTTGTCCTAAAGAAAAGCCATAAAAATTAACGCTTAAAGTAAAATTAACTTAGTAACTTTTTATTTACTAGGGCTCTGAAACACCAACATAGATCAGGCTAGTGTCTTGGAGTAGGAGAGTAATTAACTCTCCAAGACAGTAAAAGCAAAGAAGTAGCTCATCTTGCGATAGGATAAATCCAACTGTTACATTTATGCTCTGGGAAAGCTCCTCTTAAAGGAGAAGCACGAGATCGTGTCAGAACCAGTGAGGGGATCAATCCTCCTTCATTGGGAACGACGCCAGATATGCACGTACTACAAATGGTAAACCTCGGATTAACCATTGTCGAGGAGCCTGGGGTCACTTGTCGGTAAACCTTGGATTATTGTCAAGGAGCCGGTAAGGGGATTGAGGTTGTTACTCTGCCCTTCGTGCTATCGGATCGTAGATTGTTCCCCCAGGTATATTTGTTGTTGTTGGTGACATTAGTGACTATTATCTTTAGGGTTCTACCCAAGGTGACGGTGGAGGGAAGATCCCACTGTACCTGGAGCAGACATCGGCTAGACTCACTTGGATTTTCTGGGGGGTTCACTTCACTCGAGACGGTTAAAGTGGAGGAACTTGTGCCAGTCTATTCATTAAGTAGGTTGTCGGGGTAACTGTTCCACCCGCCACTTCTATACTGAATTCTACGATGTTGGGCTTCATCACCAACTAGTGTTTTCGGTCCAGAAGGTTACTGTTTGTGTGTGGTTTGACACCCTAGATTCTTTAGGCATGTGATTCGAATTTGTTTGGTTCTTTAGAGACTTTATGCGGTTTGTTTTGAGATTTTACTTTGTTTGCGTGTACAGTAGTTAAAAGTTTTAACTATGGTTGAATTACCGAGACAGTCCCGTAGACTTCGGGGCCAGTCTCCTGAGGTTGTAACCGTGGCCGATTTGTTGAGGAAGTCCCGTAGACTTCGGGGCCAACCTCCTGAAGACGTTCCGGGTCATTACGAAGGTTTGAAAGTCCTCGTAACTCCTAGTGGCAGTAAAGTAGGGTCACCTGAAGAAGGAGAGTCTTCGTTGGTTGTTCATCCTGATTACCAAACTCTAGAAATAGGTTATAATCCTGAAGCTATTTCGGTTTCCAAACTTGCTGGTAGTTTTTCATCTACTAGTGATTAGGCAAAGAACCTGAGATATCTAAACCTGTTACTCCAACAACGGGGTTAGTCTCTCCAACTTCTAGTGCTCCTGATTCACCTAGGGTAGAAAGAGTCATCACCGAAAATCTTCCTTCTGGTTTGATAGCTATTGAAGAGCTTGCTCCGGAAGAAGAAATAGGCATCCCTATCCCTGAAAATCAACCTACTATTGATTTAAGGGAGCGTGAATCCATTTTTTACAGTCCACCTAGAAGTACTACTTGGTATCTTTCTTTAACTTATTATTTGGACAACTTAGGGTTAAACTGTTTTTCACCACCTCGTACTCCTTATCCACCTAGAGGTTTTTATACTCCTGTAAATATGTCTGGTCAGTCGTCCATGTTTACTCAATCGCCTGAATCCTTTTTGTACGGCGGTCCTTCTGTTCCCTCTGTGTATCAGTCACTTTCTGGTACTTTTGCGGGAGCGTCTCCTCAACCCATTGAACATGGGTTATTAACTGGAAACAATGGTAATAAACCGTTGAGCGTAGGAGACATTTTTATGATGTCAGGTTCTATTCCCAGTTCTCAACCTCAAGGTGGCCAGTTACCGCCTGGGGGGCAGCCTCAATTAACACCTAGGGGGCAACCTCAAGGTACACAAATTGCGTCTGGGGAGCAACCTCAAGGACAGTATGTACCCGTGATGCAGTACATTCCTCAAGGTCAACCCCAGACTCAATATGTACCCCAAGGTCAACCTCAGTATCAATTTATACCTCAAGGTCAACCCCAGTATCAGTACATGCCTCAAGGGTATCTACCCCAAGGTCAGTACTCGAATCAAGGTTTCCAACCACCCCAAGGTCAATCTTATGTTCAAGGTATGGGAAATGTACCTTTCAATTATCAATCCTACCCTCAATCCAGTTATGGATCTCAATATCCTCAACCTGTTATGGGTCAATACCCAGGAATGAACATAGTGTGGGATCCATCGCAAATTCAACAGGTATTGCAGCCAAGTGTACAGTTGTCATCTCAAACTGGACAACCCTTAGTTTCTGGTTCACCCCAACAACCAGTCCAGTCTAATATTTAAACTTTTGTACCTTCGGTAGTTTCTCAGTCTGGGCCTATTGCACCTAGTACTCCATCTCAAACAACTGCTGCAACTACCGCAACATCTGTTCAATCTACCCCACCTACTTCTGGAGTATCGACAGCTCCGGTTTCTACTATCTCTGTAACTACTCCTCAGATATCTTTACCATCGTCTGGATCCACGATTCAAACTACGATTCAGATGCCTATAGGACAACCTGGTTTAAGTACGGTTGTCACAAGTCAACCACAATACACTTATCAACCGTACGAGGGACAGCACCAATTCGGTCCTACTGTCCAGCAGCTAGTTTACCAGTATCAACCGTATCCTGGGTACACTTATCAACGATCACAACAACCCCGGTACAGTCCGCTTAATCCTAGTTTTCCGGGAGGATACAATATCCTGAACGCAACTCCTATTCCAAGTTATCCCAGATATCCTCCTCCTGGGGCTGGTATCGTGACCCAGAGTTTTAGGGATCCTAATCGGCAGTTACCGTTTATCTCAACTTTGGACTTGCCTGATTTGTCACGCCTAACGAACGATCCAATAAATTATCTTCCGTTTTGGCCGCCAATGCCGAATAAGTTGCCCAGTGACATTCCCAAGTTCGAGAGTAGGTCTGGAGAGGACCCGTCGAATCATGTGATGACTTACCACCTCTGGTGTGCCTCTAATTCCATCTCGGATGATTCGATCCGCTTACGTCTTTTCCAGCGCACTCTCATTGGTCTTACGGCCAAGTGGTACATTGAGTTACCACGGGCCTCTTTTTATAATTTTAGCCAGTTAGCTACCTCGTTTTTAACTCATTTTCAGTTTCCGGTCAGATATGATAATGGCACGGAGTTACTAACTTCGTTAAAGTAATCGAAGTCCACTTATATTTCCGATCATATTCATGAATGGAGACGTCGAAGGCGGTTAGTGAAAGTTTTTATCCCGGACCAGATCTTAGCTGAATGGTTTGTTAAATCATTGTTACCGAAGATTACTAAAGACGTAGCTAAGGCCGGAGTAGTTACTGAGGAGCAAGTGATTGCTCAAGCGCAGTACCTTGACTTAGTTTATACTCAGTCAGGTACGTTACACAAAAAGATCCCAGATCTTCCTAATTCAAATCAAATCGCTGCCGCTCCTTCGGGATCTCATGTTGCTGATGGCATGATTGGTACGGTGAACACTAAAAGCAAGAAGAAATCCTCAAAGAATTCTTCTCCTATTATAACCTTGCCTGATTCCCCGACAGGAGATTCTTCTGCTGAGGTTTCCGTCGATATTCACGCTTTAGAGTCATCTACGGCTAAATCAAAATCCGGTGGAAAGAAGAAAGGGAAGAAGAAGAATAAAGCAGACAAAGCTCCAAAGGAGAAAACTGAAAAGTCGGAAACCAATGACGAAAAACGCAAACCTCGATATCCTTGTCTTATTTGTGAAGAGGATCATTTTACAAGAGATTGCCCTCATCGGGCAGAGGTTGCAAAAATCATCAAAGGTTCCCAAACTCCTGCGGTTTTGAAAGATCCATTTCCAAAGCAGGATAGTAAAATCATAGGTTCTTCCTCGAGTGCCAGTGAAGAACCCATATTGATGATGTCTCATGTAAGGATTGCGACTCGATCGCAAGATTATGGTAGTAAAGGTCATGTTGATGGCAAAGAAGCAGAATCTTCTCATTCTAATCCATCAACCTCAGCTCCCGGTTCCGATCCACTACAGATCGAGAAACCTAACCTGGACTTAGTAATCAAATCGCCCGCCAAGGGTATACTTCGAAAGTCTGCTTTCAATCCACATGCGAGAGTGGCCCAGAATTATAACATTGTTGAGGACTTAGCTGTTTCAGTCTCAGCAATGTCGGCTTTGGAAGTGTTGCAATCATGCCCAGCACAGCGTAAATTACTTTTTTCAGCTATAGGAGCTGTTGATGTTCAGGACCCGAACCTAATAATCTTTGATCTAGAAAATAGTACACCACGTTTACCTCATCAAATGGCTTTCCAGATCCCAGTGATAGTCAAAAACAGGCCTATTCATCGGACTGTAATTGATGAGGGAGCTTCCACATGTATTATGTCGATACAGTGTTGGAGATCGCTTGGTTCTCCTTCACTGAATCAATCCCCGACAATTCTTAAGGCCTTCGATGGCCGTGGGTTTCATCCTTTTGGCATTCTACAGGATTTGCCTATAGGGGTTGAAGGAAAAACCGTTAGTCTAGATGTGGAGGTGGTTGATGCCCCTCTAGACTACAACCTTCTCTTGGGTCGAAGTTGGTCTTACGTTATGACAGTGGTCGTTTCATCGGTCTTTCGAGTAATAAAGTTTCCACATAATGGAAAGATCGTAACAATAGACCAGCTGGTTTACTTTTCATCTGACCCAGCCTCTTCAGACAGTATTCAGCATGTCGGTAAAACGACTATCCCATATAAGGATGTTGGAGTAGGATTAGTTAAAGATGCCGGTTTACTGGGAACTTTTCCTTTCCCTCCAATCAACGCATTGTCTTCATTTGCATCCATTCATATGATTACATCAGACACCATTGTTTATGACGATCCTTGGATCGTTCCTTCTGAATTTGAGATAGACTCATTTGGTGACGCTATGCCTTTGAGTCCATGTGAAATTGCCTATGAAGCCGTGCAGTCTTTTACCGACCCGTGTTCAACCAAAATCGACCAAATGAATGTGGTCCGTGAGGAATCACTTTTCACATCAACCTCGGAGTTAATAGCGTTTCCCGAAGTTGTGTCATCTGACGAGCAACTTCGTGAAGTCCTATGTGTAGACGATTTACCATGGGAGAATCTCCATCACAGATCTTCGTTTTTACCTGAGGATGATCGTTTTGAAAATGATTTCTCATCAATCTTTACAGCTGAATATGTCAAGGAAGCTCAGAATCCCATGAAACATCATGATTCAGAGCTAAATTTGGGAAATATCTCTCGAACTATTCCCATTGACATTTCGGTTAAGCCTGGAATTCTTGAGAACATTCATATAGGTTCCTCGTGTACATATGACAAAATTCAGACATACAAGGCCCTATTTCAAGAATTCTGCGACGTGTTTGCATGGTCCTATGAGGAAATGCCAGGAATTGATCCCGCGATTGTTGTTCATGAGATCAAGACTTACCCGGACGCTAAACCCGTCCGGCAACGTTTGCGTCAGATTCACCCATGAAAAGCGGCTGCAATTGATTGAAAAACTGTTGAAAGCAGGTTTCATTTATCCGATCCCGTTAACGGATTGGGTATCGAATATTGTTCCGGTTAACAAAAAACAGGGAACAATAAGAATATGCATCGATTATAGGGACATTAATCGAGCTTGTCCAAAGGACAACTACCCAACCCCCTATATCGATCAAATAATTGATGATTGTGTCGGCAGCGAAATATTTTCCTTTATGGACGGTTTTTCTTGTTACAACCAAATCAATATTCTACTTGTCGATCAACCAAAAACGGCTTTCATTTGTCCATGGGGAACATTTTCTTATTTCAAATTACCTTTTGGGCTTAAGAATGCCGGGGCAACTTTTCAAAGGGCGATGTCTTATGCGTTTCATGACATCAAGCACATTGTGTAACCGTATCTCGATGATTTTCCTGCTCATTCGTTACATCGAGCTGATCACCTTGTCCATTTACGAGCAATCTTCATGAGGTGTAGGCATTATCATATTCGGTTGAACCCACACAAATGTGTCTTCTGTATAGAAGTGGGACGATTGCTAGGATTTGTAGTTTTGAAAGCCGGCATTCACGTCGATCCCTCGAAGGTAGAAGCTATCATCAAATTGCCTCCTCCTTCGAGTCTTCGCCAACTCCAAAGTTTGCAGGGGAAAGCAAACTTTTTACGACGATTCATTCCTAACTACGCCGAGGTTACAAAAGGTTTTACACGGTTGTTAAAACAAAATACTCAATTTTCTTGGGATGAGATCGCTCAGAAATCTTTTGATGCACTCAAGCACGCGTTGACCCATGCACCGTTGCTGCATCGTCCCAACTACAACCAGGATTACTTTTTGTACCTCGCCGCCTCCCATTCCACCATTGGAATGGTCTTAGTTCAGGAAGATGAATTCGGAACGGAACATGTGATATATTACCTTAGTCGAACGTTAAACCTAACTGAGCTAAAATACTCACATGTGGAGAAATTGGCATTGGCAGTCGTTCAAGCTGTCCAACGTTTTCGTCACTACATTTTACTTCGTAAAACTACAGTCATTTCGGATTGCAACCCTATGATCTACATTTTGACTAAACAATTGCTAGGGGGCAAGTACTCTAAATGGATTGTTATCCTGCAGGAGTTCGACTTCGAGTTTGAGAAATCTAAGTCTAAGAAATCTTTAGTTTTTGCAGAGTTAATGTGTGACTTCCCGCATGCTGACACGGAAACTGTGGCAGAGGAGCCCATTGCGGACGAATCTTTGTTTCTAATCAGCACTTTAGATCCATGGTATGGGGATATCATCATCTATCTCCAGACCCAATCCTTTCAGCCCGAAGTTTCAAAGTTGGAACGTCGGAAAATTCGATTCCAGTCCCAACAGTACAAAATTATTGGAGATACTCTTTATCGCCGTGGGGCGGACTTGGTTTTTCAACGTTTCTTAACTCACGAAGAGGCTGAAAGGGTTCTAAATGACTGTCACTCTGGAGCTTGTGGCGGTCATATGTCTGGGTATGCCACAGCCCAAAAGATATTGCGCGCTGGCTACTTCTGGCCGTCCTTGTTTAAAGATTGTATTACTGCGGTCCGAAAATGCCACAACTGTCAAGTGTTTGATCGAAAGATGTGCGCTCCACCTGCTCCTCTCCACCCTATAATTTTCGTTGGTCCTTTTGCCAAATGGGGTATTGATTTTATTACATGTAACCCTCACTCGGCTGGGGGGCATGCGTATATCATCCTTGCGGTAGATTATTTTACTAAGTGGGCCGAGGAGATGCCTACATTCGAGGCAGACAGCAAGACAGCTGCAATTTTCATGTTCAATCATATAATTGCTAGGTTTGGTGTCCCACAAGCGATAATCACTGACCATGGGCGCCATTTTCGAAACTTTATGATGACAGAACTTACAGGCCAGCTTGGTTTGCGTCATGATAGCTCAACTCCTTATTATCCACAAGCGAATGGTCTGGTTGAGTCCATCAACAAAGTTTTAGTTATCATGATCCGAAGAATCATTGGTATTCATCGGTCGAATTGGAACAACATGTTATTTTCAGCGCTTTGGGCGTACCGAACCTCAGTGAAAACATCAACAGGGTTCACTCCTTTCCAACTAGTTTATGGTTTGGAAGCTGTGCTACCCATTGAATGTGAAATCCCGTCACTGCAAATGACCGTCGAGATACTTCCAGCTACTTCCGAAGAGGAAAAGCGTTTATTATACTTAGCTCAATTAGATGAGAATCGACGTGATGCTGCATTGGCGATCGAGACTCACACAAAACGTATGAAAGCTCAGTATGATCAAAATGTGATCCCTCGAAATTTTTCGGAAGGAGACCTAGTGTTATTATATGATCAAGCTAATGATAAATTAGGTGCTAGAAAATTCGTTCCTATGTGGCATGGGCCCTATATTGTCAAGCGAAAGCTAGCAAAAGGGGCCTATGAGTTGGTAGACTTTGACGGGGACTCTTTGGGTAAACCCAGAAATGGACTTTACCTAAAGAGGTATTATGCTTAAAAGATGGGTATGGAGATTTTTAGTTAGGTTATTTTTTCTTTCTAGCTGGTGTGTTTGTTAGTTTAGACAGTGTGCTTAGCTTAGAGAGTGTGTTTTTCGTCGTTATTCTGGCTTATCTTGGTTTTACTCTTGATATTGCAGATGTCGATGCCTCTCCAAACATACATTGGTTTCGCTGATGGTGCTTGTCGTAGTACACGGAATATCTCTTCCGTAGCTTGGGTTATCTATTCGCCCTCTGACGAGTTAGTTTCTATGCATGGGGTAAGCCTCGGTCAAACAACGAACAACATTGCCGAATACAGTGCAGTGATTGAGTTATTGTCTGAATCTATTTCATTTGGGATTCGAAGTTTGATAGTGAGGTTAGATTCTGAACTCGTTGTATTACATCTTAATATAGTGTACGCCATTAGAAATCCAGTGTTATTAAGGTTATTTTTGAGAGTCCGTCTCTTGGAATGTGAATTTGATTACATTGAATATCAGCATATTCCAAGGTCTTTAAATACATTAGCAGATGAAATTGCTTCTCGAATGTTGAATAGACATTTGCAATAATCATACATGTAAATTTAAAAACATTTCATTACACATGTTTAACAAAATAAGCCGGTAATAATGATATATATATAGGAGTGTGTCAAAAATACATCGTCTTCGATCATAGGTTGAGAAACACCTTATGATCGGCAAAAATGATAAGTACAAAAAACCAAAATGTCACATGTGTCTACAAAACGACCATCCAATCACTGGTGATGATCTCTATATGACACCACTGCACAGGCCCCCCTACACAAGAACCTCCTAAAAGGTCCTGGGACCCCGACTACATAGCGCTGAAGCCTGATTGGAATGTCATCTATGGTAGTCTCCGGTATATCTGCTGTAAGACGCTCTAGGTCATGTTCCAACTCAGCTAAAGTCTCTGTGGCCTCGTCCTGTGGGGCCGGTGCCGCTGCAACTGGTATTCTCCTTTCGAAAGGTCGGAGATTGGCTAGACGACGTGGGCCTACATCTGCATTTTGAAAATTATTACTATCATTTTTGAGACGATATAAAAAACAAAAAAAATAGATAGTTTAAAACTTGTGGAAAATGAATTACCTGTATCATCCCATTGTTCTCCCAATGGAAGAACCATGTCCGGATCTCCACAAAAATCAACTCCGGCATAAGGAAAATCCTGTATAGAAAAGACCTGGTCTTCTAACCAATGAAATTACTCCTAAGTAAATCGAACAACCTCCGTTCCCTCATAAGGATGACGGGCCATAACCGCAACCCATCGCATCAATTTGGGCTCTCGAGGAAGCCCAGCCTCAAGAGTGAGTTGCTGTGGGATCAGCATCGGAACCCTCTCTAAGCCAAAACTCACAACTAAAGGCCCATAACCAAAAGTCTTCAGTTGTCCGTTTTTGGCTCTAGTCAGTTGGCCTTTTACATTGGCCAACACAGCATCACACCAGTTGAAAATGGTGCCTCGATAGCAGTCAAACCCCATCTGCATCTGGGATCCAGTGGCAATGTGTAAAGCGGCAGCCCCGCAAAGTCTGGTAACTGTAAAAGCAATCACCATAAGTTTAGGGTGGGATATAGTTTTGATCTCTATCCCCTTCTCCTAAGTCTGAGTGTTACACCACTCTAGTCGGAGACTAGCGATGGACTGGCCACCCGGCCTAGTCTCGAACAGAGTCAAGTGTTCGCCTCTCTTGGGCAAACCAGTGAGAAAGAAGATATCTGCGGGCTCCATCTCGAGCTGGTGCCCTCCAATATAAAAACATTGGTCCTGAACGTTCCATCTTTCTACCAGCCATTCTAGAAATCTCACTTGGGTCCTCATGCCAGGTATGGCCCAGAATTTATAAAGGCTGCATGCCTTCAAAGCATCAATTGACGGTTGATGATTAATGGCAGCCAAATCAACAACTTCGTGCTCTCTCTCGCGCCAATCAAGCATGGTAAACAATCTACACACCAGAAAACATCCATTAGAGTCCGTAAAATCAAAAAAATTTGGTCCAATTTGGAGAATTTGGGGTTTGAAAACACGTTTCGCGGGGTACGCACCCCGCCTTTAGGAATAGAGCGTGGGTACGCAGGTTCCCTTAAGGCAAGGTGCGTACGCCCGATATTTTCCCAACTGAGAAAATGTCGGGGTACGCAGGTCCCTAGTGTGGCACCTGCGTACCCCGAAAGGCGGTTCTTGAAACCCCAAAGCCTCCAAAAAATGAAATCTAGGGCCTAAAAAGAATTCTAAACGGATGAAAATGAAGAGGAGGATGTTGTAGAATACCTAAAAGAGACGGCGTTCGATTTCGACGGTCGGATTCTCCGCAGTGTCCACGGGAAGTTTCTTGCCAAAAGCCCTTTTTCTCTCCTCAACAGTAAAATGGTAAAAATGAATTGGTAAAAGCCCTTTTTATAGGTTTTTTGGGTAAATAAATGGTAAATTTGTTTATTTTCACCATGAAAAGGTATTTTTTAAAGTATTTTTATCTATCTTCAACAGGTATGAGTAATGTGTTGCTTTTTGTGCAGGATAAAGGATATTCAGAGAAAATTGTCATTTTTTACAAACAAAAACATCAGAGTCATCTTTAAGCCCTTTTCTAACTCCTAAAATATGAAAAGATTGCCGAGCATTTCTTTTACACTCGTTAAAACGGAATTAAAAGACGGTCCTCTTATAGCCCTTTTCTGACCGTAAAAACATGAAAAGATTGTCGGATTTTTGTCGTTTCAAATTCGATATTGGAAATAAAACGACGTGTCCTTGATCGCTTTTTACTTTTCAAGTCAGAGACACTAATCATGAAAGTACTCCTTGGTCGTAAAGATCAAGAGGTTCTCTCAAGTATTATTTTATAATTTTTCGAGCTTGGGAGACACAAATTTACGAAAAAGGTCAACCCTGGAGTCTTCTTAAGTTTTTTCAGACTCTCTAAAATTGAAAAACGTCGAGTTTCTCCTATACTGGACTCGTTAAAATTTCACAGTAAAGGACCTGTTCAATTACGAACAGGAACGGACCACTCCTTCTTAGGGTTCGAATCTAAACTAAGTTTGACTCATCCGAAGGATGAGCTTATAATCAAGCATATGTTATCCTCCTCAAGCTTGTAAAAAATAAAGAGGTACTTGCCAGAAATGGTGGGGGAAAAGAGAGAGAAATGAGCCTATTTGTTATCTTTTGTCTCAGAAAAACCTTATCACCACTCTTGAACACGACACTTTTCATTCACCTGGGTTGGGAAATCATTTGCCTAATAGTTTATCAAACCACATTGAAAATCTTCAGCCGATTTTCGGGTATTAACTTTGGGTCAATTGTCACCAAGCCATCTGTGGTGTCGTTATGTGTTCAAGAGGTCACTGCAAATAAACCATTCATCTACAAAATACCTGTCATCCATCTTGACCATCCCTGAGTCAGTCTTTACAGCTACATTTCTTCAACTTGATTTATGATTTCATGTTGTGGGCTTGCCTGCAACGGATCGCTTTCTATCTACATCAGCACATTATCTAGAAAGATGATCTAGAAATCGTCAGTACCTTGAGATCTGCATGCCTCAATGGCAGGGTTCTCGCCTTTGACGACAGTTTACATCATTGACTTTCAATCGAAGGATTCCGTGACATGTTCGACATCAACACATTCATTCACATCTCACAGATTGTACTGGGTACTTTGAGAGCCATTGACATCACTGGTGGTTTCTCTCACACTTGTTAATAGTTTACATCATCGACTGGTAATCAAGTGGTTTCTACCATGTTCGACATGAACTCATTTATTCGCATGGATAGAATCGTACTATTTCGGGAAGTAGAAATGAAGACCCTGGATCTAGTTTCAGGCTGCGAGGAGTTTTGTATTCATTATATAGTAGACTAATCATAAACAGATGGCTGTGTCCATACTGTATCTACATGAGTCTATGATTATGATGTACTGCGAAATCATTCCTATATCAGAGCAGTAGTTAGTTTGTTAGTTAAAGTTTTCAATCTGAGTATGGGAATGCCTACCTCAGCGATGATATGATCTCATATATGTATTTTGTGTTGAATATTTGCAGGTTCCAACTGGGCTCTCCACAAGATAATCCTTGAAATGGTAAAGTGCTTCACCCTTCCTAGATGATATGAAACCCTAATCTACTACAGGCTTCGCACTTTAGGGGGCAATCTGTTACACTAAAATTTGTCACCATGACTATTTGCAGTCAGTATGGCTCCATCAATTGTCATATTGTCCTCCTTGGCAAGTCTTATACCTCTGCTCCTCGTGTCAAACTCCTAGAAAGAGAGAAAGTCCTTAAAAGTCAATATAACTCTGGTTACGCAGTTTCTCTTACCCTTACCTGCGTATACGCACCTCAAGTTCATAATACCTGCATACTTGTACACTCTGTCTGTAAAGGGGTGGGTGCGTACTCCTGTAAAGGTCAAAAGGCGCAAGTTTTACTTCAAAAAAGTTACTTGTGGTCGAATCTAGAGCATTCTAGAAGATGGTTTGACGTGGATTGAGCGCCTCCAAATGGTTCATGCATCCCAAAGAAAGAGGAACTTATCCCATGAAGAGGGGAGCTATCCCATTGAAAGAGGGGCTTATCCCATTCATGGTGGACCTGATTAACTTCCTCCAAAGCACTATAAATACAGGCATTGGGCCAGAGGGAGGGGAGGTTGAAAGCTGAACATTCCTAAGGGTAGATGCTGTTGAAATTAGGACTCCCTTATAGAGCTTGAGAGGAGAGATTCCAATCCTTTCTTAGCTTCATTTGGAAGTGGGTGAGCTGATCAAAGTAAAGGAGAACTCTTGTTGGACCCTGGGAGGGACCTGCACAACACCAAGGCACTGGTTGTAAGGTTTCTTTTGTTTCCAATTAATACAATTAAGTTCATTTTTCTCAACAAGTTGTTATATATAATTTGTTTCATAAACTCCTTGGTCTTTATGATGAATATGTTTTATTATATGAGTTATTCAGGTGCTATGTAATCATTTTCTTGTTAGTGAATGCAGGCTTCAAGGAAAAGGAGGGGCTCATCTGGATCGGAGAGGCTTGGCTGCTACAAACAGCGTTGGACTAAAGGTATGCTTTAAACACCTGGTTGCTTTTATTTTAAATGCATATTTAGGGAAAGATAGTGCTTGATTGTTTTGTTTGTCACTAGAAAGCCTTAGCTTCTAGGGATGTCGGTTTTGTCCGCAAAATTGACTCTTTCCGCATGACAGGTAGCTTGTTCATCCTCTTCCTATCCGCTTGCACACTATCCCACCATAAAGTAGTGTGTCCTTTTAACTTGGTTGCAGCAAATCTGACTCTTTTGTCCTCACTGATCTCTTTGTTTTCAAAATACTTATCTAACTCACTTACCCAATCCAGCAGAACATCTGCGGATAGACTGCCATCATAGTTAGGGATCTCAGGTTTGGGTTTGCTGCTGGCTAACAGTACCGATCTCAACAGTCTTAACTCTGGGGCTTCTTCTGATCCGTTCGTAGCAGTTACTGCCTCCTCTTCACTGTCATCCCCAAGTTCTAGGTCTCTTCTCCTTCCTGCCTCCACTGCTTCCAAGCAAGCAGTAAGGGCCCTCAATTCTTCCCTCAAGCCCTCGTCTGCTACTCTGCGCACACCTCTTCCACGTCCTCGTCTTTGAACCTCCATCTCCCTTTTTTTTCAAATCCTGCTCTGATACCACTTGATGGGGCCAACCCACGTGATCCCGTCGTCAACGCGTTCCACTTGGTGGGTGTACAAATAGATAATAATGTTTAACAAAGATTTTTTTGATATATGCAAATTGTTTAACCGCGTTGAATTAAATGAGGGTTATGGTGATTAGTATGATGGTTTTTGTGTGTTGGACATCTGTCCCTCCTTGGGATTCCACGAGCCCGCCTTGGTATAGGGTTTCACCACCTTCGCGCTCATTCGGTTCATTCGTTATTCTCTCGGTCGTTTGTGTTGTGTGCTCTTGGCGGCCTCTCGCAGCTTCACTGTGGATTTCGTTTTTGTTTATGGTTTGTCCGCCTGATTCTCTGAGCTGTGTGCTCTTGGTGGTCTTCGCGGCTTCAATGTGGGTTTCGTTTTTGCTGTCTTGCTTTACTAGTTCGGGACTCGACCTGGAAGTTTTTCCATTCGTCCGGCAAGGTTTGAAACCCTGGTAAGGTTTGCTCCCTTCGTGGTCTCCTTCTCGAATGTCAACTGTTATGGTATGCTTGGTATCCAACTTGGTATGTCTCCGTCTCTGTGTGTCCTTGTCTCGGTTCATTATCTGTACTTTCCACGAGTCTTATAGTCGGTTGTTGGTTGCGTTGTTCCTGGTAATGTTTCTCCAGCTCCGAGTTCAATTCCTCTACGAGCCCAGCAGAACTGAGGTGGCGAATTCCTTCGTTTCCTCCACCAATTTATCTGGGTAAGTCCCATGTTCTATGCTGGATATATGTGCTCCTTTTTTCTCAATTGTCTAACGTCTTCGGCTCCTCGTGAGCAGGGAAAAACCTAGAGGAGTGGTTGTAATTATGGCTTGCCTCCGTCAGGTAACCAGATATGTATTGATTGTTTTCTTCAACTTTCGATTCCCCTTTGTTCCATTTCACAAGAACTCATTTCATTTGTCGTTTCTCTTTGCAGGTAGAGCCACCCGAGGGTTTTGGTGCATGGAAACTCGGCCATTCCAATTGACCACGAGTAGTGTCGTTTTGTTCGTTAGTTGTTTTCGCTTGGCTTTAGTGTTACAACTGTAGGGTCAGTATATCTTTGGCCTTCGAGCCGCTGTCTGTATTTGATTCTTCTGTAGTTTGTCACTGTCGTTGGGTTATGGTAATGAGTTGAGGACTATGGGGTTTGGCTTCCGCTTGTTATAAGTATGAGTCATATATTTATGAACTGGGTTCGTTCCTTTGTTTCGAACAGAATGTAAATGAGCAAAGAATGGGATGACTGTATTTATGTTTTCTATGAATTCAACTCTGGAACTGATTTGGACTATATTTATAAATTCGCATACCTGGTGTTTACAGAATTTGTTTGCTTATCTGGACTTGCAATTTCCGACTTCGTATCGTTTGTTCACATAAATGATTTTATGTATAATTGTTTGGTTGAGTCTGCTTGTAATCTGGGCGTTGTCACTTCTCCTCTGGTTTCGGTTATCTCCTCTTTTGTTTTATAACCTGTAGTGGTATAACAACAATCTCCACGAAGTAATTTTACACAAATTATTATACACAGTGTTTGGGACGCTGTAGGGATGAATGTGCACAGAAAATTTATATTTTTCTCCTTTTTATTTCTTTGTCAGTCGAACCCTTACATTGTGCTTTGTCCCACTTTTTAATATCAGTTTTCTCAAACTATCACTAACTGTTGTTAGTTATGTTCAATTGGTTGCATCAGTTATTCCTCATGCGGAAATTTTCATGGTCGTCTAGCATATTTTCTTTTCATGTTTTTATAATAGTAAATTAACTGTCTGGAAACAATGACTCTAACTAATTCCTACTATTCCTAATTACAATTTACTACATTAACTTAGGCAACTAAATAAAAGAAGGAAATAATAAATAAAAAAACAAGTACGCTATCCATTCAGTGAATTAACTCCTTCGTTCCCTTTAGAGACCATATCACCTTCACTGTTGTCTTTTCCCTGTCAGCCAGATGCTCCTGCATCAATTGGGAAATGAATTGAATATATTTATTTCATAAGATATTTAACTTGGACTCTCTAAGTAACAAATCCAATCCAATATATTCAAACAAAATATTATTGGGGAACAAATTGAACATAATTGTTACATAAGATCTTAAAGTTAGAACGTCAAATTGTGAATAGAACAGAATTACACATATAACTCATAAAGTTGTCAATTAACAAAAGACTATATTATATTATATTATATTATATGTACAAATTGTGAATATAACAGAATTACACATATAACTTGTAAAGTTATCAATTAACAAGAGAATATATTATCTGTAAACAACAGTGTTTATGTCATTGTTAATATAATGGTCATTGTTAATATGATCTACTAATATCATTAGCAATCCAAGCTCCTAGATCACAAAAATTTATGTTGTTTTTAGCAGTTGGATTATTATTGGATTGTATAACATATTCATTTGAAAGGAACTCCATATATATTATTTTATTTTTTTCAAAATATTATATATCAACACTTGTATATCTTCTTATATTAAAAGTATCAATCCAAGCTCCTAGTTCACAAAACTTTATGTTGTTTTTAGGAGTTGCATCATTACTGGATTGTATAACAATGTCATTTGAAAGGAACTCTATATATATTATTATATTTTTTTCAAAATATTATATATCAACATGTTAAAACTTGCATATCTTCTTATATAAAAATATAAAAATAATACATCTTTATATAAAAATATTTAAATCTAACTATCTAAAATTTATTGCCATCTTATTCACATTAATGGCATCATTTCTTTTTTCTTTATTATCCCTGTTATCCTCATTCAGCTTTGATAAAGCATTAATGGCATATTTTGAAATAATAAATATGAAATGTCATTTCATATACTTTTCGTGAACAAATCACAAAAGTTTATTTAAAAAATCTATAAAATATTTGACATTGCCAAAGTTATCTAAAATAGTGAACTGTATTTAATGTATTATAGAACACATGTTTATGATGTCCTCTCTAATGATTGTTTCTATTGCAAGGGAAATATTGAATTGTATCTAATGTATTATATGACACATCTTTATGATGTATTTTCTAATGATATTTTAACATTGTAAGTAATGATTGTTTCCATTTCCACCTCAAATTAGATGATGTGAATCCAGCTATAATAGGTCATTTGAGTCAATATAACAAGTATTGGATACATGTCCAGAATCGTTACCATGTAACATTTGTAGAGCTTGATCATTAATGGGCATGTATTAATGTCACAGATCATGTATTGAGACATGGAGGTGTTTCCAGCACCACCATGAATATAACTGACATCTCTCAGTTCTTACTCAAGATTGAATGTAGAGAAACCATAAACAATGGAAACGCAAATGGTTTTCTATTTCCTTTTCTTTCTTGTGTGTAGATTGAATTTTAAATTTTAGTTTTAGTTAGCATAATTTTAACAAAATGGCTGGAGAGATTTTTAGTTAGCATATTGTTAACAAAATGGCATAATGGCATGAAAGGGTGGTGGAACGAGTAAGAAACTCAACATAGTGATGATAGATACATCAACCATAGATGTAATCATGATATTAAAATGTTTTGAATCTCATATTTTGTTACACAAGTGTTTATCAATGGTGTGCTCTCCAATTTGTGCAACAACAACACCTCCCCTATTCACTACAAGGAGTGAGTAGATTATTCCCTTGATGGTGACATGATTTTTTTGTTCGAAGTTTGTGTACAAGAATATTGAAGATTGGGTTGTCAAGAAACAAAAATAGTATCATATTTGACAATTTTTGTTTCACGTTTGCTTTTATATATATATATATATATATATATATATATATATATATATAGTTAATAGGCATGGATTGCGTTGCATCCAACATCACTTGTTATTATATGTTGATTGTTGAGAAAGATAAGGTAATGATTAACAAGTTAAAAGAAGAATTAAACAAGGTCTTTGCAATGAAGAATTTAGGACTAGCAAGAGAGATTTTGGGGATGCAAATTATACATGACAGAAAAAGGATGAAATTATGGTTGTTACAACAATAATACCTTGGAAAAGTACTGGAAAAAAATTCACAATAGTTGATGCAAAATCTCTAGGTACACTTCTCATTTCAAATTAACATCTAATTTAACAATGCCCCACTACTATTGAAGAAAAAGAAGAAGTGTTCAAGATTCCATATGCTTCTACAGTAGGAAGTCTTATGTATGTTATGGTATGCACCTGCCCTAACATTAATACACATTCACTGGGAGTAATAAGTAGGTTTCTTACAAACCCGTGGAAGGAACATTGGAGTGCAGTTAAGTGGGTTCTAAGATATATTAAAGGCTCAATTGATTATTGTTTGTGCTTTCAATATACTAATACCTTGTTGTAAGGATTTATAGATGTTGATTTCACAGGTGACGTGGATGTTAGAATATCCACAACAGATTGCATCTATACTTTTGCAAGGGAAGTCTCATGGGTATCTAGACTCCAAAAGCTGGTGGCTCTTTCTATCACACAAGTTCAATATATGGCAACAACGGATGCATGCAAGGAAGTGATTTGAATGAAGAGGTTCCTAGAAGAACTAGGCCTGCAACAAGGAAAGTATGCATTGAATTGTGATAGCCAAAGTGCAATCCATCTTGCCAAAAATCTCGCTTTTCATTATAAGACAAAGCATATTGATGTTATATATCACTCAATTCGCCAAGAATTAGATGATGGGCTACTACAGTTGGAGAAAATACACAAAGGATAATTCTTCTGATATGTTAACAAAAATTTTGCCAATTGATAAGCAAGATATTTGCAGAACCTTGGTTGGCATGTTGCAAAGATGATAAAAGGAGGTTTGGGAAAGCATCAACAAAGAGATAGAAATTTGTATTTGGACTCAACTGAGAGATTGTTGAGTGTCAGACCAAATAAATAAAATAAATGTATAATGTAGTATTATGACTTCTTGAAACTTCTCAAAGTGTTTACAGTAGTGGTTTTAGGTTTGTGGTTTTGGACGTTTTTCATAGCACATTATATTGTGCCAATAATATTTTTATAGATTATTTGATGAGAGACTATTTATATGTAATATGTATTAGACATTATGCTTGGGGTTGATAAGGCAAGACTATTGGAGTGAGTGAAAGCCCAAATAGTTCTAAGTTTTTATTTAATAGGAAAGTAACATATCTCTTTCCCCTTTTCCCAGTAAAGTTTTCAACCTAAATCTATTGCTTATTTTGGTTCTATGATTTTTCTTTCCTAAATCTATTGCTTATTTTGGTTCTATGATTTTTCTTTCAGGTTGTTATGCAGATCTAGGATTTGAATTAACATGCATATAGGGCATTATTCAATAGATTTGATATTTTTGTTGATAAATAATTTTTACCATTCTTATTTTTATGGGTAGATTTCTCAATGATTATTATAATGATGATAACGGTAAAAATGGTAAAAATAATGAAAATAGGGAAAATACAATCAGCCATTTTGATCCACTCATCCCTTGTGGCAGGGATAGCAAATTTTCTTCTGTGACGTATTTTGTTTAATCTTCAAGAAATAGGTTGGTTGGTTTGACCACCTTTCTTTAATGCATAATGCACAATCCATTACCACCATGTTTTATGGGGTTACCAACCAATGTTAATGGTTAGTGGTTAACATTACCCTCTTCTAAAAAACTAATTGACAGAAATACAAAAAATGGCATTGACAAGGTATCAACTTCGTCATGCTTAAGCACTCAAAAGAAATAAGAATTATTACTCTAAAAAATAAATGAATATAATAATAATTATTATTATTGTATTTTGATTGAAGGTTTTTTTTAAGGTTGATTTGCATATCATTGTTATTTGAGAATATTTACATGGTATCTAAGTTTAGTTGTTTAAAGAATTATTCATCAAATTATGGAATCTACTTTGCTTTTAATTTCAAAAAAAATCAAAATTCAATTTTTTACAACCACATATATAAAGATAAACATGTATGATATCTAAACTCACAATATAGTTAGCATTTAGTTAGAATTTATTTTTTTGCAGACGAAGTTTTTTTGAAAATTCAATATTTTACAACCACACATATACAGATAAACAGCAATGATATCTAAACTCACAATATTATTGCTCTTTAATTAGAATTTAATTTTTTCAAGAAAAATAAATAAATAAATAAAATATTTGTCGATGTCTCTTACATTTAATGAGATGTGTCAAAAATAAAGATAAAAATAATATAAAACAAAGAAAATAATAATAAAGTTAATTTTTTATTGAAATTGGTTAATTAATTAAAAAAAAACACACACAATAATACTATATTCACAAAATAAATTATAAAATATATTTTTGTAAATTTTAAATCAAAAATTGAAAAACAAAAAAATAATATTATTAAATAACTTGAAAAACTCCCAAGCAAATCAACATTAACAATCAAAGCCAAGCAAATCAACATTAACAATCAAAGCAACTTGCAATGGGATAATGCCTTTGTTATATGAAGAGAAGGCAAAAGGTGATTACTAGAAAAAGACACGTATCAATGGCCTTTATAGATAAAGGGAACAAGTTATTGAGAAAAAAATCTCGAGAAAAAAAATCCCAAGAAAAAAAATATAAAAATTAGCATGAAAGGTAAATCAAGATTTCAAACAATTAGAGAATGACTATCGTAATAAGATTTCAAATCCGTGAGACTGCTTCTCAGAGCTACTATATATGTCTTCACCCAGTCTCTACTTTCTGAGTACATCATATTTAGACATTTTGTGCAATTGGTCTCTTTATACCGCTTATAGAAGCACCAAAAAACATCAAACAAAAAGAAAAAATTGTAGTGAATCTAGGAGATTATTTCTAGTGACGTGATGGGTGATCCTTAGAGGTAAAATTGACTTCAAATTTTGCCTTCACTTCAATCTTTAGTTTGTATATGTAGAGTTGACAAACTTGCATTTCTTCCATATTGGTGGAGATTTCCTAATGGATTGTGTTGAGATGGGTGTCATTGGCATTGTCCCATGAGGCCATAACTTGTTGGGAAATGGATGATAGTTGAAGGAAATAAGTATAGAGAACACATATTTTCATTTTTGAGATTGTCTTAACCTTGTGGGTTTTGTTGTTGAGTTTCAGCAAGGACATTATCAAGATCATCTCTCTATCGAGAAATAAACCAGGGAACAACAATAAGATATTCAAATAGGCCATTTGGATTCCAGAGCCAAAATGTCCTAGGAGAGACGCAACAACGATTGGCTGAGAGGGCAGAACCACTGAAGAGAATTGTTAGATGTGCAAAGGACCCAGATAGAAGTAGAGAAAACTACCTAGGGGAAGATAGGTTGTTAAATGGAGATCCAAAACATATCAGGAGGCAACAATAACCACAATTAATAGCCTCAAAATGATCCGGATTTAAACAGGAACGCAACAAATTACAGAGATAACCATATACACAAAGATGCAGCGGAAATAATACTTCATTTCATTAATGGAAAAAATATTGAAATATGCTTACAATCAGAAATGGAAATAAATCAGCTAGCGCGATGGTAGCTTATCTCTGAGAAGAGATGTGATGGCTACATGCCTCTAAACTGTGTGACAATGAGGCTCGAAGGCCTATTTATTGTTGAGAAACAATGGAAAACCCTTAACATTCCAAAACCTAACCCTAGGAGATGAAACGCCAAAATGTGGGCCCCGTTTGGGGTAAATTGGTACATCAACTTCCCGGGGTCGTAACGTTGGCATATGATCTCCGTTTGACGCGTACAATAGCTCGTTAGAAAGATCTATCCGAGCACTATCATTGTTGGAACAGGCAACATCGATCCATTCCATGGACCCATGTTTCCCCCGGATTCCCCAAAAAACGTCGTTTATGGCCTCAAAACGGCTCCGGAATTTCAGGACCCGAAAAACTGCTAAAAATAGTAAGTTGTGCTACAATTAAGGAAACTGAAAATGCTGAGAAAGACAATGGTGGGGGTCCAGGTGGACTTGGCAAGTGGCCACCAATATCCACCTGGATCATTCCTCCCCCCTTAGGAAGCAATGGTCCCCATTGCGTTGAGCTCCTCCATGAGATGAGGAAACTTCTGCTGAACTTGTTCCCTGGTGAGCCACTTGCCCTGCTGAAGGAGTTGGCATGCTTTGAAAACTCGATACAGTTGGATATTCTATTGGCGAGTGTTCTTGATCTGTGTGTCCATGATCCGATCAGTTGCAGCTTGTTCCATGCAATCTGGATTTAATTCTGTGGGTTTGAGCTGTTCTGCAATGTCGGATGTGTCTAGCAATGGTGGAAAGTATGGCCGAAGGCGGTCCACATTGAACATTGGGTGCAGGCCAAGGAATGGGGGAATGCTGAGCTCAAATGCATTGTCTCCCATAGCCTTAGTAATGGTGTAAGGACCATATCGGAGTGGTCTCAATTTCCGATAGGCACCAGTAAGGCGTTCCTTTTGCAAATGCAACCAGACTTTGTCGCCCACCTGAAACTTGTGTGGCACCCGATGTTGATCATGTCACTGCTTGTACTTGGCATTTAATTTCTCAAGAATGTCATGGACTTGCTGGCGAATATGTTGGATACGCTCAATGAAGCTGGTGGCCTTATCTGTTTCGGACTGGACATGAGCTGAATTCATGTGAGTAGCGGCAAGTGGCATGGCCACATCAATGGGGCATAGTGGCTGGAATCCCAAACCCACCTGAAAAGGGCTATGGCTAGTGGAGCTGTGAAGAGCTCGGTTGTAGCTGTGCTGAACATAGGGGAGGCTCTCGTCCCATGTTTGTGGATGCTTTGAGTTATACATGCACAGAATGTGCACAATCGTCCTATTGACAACCTCTGTCTGGCCATCAGTTTGAGGATGGAAGGCTGTGGACTTCGTGAGTTTGGTGTCCAGCATTGACCAGAGACTAGACCAAAATGTGCTGAGAAACCGACTGTCCTGATCTGAGATGATAGACTGTGGGATCCCAAAGTGAACCCACACTCGTTCAAAGAAGAGTTTAGCCGTGGCTTCTGCTGTGATATTCTTCTTGCAGGCCATCATAATGGCCATCTTCGAGAACCTGTCGACGACCACAAAAACACAGTCATTTCCATGCTTAGTGGAAGGAAGGCCTGACATGTAATCCATGGAGATGGATTCCCACGGTCGACTAGGGGTAGGCAACGGGGTATAGAGGTCGTGCTTCTTAATGGCCGGTTTGGCAATGGCACAGGCAGTACATGATCCGATGTACTTCCCAACATCCTGTCGAAGATTCAGCCAATAGAAATAATTTTGCAATACTGCCACTGTTTTCTCGACCCCGAAATACCCAGCAGCCCGACTGTAGTGTGCTTCCCAAATCATCTTGGCACGCTCGCTTGAAGGAACACAAAGGTGACCGAGGTGGCATAATAAGGCATCCTGGAGGTGAAAATCTGCAACATGCCGACCCTCCAAGAGTGTCTGGTATGTGTGGCCGAATTCTGGGTCGCTTTTGTAGAGAAGTGGCCAATCAGAAGTCTCGTGCCCACAAGAGTTGAGCATGGTGGTTAGTGCCATGATCGGTGGTCGACTGAGGCAATCTGCAACATTATTGGTGCTGCCCTTTTTATGCTTGATATTCAAGTGAAACTGTTGCAGGTATGTAGACCACTTCTGATGGCGATCATTCTGCAATTTCCCTTGGGTCTGTATGAACTGCAGAGGTCGATGGTCTATGTGGATGACCGTTTCCTTCCCCAGAATGTAATGCTTCCATTGTCGGCAGGCCTGTACAATGGAATACATCTCTTTATCATAAGTGGGGTACTTCCGGACTGTGTCTGAAAGTGTTTCATTGTGATATGCCACTGGATGTCCATGTTGAGTAAGGACTGCCCCAATAGCATAGTCAGAGGCATCTGTCTCGACCTCAAATGGTTGTTGTAAATCTGGTAACGCGAGCACTGGTGTCGTGCAGAGGCGATCCTTCAACTCCCTGAATGCCTTCTGTTGAGATTCAGACCAAAAGAATTTTGCTTTCGCCCCGCCTTTGGTGACTTGACTCAAGGGCCAAGAAATATGAGAAAACCCCAACACAAATCTGCGGTAGAAGTTGGCAAGACCTAGAAAGCTGCGGAGCTCTGTTAGAGTGGTTGGAGAGGGCCAATCCCGAATGACTTGGATCTTGGCTGGATCGACATGCACCCCCTGTTCATCAATGATGTATCCCAGATACTGAACCTGGGTCATGCCAAAAGTGCATTTCTCCAAATTGGCACATAGCTTGTGTTGCCGCAGTGTTTGGAGAACCTGTCGGATGTGGTGGAGGTGCTCTTCCCAACTCTGGCTGAAGATCAGAATGTCATCCAAGTATACTACTACAAAGGAGTTGGTGAATGGCTGCAAGATGTCATCCATTAGCCTCATAAAGGTTGCAGGAGCATTCTTCAATCCGAACGGCATGACCAACCATTCGAAGAGGCCCTCCTTGGATTTGAAGGCAGTCTTCCACACATCGGAGGGTTCGATTGGTACCTAGTGATATCCTGACTTCATATCGATCTTGCTGAAATATTTCGCCCCCTTTAGTTGGTCTAGGAGGTCGTCAATCCGCGGGATCGGGTACCTATTACGGACAGTGATCTTGTTCAGCGCCCGATAGTCAATACAGATTCTCCACGTCCCATCCTTCTTCTGTACCAACACGATCGGGCTCCCACAGGGCAATGAACTCGGACGGATTTACCTTTCTGCAGGAGCTCCTGAATCTGCCTCTTGATTTCATCTTTCTCCAGAACGGAGCGCCGATAAATTGGTCCATTGGGTAGCGGCGCACCTGGGGTCAGATCGATGGAGTGCTTGACTTGACAGTGCAGAGGAAACCCTGCCGGGGAGGTGAAGATGTCCTCGTACTCCTCCACAACCTTGTCCATCTGTAATTGTCGTGCAGAGGGACCCCATTTGGAGGCCGCGGCCACTGTCTTCTTCTTTCCTTGAGGGCGTATCATCAGGAAAACAAATTTCCTGGTTTTGGAAATGATCTTACTGCAATGTTTCGCAGTAATCAAAGAGATGGCGGCAGGTGGTGCTACCTCTGGTATCCTGAACAACTTATTTCCCAATGTAATAATAACAGCACGGGGCCTTAATTCATACACAGCATGTCGCTTCCACAAGTATGGTTGTCCTAGTAATACATCACAAACTTCAAGGGGAGCAATGTCACACAATACCTCATCCGTGAAGGGCTTGATGTTGTATGGAAGGCGACACTGCTGGCTCAAGCGAAGATCTTGTCCTTGGTGAAGCCACCCAATGGTGTATGGTTGTGGATGTGCTGTGGTCGGTAAGCCCAACCGCTTCATGACCTCTGCCGAAATGAGGTTCTTTTGACTCCCGCTATCAACAATGAACTGTATCGGGGAGCCCTTTACCCACATCTGGGAGTGGAAGAGACGCTCCTCCTCCTCTGGATCTTCAGGTTCATTTTTCTGGATCTTTGCGGTAGCAACAGTGGCGCTGGGATCCGCATCAATGATCTGCTTCCCTTTTTCATACCCCTTATCGGGTTCTGACTCAGAGTCGGAACATGCATATGATTCTACCTTTAGCTCAGCCACCAGTGACTGCTTGGCCCGACACTCACTTGTGTTGTGAGTGGAGCTCTTATGGAACTTGCACCATTTTCCAGTGTCCTTTCTCGGCTTCGCGGCGTTGTTCTTTGCTTGCAGCTTCGGCTGGTTGTCTTGGGCTGTCCCGCCTTGGCTTTGTCCTTTGTTCTGTGGTTTAGGGGCACCTTTCCCCTGCTTTGGATTCGCAGATCCAAAGTCTCGCTTCTTTTGTTTAAACTTCTGCTCGACCTTGACGGCATATCGGTATGCTGCGCCGAGCGAGGGGATGTTTAGGAATTGTATTTCTTCCTGGATGTACTTGTGCAGGCAGCCACGGTATTTGAGTATCAAATGTTGCTCCGAATCCTTGATACCCAACTTTTTGCGAAGGGTATGGAAAAGATTTGTGAACTCCGGCACGTCTTGGTCCCTTCCCTGCCGCAGCGTGGTCCACTTTATGTATTCATCCTCATAGCTTCCAACAGGGTAGTATTGCTCCTTGATGGCATCCTGGAACGAATCCCAGGTGGGTGCGGCTGAAAATAGTGAGCCAGTACTTTCATCCTTATGCTCGCAGTAGGTTTCCCACCAGTCCTTGACGTGGGGGGCTGCTTTGAGAAAAGCAAAAACAATATTTTCCCGACTCGAAAATTCATGAACAGAAAAATAACAGAATAAATTTCTCTCTAAAAGTGTGCAATCACATTCATACCAAGACAAAATTAGCACAACCTTTTATCTAGTCAAAATTGACTAAAATGTGTGCGTCTAACAAACAAATGGTAGAGAAATTTAACTATGATCTTAGATAAGAGGTGAAATTACAAATATCTCAAGATTCTTAAGTATTGATCATAAAAATCTTTAGACATTGTACAGGGAACCAAAACATTATCAAATGGAAACCTTCACATAGGGTTCACATCTTTGGATTCAGAAGTAGGTTTTAATTCTTGGATTTTCTAAGTGGGTAGCCATATTGTGTTGATATTTTGAAAAAGAAAGTGCCTTTAGAAATATTAACAGAGGAATGAATCCAAAAGAGTTGGAGATTGGAAACCACTTCTACATATGCATTAGGTAACATTCTTTTTCCGGGGAAAATGGAGTTCGTAATTTCTATTAAAAAGGAGATAATAGAGATTACATGCTATTGATGCCAAGGCATATGCAGAAGTGTGGTATATAACCACTTACAATAACCAATACTTCAGAGAAGTATGCAGATAAAGCCCTCGGACAGGGCATCCAGAAACAGGGTATGTAAACCCCAACAGGAGTGTACGCCAACCCAACAAGCTAATAACTAATAATAACAGTAAATAAACGTTGACTCAAAAACCCTCAAAACAGGGCAGCAAGAAGAATGGATCAGTAAACCTCAAACAGGAGGATACCACAACCCATCTCAATCTAAAAACAGAAAAATAACAAAGGCTCCTGTAGATAGAGCAGAAAATTCGAATGACCGCCAAGACAAAGAGGAGAGGCACGAAATGGAAAAAGGGCAGCCAGATAGCCACACCCCCCACCCCCTCAACTCTCCTGCTGTGAGTAGCCAGAGGAAGATACCGCCCATGTCCAAAGAAGCCATAAGACATGGCCGTCCAGTACAAGCCATTGAAGAGACGGCACGAATCGGTGTAGAGACAGATCCACACCACAATCCCTCAACGCTTCCAATAACTGTCCAGGTAAGCCAGCGAAAAACCAAAAATAGTACCCCATAGCTCAGCAAGTGAACCCATCAGGGCCCAACAGGAGCCATGGAGATTCGGATCCGGGGGCAGAGGCGGCTGGGGCAGCCACCTCGCCCCCATAAGGCCAAGCAAGCCCCCGCTCCCGCTCCAAGGATCAACACTGGTTAGGAGGAGCCCTCAAAATAGAGGTCCGAAGAGAGTCGAAAACCCCGAAGACCCGAAGGGGATGAAAGCAGCTCCGCCGCCGCCCAAAAACAGAGCACTAATAACCGGAACTCTGTTTTATAATATGCAAATACAGAAACTCAGAGGATGCGCCGAAAGCCGCCGAGATTGTCTCACTCCGCCGCCGCCCAAGTGCCGAGCTCCAGGCAAAACCGTAACCAGAGATGCGCTGTCCCCAGGAAAGAGGGTAGCGGTGACCGAGATTGAAACCCTGTCACAAGATACAGGAGCCGCAGAAACTTCGGTACCCCACCAGGTGCAGCGGGCCCGTCGGAGCACCAAGCAGAGTCGGGGCGGCCTGAAACCCAAGGAAGCCCTGCCGCCGCAGGCGCTTACAGCAACCAGAGCCGAAAGGCGAAAACCTAGCCCCTTAGCGTTCGCCTCCGAGATCTCACCCTGCATTAGGTAACATTCTTATCACAATCTAATAACATTTAATTAATCAAACATATTTCTTCTCCCTTATTGCCAAATTTATATATTTTGATTAATAATGTTCACATGCTTTTGTTTATGCTCTATTAATTTATTAATGAGTCTGGGGTATCTCTATTTTCCAAGTAAAAGTTAGGATTTATCATTTTAGAAGGAAGAAAACTTTTCTTTAGATGTTCATGTGTAGGATATATTGGAAAACCATTGTGATTCTTTTTTGTCCTTCTCCTCTTCTTACTCCTAGAACTTATATAACAGCCATTTATAAACTTTTTGGGATTGGTTCCAAGTTCTTTCCTATCTCTCAAAACCCTAGTTTTAGTTTGAGATTTAATTGAATGTTTGTTTGCCTAGAAAGGGTTAGATCGAGCTATATTTTTTGTTTCTGCAATAATGAACCAACCCATTAGTGGATTTCTATTTAAACTCTCAATACTAGAGTGTTTTGTACCAAGTTATGCTCTTATTCTTGAAAAAGGAAAGGCATTAAGATACCTTAGTTTCACTTGACATCAATTCTTTTAAATATTTTTGGTGAATTTAGAATTTTTTTGTTTAATGATCTTGTGACTAAACATGTTTTCTAGCATTTTCAATGCAACACATAAACATATAAAGAATCAAGGACATGCCATAGTCACATGTCTCACTTTTTATCCTTGTAGTCCAATTGTATAAATATGGGCATTAGAATTTAAAAGCAAAAAATGGTATAATATTCATAACATCACATCTATGCACATTAATAGCCTTAGTATGCCAACGTAAGAAGTATGTGGACATTGCCTTAGTATGTCAATGTAAGAAGTATGTGGTCATTTGTATTGATTTCAATACTACAAAGGAAGATATTCACATTGATTTACAATGCAAAAAGAAAATTTCATAGAAAATCTCACAAAATTATCTCATCTTCTCCAAAATATTTAGATGGAGGGTAATTCAATTGTCAACCATAATAACAATTGGTAACCTTGAGGGGCTTGACCGAATTTGAACATATGACCTTTGTCCTCGTTGACAACATGATTTGGGTAGATGGTTCAACTTATTAAACTAGGGCCTAGGGAATTTCTTTTTTTCCAAATGAACACTTCGTAAGATTTTCACCTCTTCCCTTTAAATAGAAAATTATGTCATTTACCGACTACCAAAATAACTAATAATCTTAAAGAACTCAACTAAATTTAAATTTGTAACCTATAATCTCCCTATATAATCTCCCTATATAACATGTTTTGATAATTAGTTTAACCAATTTAAATAACCTTTAACCTTGCAAAGATATACCTAAATAAATTTCAATAACATCTCATTATTTTAAAATATTTCAATAAAAATAATAAATTATACTACACTTATACTCTTTAGATATCAATGCAATTAAATAATTATAACTAAAATAAATAATCAAAGATATATCCCACCATAACATCTTGGTCGTAGATTCCCTATCCCACCATAACAATAAGGTGTATGGAAATACACACATAACTTAAAATTGGTTTTCCCGGTGCTTGAAGATGAAAAGTATTAAGGTCCCTCAAGTTCACTTAACATCATTTATTTTAGGTATTTTTTATTTTTTGTAAATGAGTGATCTGGATCCCATTGTTAACTGTCACTTTTTTATTTTTCAATGCAATGCTAGTTGGAATCTTTGTACATAATGTTGTCATGGATGTCTTTTTATTAAATTGTGTTTCTTTTAAATAATATTAATGATTAGTCGGTCTTCTAGCTAGCCTCTTTTTACCAAAATAATGTTGGAGGGGAAATATGTATTATGAAAAATTGAACTTAATGTGGTGATTATAAACCATCCTTTATTAACTAATTATATAAATATAGATCATTCATTTTTTTTAAATGGTTTTGTTGTTAGTTCATAATATTATGTTTTATGGAATTTTATTTGAATATTTTTATTTATGGAGTTTTTATGGAATTTTATTTGAATATTTTTATTTATGGAGTTATTATAGATTTAATGATTTTAGAAAGGAAATATATTATATGTGAAAGACAAGAAACTTTTATATATAAATGTTATAGTTGTAGGTAACACTCGTCAAAATGAAGTTTGGATAAAACATAAAAAATTATGTTCTCAAAGAACTTATTAATGGTCATAATCATCAATATTACAAAGCATTCAAGTTTAAAGCATTATTCTGGTAATAGATTGATGTTATTTTCATTCTATAATCACTACACTTCTATGTGTATAACACGAAGTAAATGATCAATAGTAATTGACAGTACATAGGAAGGAAGAGCACACTTTAATCAATGGTTCTTACACTACTTTTAATAAGATTAAAGAGTGTCTTTAATTACCACCGTCACCTCTACAATAAAAGGTTCAATTGATCAACTAAAGGTAATTTAGAAAAATAATCCAAAATAAAATACAAAAATCCAATAGTATTATGTTTAACATTGGAAAAATTATAAATATATAGTCAACGGCTGAATTAATATGCAGTTAGTAGACATATCAAATATTACATACCATGATGCATAAGTAACAAAACAATGATAAGTATCAAAGAGAACTTAATCAATTTGTAATATGCAGTTAGTATACATATCAAATATTACATACCATGATGCATAAGTACCAAAACAATGATAAGGATCAAAGAGAACTTAATCATTTTGAACTTTTTGGCTATTTTATTGAACAATTAACATATTATTTATCGATAGAAATCATTTGTTGATTGTTTAACAAGTTATATCAAAGCCAATTTCTTGTTGGAGATTCAGTTTGTATAGGATTTATTTACAGGAATTTGATATGGAGTCACTCATAAGTACTGAAAAACTTACTAGGATGAATTTCACAATATGGAGGCATTAACATTTGGTGACCGTGGAAGACAACCATATAGAAGGAAATCAAGGTGTTCCATTTCTAGAGGAAGATCAAAGTCTATGTAAGGGAGAATAAAATGCTACCATTGTAGAAAACCTAGCCATATCAAGAAACATTGCAAACTATTAAAAGGAAAACAAAAGGAGCAAAAGTAAACCATCAACAACAACAATGAAGAAACTATTGTTGTTGCATCAGATGGTGAGGTATTAATTATTGTTTCTTATGAAGATGCATGTCTTTATACTTCTTGTCATAATAGTGATTGGGTTTTAGATTCTGGAACCTCCTACCATGCTATACTAACTAGACAAAATTTTATTTCTTATTAATCTAGATTTATGGGAATGGTTCGCTTAGGTAATAAAAGTATTTGTAATATTGGAGGAGTAGGAGATGTACTAATAAAGATAGAAGATGGTTGTAGTTTATTGCTTAAATGGGTCAAGTATGTACAAGATTTTGGGATGAATTTTACTTTAGGTTGGAAGTTAGATGATGAAGGCTACCTTACCGTGTTTGGCAAAGGAGGTTGGAAAATTGTTAAGGGGTCACTAGTTATTGCAAAGAGGTAGAAAATTGGCACTCTCTACATATTAAAGTCAAAACTATAAAATTTTGATATTTTTGTTGTTAAGGAGTTTGTAACATATTTATGGCACAAAAGGATTGGCCACATGATCGAAAGAGTCCTAAAAGTCCTTGTTGAGCAAAAACGTTTGCCTGGGATAAAAGGTACATAATTTAAATTTTGTGAACATTGTGTTATGGGTAGACAAAAAGGGTATCATTTATGAGAGATGATCCTAAAATAGATACACAAATATTAGATCTAGTACATTTTGATGTTTGTGGCCCAATCAATATAATTTCACTAGGAGGAGCTACTTATTTTGTTACTTTTATTGATGACGCTTCAAAAAAAGTGTGGGCATTCCCTATTAAAAGAAAGGATCGATTTTTAGACATTTTTTCGTAAATTTCATGTGGAAATTGAAAGGGAACCTAATAAATTATTGAGATGTATTGGAACAGATAATGGTGGGGAATATTACTCCAATGCATTCGAAGAATATTGTCACATACCTGGAATAAAACATTTAAAAATAGTTCCTCACACTCTACAACAAAATGGAATAGTTGAGAGAATGAATCGGACAATAATGGAGAAGGTGAGAAGTATGCTTTCAAAGTCTGGTTTGCCTAAATAGTTTTGGGCAAATGTTGTCCAAACAGCATGCTACTTAATAAATCGATCTCCCACAACTTCATTGGATGGTGGCATTCCTTAAAAGGGTATGGAATGGTAAATATTTGTGATATGCTCATTTGAAAAAATTTGGTTGTGAAGCATGTGTGCATATTCCTAAAGAACAGAGGTCCAAGTTAAATGAAAAATCATTAAAATGCATTTTCTTAGGATATGTTGATAATGAGTTAGGTTATCGTTTATGGGATCCTTTTAAAAAGAGAGTTATTAGAAGGAGGGATGTTATTTTTAATGAAGAAAAAATGTTTAAAACTAATGACAAAGATGTGGAGTTGAAAAGATTTGTTGAAATTCCAAAACAACAGGAAAATCAACCACCATTATAAGAAGACAAACCAAGAGATAATGAGCACCCATTGCAACAAAATGAAAGTGAGGAACAATAAGGAGAAGAACATGAAGAACAACAAGATCAACAATCATTAGCATAAATTCCACCATAAAATTTATCAATTCCACAGGTCTACCTGGCCACATAGGCCTTTGCAAAGGTATTCCCCCTTAGAATACATTTTATTGATCGATGAAAGCGAACCTACTTGTTTTCAAGAAGCAAGTGAAGGATAAAATAACATCAAATGTCAAAAAGCTATGCAAGAAGAGTTAAAATCACTGCATGATAATAAGACATGGGATTTAGTTGAAAGGCCAAAAGGAAGAAAGGTTTTAAAGAACAAGTGGGTGTATCAAATAAAATATGAAGGCGAGGAAAATTAGTAAAGATTTAAAGCAAGGCTAGTGGTGAAAGGTTTTGGGTAAGAATAAGGTATTGATTTTATAGAAATTTTCTCTAGTTGTTAAAATGCCATCAATACGAGTAGTGCTTGGTCTTGTAGCTACTCTAGATTTAGAATTGGAGCAATTAGATGTTAGGACAACCTTCCTATATGGTGATTTAGAAGAATAGATATATATGGAGCAGCTACAAGGATTCATTGCAAAAAGTAAAGAAAACTTGGTTTGCATCTTGAAGAAGAGTCTATATGCGCTGAAATAAGAGCCTCGCCAATGGCATAAGAAATTTTACTCTTTTATGCATGATAATAATTTTAAAAGGCTAAATGCAGATCATTGTGTATACATTAAAAGAGATGAAAGATGCAATTTCATTATCTTATTAGCTCTTGCCAAGGCAAGGCTATAACAATCGATTTGTCTGTTGACCACTAATAGTTTAGACCATGACAACTTCTAATGTTTAACTTTGTAAATCATTAAAATAATTTTTATTTTAATAATAATCAAACAATTTATTACCATTTGATTGGCTTAAAAGTTTGTCTTATTTCAGCGCTTTTGACATGTGTCCCATGTCACCCATGAAATTTGGTTACCCTAAGAATTCGTCAATTTTCATGGGGATCATGATTGGCATCTTGTAATCAAAATAAAACTAAAACTAAATCTATATTTAAGTAAATTATAATCAATTTTCTTCAATTTATTAACAAAAAATCAAGAGAAACTCTTCAAGATAATATATTTAAATATTTCCTATAACCCTCTCTCCAAACAAATTTATGATAATTTATAAAATTTCAAAATAAAATAATAATGTGATATTTTCCTATATAATGTATGGTTGTTATACATTAATTTATTTTAATTTAGTTAGCATTTAAATTTATTAAAACATTTATATGAAACTTTTATTTTTACTTAATAAGAAAATAAATAAATAATCTTATACTATATTAATTTTTTTATAATAAAATGATTAAAATATATATATAATTTTATGCTATATTAATTTTTTTATAATAAAATGATTAAAATATATGATGATGATGATGGTGGTGGTGGTTAACATCTGCTAAGACCAAACATTGGTCTATTGGACCTAAAGAAACAAATTATTTATTTTGATTTAAGATTTTATTCCTATGCTCAAAAAGCTTGGAGAGAAGTCTCCCGAGCTCACTATAATTTTGACATTGTAAAAGGCTAGGAAGGTCAGTATTGTAACAAAGATTGTGAAACTGAGATCTAATATGGTTATACACGGGGCACTCTAAGAGGAAGTGGTTTTCATCCTCGATGTTCCTATTCTCACATATATGGCAGATCCTTTCCATCCATGGTGTTTAGGTACTGCCCAACGACCTGTTTCACTATGGAGCTCATGAGAATTCGTTCTAATCTTTGCTATATTAATTTTCTTCTTTGAGCTAGTTAAAATAGAGAGATACTTTTGATCTACTAGGGTGGGGTTGATGACCTTCTTATAATAACTTAATTTTCTTTTAGCCGCTAAATCTTTCTCTTTTTTCTTTGAACTTAGAAGTAACAATATCTTTAATGTTGTTAATGTTTTGCAATGTATCATTCTCGTTGATCTCCCAATAGTTTAACCAGGCCCTTGTGTCTTAATGCCACTCCCGATTGAGCCTTAGGTGGTTTTGGCAAGAATTTAAAGCTAGCTTAGGAAGTCTATGATCGTCTATGTTATTGAGTTTGTGCTTGTACAGCAGAAGCCAAATCATAGCTAGGCTCTCAATAGGGGAAAGACCTGCTTCTATAAGGAGAATAGGATAGGGTTTATTACTTTTAATTTTCAGGTTATAAGTTATAAAACGCTTCTGGATTTGCTCAATATTTCTCCATGATTCTCTGGAGAAGATGCAACCCCAAACCTCACACCATATAATATAACAGGAGTGACTAAAGTTTCAAAGAGGAACTTCTTTCGGTCCCACATTACGAGGTTTGTTGTTTTACAATTATTTTCAAGACTAAAATAAGCTTTCCACCCCCCATTAATCCTTTTCTCAATGCTATGGTTCTAGTTGAGCTTGTGATGAATATCAATTCCTAGGTACTTGTCAGAATACACTTCCTCCAAGTTATTATTGTCATGCATAGCGTAAGTGTCCTTCTTGGATTTGATAATCATAACTTTTGTTTTGTCAGTGTTAACAGTCATACCCATGGTAGAGCAGAAATCCTTAAGAAGCTTGAGTTGCTTATCAAGATTAAATGGGCACCTTGTGAAAAGAACAATATCGTCAGCATAGAGAAGAAGGATGGTGACTATCCCAGCTAAGATCATGCCATCACATCCTACTTCCTCTAAATAGCCTTCGAGCTTATCGATGTAAATTCCAAATAGGGTAGGGAGAGGGGGCAACCTTGTTTAACTCTGATGTTACATTTAATATCTTTTGACCACTCCTCATTGCTCTTTAGCTTGGCAATTACATTCTCGTATAACCTTATAGCGGCAGCTCTCAACTTGAGAGGAACCTTTAGCTTCTATTAAATATTAGCAATTCAAATTTGAAATAAATTTAAATTAGTTTGATATTTTTAATTTTTTATATAAAATTATTTTTTTAATAATAATTTAATGTAAAAATATTTCATATGAATTATTTAATTAATCCAAATTTAAATTGGTTTGAAGTTTTTAATTTTATTTTTCATGTATATTTATATTTAAATTAATTTATATAAGGTAAGACAAAGGATAGAGTGTTTTTTCGGAGCTCCGTCGGCTCTGCAATGCGACTTGCGTTGTCCCTCAAGCGTTAACCCCATCCCCTGTTTCCCTACGGCTTCTAGCGAACTAGCCACAGAACTCCCGTTGATTTCTTTATCATGGATTCGCCCTCGGGAGGGGCAGGCTCATCCCCCCCTCCACACATCAGTACCTCCTCTGACAAAACTACACTTGCAGACGCTCTGCTTAATCTAGGCGCTCTCCCAGGGAAAGATCAAGGTACAGAACCTGCCAACGATGACGTTGGGAACTTAGCAGCACGTGATGCGACAACCAATGATAAAGGCATGAACCAAAAGACCCCAACGTCATAGACAAAGGCATCTTCGGCAACATGCATCCCGAAAACTGCAGAAAGAATCAAAGTCGATCTACCCAGTCAAATAATCAACAGCCAAATCCAATATATGAGGGATCATGCACTCATAGGCAAGTTCCTCGGATTCTGGCCAACTAAAAAGGCCTTGCATGGTTGGATAGCTTCCAAATGGAAGCCTAAAGGACAAGTCACTCTACAGCTTGGTCCCAAAGGCTTCTTCACTACAACTTTCAACTATTTGGAGGACAAATCTCGCATATTTGAGGGAGGCCCATATTTCTTCAACTCTTCAGGCCTGTACCTTCGAGAATGGAAAGAAAGGTTCAACCCAGATAAAGAAGACTTCAGTTGGGCTCCAGTATGGATACGCATGTATTCTCTTCCTTTGGAATACTAGAACAAAGAGACTTTAACGGACATAGGCAACAGCTTGGGGGTTTTCATCAAAGTTGCTGAGGAAACCAAAACTCGAAGATACACCTCATACGCCAGGATCTGTGTTCAAATGCCTTTGAGCAAAGCTCTTGCAGACTCGGTAAGTCTATTTCATGATGATTTTGAATGGATCCAAACAATAGACTACGAGCATATTCCTTTTAGTTGCAAAAAATGCCATAAACATGGCCATCTTTTCAGGGATTTCCCTCTGAATCTTCAGCCCAAAATCCCAGCTAATGATACCAGCAAAGACTCTGAAGGATTTACTAAGGTCCCTAATCGCAGACGGCATGCAAAGAAAACTCACGTAGCCCCAGAAAGCTCTAAAAAACCTGACACCCGAAACAGATTTGACATTCTTACCTCTCAAGATACTACAAAGGATCAACATGTAGCTCCACTAGCGGATCCCTCTCCCTCCTCAACCCCCCAGATTCTAAAATCTTCTCTTCCATTCTTAGCCTCCACTCTCTCTAGCCTTCCCGCCCCGACCTCTTCTGAGAAAATCGTTCCAGAGATCGCCCTGCAGTCTTCTTCTATGGAGCTAGATGTTGCTCTAGCCCTCAGTACTCACGAAAAGACAATCGAGGAAGAACAGAACACTCCGATAAACATGGATGAGGATCCAGAGAGCGTAAATCTGGAAGGTCTGGACATTCTCAAATTGGAAACAGCATGCAAACAGAAATAATTCAACACAATACCACCCTGGGAAATCGAAAGGCTGGAAGGAGTTCTAACCAAAGCTCAGCATAACAAATGTCTAGGTATTCAAGCCGGCAGTCCATGGGATGGAAAGAAAATCTTGAAAGAAACGAAGAAAAGAGGGCGCAAAATGGATTTGCAAAGGACCATAATCATAGGAGAAATGCTAGTGGAATCTGGGAGATTCCCCAAGCTGACAAAGTTCTACAAAGCTCATCCCCACTGTTCCTCATGAAGCTCATTTCATGGAACGTGAGAGGGCTTAATAGCCCCACAAAACACAGAATATTAAAAAATTTGATCCAGCAAGAAAAGCCTACATTAGTCTTTCTTCAAGAGACAAAAAGTAACAGCACTGTTCTAGAAAGGATTCTAAATAAGGTCTGGTTAGGATGCCGCTCAGTCTCAGTGGACGCTTCAGGTGCTTCAGGAGGGCTGGCAATCTTGTGGAACCCGCAGGTACTCTCCCTTCAAGACTTTCATGCCTCTCATTTCTTCATCCAAGCAACCTTCCATCTCATCGGGACCAACATTCACGGCCATCTCTCCAATGTATATTTTCCACAAAATTTACAACAAAAACTGGATCTACTGGACACACTCACAGCTCTCAATTCAAACAAGCAGTTTCCCCTCTAGATTCATGGCGGTGACTTCAATATCATAACATCATTGGACGAGAAATCAGGCGGTAGATCGAAGCTAGAAAGTGACAGTATTGGCTTCAAAGACTTCATTCACAGCAATCAATTAATGGACATGCAGACTTCAAATGGAATATATACCTGGACCAACAAACAGAGGGGACCTCAGCATATTGCTTCCAGGCTAGATCGTTTCCTCATATCGGATAATTCCATACACCTGGGTGGGGACTTTCATGCCTCAAGCAGGCTCTAATCACTGACCCATTATGCTACAATGGACGCGTCCAGGTACAAAGTGCAACAGACATTTTCGCTTTGAAGCCTTTTGGTTCTCTCATCCCAATTTCAAAGCAGTAGTCAATGAGGCTTGGAAATCCTTCAAGTTCATCCCCCTGAAGGAGCCAAGATGTTCCAGTTCCAACAAAAATTAAAAAACCTCAAGCAAGTTCTCAAAACATGAAATCGAACTCAGTTTGGTAATATCTTTGAACATCGAAAAAATATGGAGCAGCAAATGTGCTCACTCCAACAGAATATCATCTTGGAGGGAAGAACAGAAGATCATGCGCAACAGGAGCAGACCCTCTTGACCAAAATTGAAGCACGAAGGCAGCAAGAAGAAATCCTGTGGTGACAAAAATCCAGAATCCGGTGGCTTAAGGAAGGGGAAAAAAATAAAATATAAAAATTCCATAGAGCCACTATCCAAAGGAGAATGCACAATAATATCGCCTTCATTAACAATCGTCAAGGGGAGAGATTAGAAGTGCATGAAGAAATGGAACAGGAATTCAAAGAGTACTTTCAGGAAATTCTTCGGGAACAACCAGGGAGTAGAGAACAAGCCATTCGATCAATCACGCAGCACATTCCTAAAATCATAATGGAGGACCACAACAACATGCTGCTCCAGCCCATCTCAATGCAAGAAGTGGAAGATTCTATGGCCCAACTTAAGGATGGCAAGGCGCCTGGCCCTGATGGCTTCACAGCCAACTTCTTTCATGACTTTTCGGAGCTCATCAACACAGAGGTATGGGAATTAGTGGAGGAATCAAGATCCATGCACTGGGTGCTCCCTTCCCTAAATACTACCTTCATAGCGCTAATTCCCAAAGGGGATGAACCCAATACGCCCGACAAATACAGGCCAATTGCACTGTACAAAGTCATCTACAAGCTCATATTCAAAGTCTTGGCGAATAGGCTCAAACCTCTTCTCCCTTTTCTCATCTCGCCAGAGCAGACTGGATACGTAGAAGGGCGACAGATAATGGATGGCACTATTCTTTCAAATGAAGTGATCCACTCTCTCAACCTTATAAAAAAGTCAGGTATGATTCTTAAGCTAGATCTCTCCAAAGCTTTTGATAAACTCAGCTGGAACTATATCCATCAGATGTTATTGGCATTTGGCTTCAGTGCAACTTGGACAAGGTGGATCATGAATCTCATCTCTTCTCCTTGTTTTTCGATCCTGCTTAATGGTTCACCCTCTGCGCCCTTTCGTCCATCACGCGGTATCCGTCAAGGGGATCCTCTTTCCCCTTTCCTATTCGTTCTCATGGCTGAAGGTCTCAGTCGCCTGCTTCATTCTGCCATCTCCTCACATACCCTAAAGGGCATTTATCTTCATGGTCTTCACCCCTTATCCCACCAACAGTTTGTAGACGATACTATGCTCTTTGGCCACCCGTCAACTCAAGAGGCTTCTGCCTTCAAGACCCTGCTCAATATCTTCTCTGAAGCCTCTAGAACCTCCATCAATGCCTCCAAATCTCAGCTCTTCTTTTTCCATACCCCTACCATCACTCAGAGGAACATTGCCAGGATTCTGGGGTTCCCTATAGCCGCACTTCCCTCGAAATATTTGGGAGATCCTTTACTGGACTCAGCTATAAAACACGCCTCCTGGAGAACCCTCCTCGACAAGTTGGAATCCAGACTCTCTTCTTGGACCTTCTGTTCGCTCAATATTGCTGGTAGGCTCATCCTGATCAAATCAGTTCTCCAGGCCATGCCTCACTATCTCTTTTCCATTTTGGCAGTGCCCAAACGGGTTCTTAAGATCATCTGCAATCTACAGAGAAATTTTCTTTGGGGATCCTTAGGTATCAACAGGAAATGGGCTCTCGTCAATTCGAATGAAGTCTGTCAGCCAAGATCAGCTGGTGGGTTGGGCTTGAGGGATCCCCTCCAAAGCAACAACACAATGGGCGCCCGCATCTGGTGGAATTGGATTTCCAAACCACATATACCTTGGGCATGGCTATGGCAAGCAAAATATGTGCCAGGCAGTCAATGGGACGACCTTATCAGAATCAGTACAACAACTCCCAGCTCTTTGATTTGGAATGTCGCCAAGCTACACAGTGCCTTTATCCAAGAGCACAGTTTTTGGGAAATCCACTCAGGCACCACAGCTAGATTTTGGGAGGACTCATGGCAACAACTCCCTAAACTAGCCTCACTCTTCCACAAGCCCATCTAGCAAGCTTCAATGCAGCAAGATGATCAAATCCATGTTCATCATTTCTGGCAGCAGCAATCCCCCAAGACTTTCAACTCTGGAAATCAGCCAGCACCTGGCAGGCAAATTGGCAAGGGGAAACCTACACAGAGATCGATCAGGAGCTAAAACTCAGGAAGATTAAACACTCGGATCAAAAGGACAAGCTGCGATGGGGACACACACCAAAAGGAATGTTCACTACCAAGGAAGCATACCAACTTCGCCATCAACCCTCGCAGGCAGACAAGGATCAGCTTTGGGACAAGGTATGGCAACCAGGAATCTGGCCTAAGGTTTCCACTTTTCTATGGCTTTTGAGCAAGCAGTGAATCCTCACTTGGGACAATTTGCAAAAGCACGGATTCATTGGACCATCTAGATGCCCCAACTATAATCTCAACTCAGAAACCATCCTGCACCTCTTGGATACTTGTCCTCTAGCAACTCAATTATGGGAGAGAACTACTCAATGCAACAGAAGATCGGGTAGACGTTTGGGAGATATTATAGACACCATCAGAAACTGGCCAAAGCATCCTTTCCAAAGCCTTCTTCTCAATTCATTGTGGAACCTCCTCCCGGGCTTTGTCTATTGGATCTTATGGAAGGAGAGAAATAATAGAATCTTCAACAACATCAGCAGGCCAATTGACACCCTGTGGCTTCTTCTTAAACAAAATCTGCAAGAAACTCTTGCTCTAAGACATTGGCAAGACTCGGACCTGCCAGACTCTCCTCAGGAACGCCTCATTCTGAAAGATTGGAACTTGGACCTCACTTTTTTGGCTCAAGCCAAGACTAGACCCCCAATCAGTTCTGCCTCTCCCCTCAATTGGTCCCCTCCTGCTTCCAACTCTTACAAATTGAACTTTGATGGGGCAGCCAAGGGCAATCCTGGGCCGGCTGGTTATGGTGGTGTCTTCAGGAATGAAATGGGCTCAGTATTGCATATATATCATGGATCAATTGGCAAAGACACCAACAACGCTGCTGAATTGGAAGGATTATGGAAAGGCATTTGCATAGCAGAAAAGGAAAACTTTTTCCCTCTTGAGGTAGAAGGGGATTCTCTAATCCTAATAACAATAGCCACAAGGATTCAATCAAGCACTTCGGCAGCAAAGATTGCCTCAAGTTGGAGGCTTCTCAGTAGACTGGAACAAATCGAAGAACGGCTCAGGACTTCCCAGAGCATCACCTTCAAGCATATAAGGCGCACTGCCAACAAGGTAGCAGACAGATTGGCCAATCAGGGGGTCAATCAGCAGCTCCCATTCTTCTCAGGTCCTCTATGTGATTCAGATGATGCACAACTCAAACATGAGTGCACTTCTTTGGTGCAATAGGATTATTCTCTCCTGGATGCGGGTGAATAGTCAGGTTAGTGGTACGAAGGAGGCGTGGAGGGTGGGCGCGTGGCCACTCACAACCGCCAGATGGATTTGCAGGAGGACGGAGATATGGTTTCACACAAACTTATTAAATGTAGCATTAACGCTGCCCTCCCTCGATTTTGATTTATCTGCGATGGCGCTTGGCCTGGACCTCATTCCTGCTTCTCCTCCGCGCGCCTTTAGGTTCAGCAAGGTGGCAGCTCCTTGCTCTCAAAACAGAACTGCGCACTGTCAGGCTCTGGTTCATGGTGCTGGCAGTTATCAGTGCGCTCAGGCTCCCTTTCATTCGGTGTCTATACTCCTTTGTCGCCACCTCGCCATTCCCTCTCCGATTGTTTGTTCTACTCACCTCAAAATGCCAAGAGAACGCACCAGGATGGGTTGCAGACGGGGCAGCTCCCGTGGCCGTGTCTCCCGCCAGCCTTCCTCAACCACTTCGGACCCCTCGTCTGAAGCTTCAGAGTTCTGCTGCAATAGATATCCTGCAACAAGAAGTGGCAGGGGCAGGGGAAGAGGGCAAGTCATCACAGAAGTCTACTCTCATCATTCACACTCGCACACAGCTCGCTTCCGCTTCCCCTGTTCTCTAGGAAACTCATCCTTCATCGTGTCAGTTACCGTCGAGATGTGCGAGGATGCTGTGGGTTCGGGGGAGGTCAATCCTGGGGCTCCTCTGGAACCTCGGATGGCAGACCAGAACGTCTCCCAGCGCAGAGATTCAGGCGGCTCGCCAATTCTGAATTCAAATGCACACGCCGGCCCGAGCGCACCAGCAGGAGGTGATCCTTCAAGTTCAGAGGCCCATCCCTCTGAATTCAAAGACACAGACCAATTTGGGTGCCGAATTGTAGAAGAACAGCCAACAACCTCGGATGAAGATTGAACAGGTCCGCGCCTTTTGGTTTTTGTCAGTTGCTGAAGGAAGACGCTCAATCCCCTCCGGATACATAGTTTTTCATGTTTTTAAGCTCCCAGAATCAGGTCTCTATCAACTCTATTTGTCGGTTTCCCCTGTGAGGGCGGCATTCTCATGTATGTTGGCATCTGTCTATGTTGGTATCTGTCTAAGAGCTAGCTGTTTACAGGTCAGTTTTGGTCAATGTATGGGTCAGTTTCTGGTCATTGTCATGGTACTGAGTCTAATGTCTTCAGATACTTCAAGTCCTGAAGTAAGTCACTGTGCAGGTCCTCCAGTAAGTACATCAAGCGTCTTTTGTAAGAATGCCATCTCTTGGGCTAGAACTCTCGAGGCATCAGCCTCTATGTAATCATATTTTTGTATCAATATAGGAGTAGACCAATTAAGAAAAAAAAAATATTTAAATTAATTTTTATTTATTTAATCTAAATTTAAATTGGTTTAAAGTTTTTAGTTTTATTTTTCGTGTATATTTGTATTTAAATTAATTTAATTTTTAAAATATTTTTATATATATTTAGATTTATTATTTTATTTTTTAATATAATGTTGTATTATGTAATGTGAGAGCATTTTCTTTTTATAATAAATTTCAAATAATACTTGAAATGAAGATTTATTAAATCTTTATAAAAAATGACTATTTAACTAGTTCAAAAAAGAAAATTAATATAGCCAAGATTAGAACGAACTCTCATGAGCTTCATAGTGAAACCAGTTGTTGGGCAGTGCCTAAAACACCATGGATGGAAAGGTTTTTCCATCTCTGTGAGAATACGAACATCGAGGATGAAAATCACTTCCTCTTAGAGTGCCCCGCGTACAACCACATTAGATCTCAATTTCAAAATCTTTATTGCAATACTAGCCTTCCTAGCCTTTTACGTTGTCAAAATTACGGTGAGCTTGGGAGGCTTCTCTCCAAGGTTTTTGGGCATAGGAATAAAATCTTAAATCAAACTAAATAATTCATTTCTTTAGGTCTGATAGACCAAAGTTTGGTCTTAGTGGACGTTAACCACCATCATCGTCATCATAATTGTAACAACACCATTTAGTGAAAATACAAATTTAATATTATAACAATTTTATGGAAAAATCTTTCATAATAGTCCTTAAAACAGGAAGATTTAGTTGGATCTTAGCGATTGGCATACGTCATTAAAATGAAATATTTTTTTTATTAGTCCTTGCCAAGGTAGGACTCTAGCAACCACTACTAGTTTAACATTGACCAATACAAGTTATAATGTTTAACTTTGATAATAAAATATATATATTTCAATATTGTTGCAAAAATTATTTTTCAAACATTTAATTGGACCATAAATGAAAGGCTTATTGTAGCCTTTACGCCATGTGGATAATTGTCTCATATTTTTCTGCCATAATTATTGGATGTGGTTGCAATATTTATGTGATGAATCTTATATATTTTTGGAATGCTTTTTCATTATTAAGCTTCATAGAAAAACCAACCAGAATAAGAAAATGTAGAATTTGATTGGATAGTAAAAATATTTTGAAATTTAAGGAATGAGACAAAAAAGAATTAAGTTAATTGTTTATTTCCATAAAATTGGTCTAGTAAGTTGTTATTTATTGGATTCATTGGACATGGATATATCATATAAAAATTGTCGAATCCCCATTAAAATTAATAAGATTCTTTTATTAAAGAACAAAACATTAACTACATGGTTGTCAATATATGTTGGTATGGTTAGAAATGAAAATAAATGTGGCTTAAAAAATTAATTTTAATAAATTTTATAGTGAAATAAAAAGTTAAAATAAAATAAAATAATTATTTGAAAATAAATTTTATAAAAGGTAAGATGATTAAAATAGAAAATAAAAAATAAAATATAATAAAATCAACTAAATTAAAATGATATATTTATAATAAAATCAAACTATATAAATTATATAGTAAAATTATCATATTTAAAAAGGTTCTTTCAATTTTATAAATAAATTTGATTTCATATATTGTTTATTTTATATATATATATATATATATATATATATATATATATATATATATATATATATATATATATATATATATATATATATATATATAATACATATTTTTTAATTTAGTATTCATTTTATGTTAAGCTCCATTGATTTTACACAAAAGCTACCTTGATTTATGGAATTGCCGCTTTTCTTAACTTATGGAAACCAACTGCAGTAGTTTCCTTAAGTTAAGAAAATTAACTGCAATTACTAAATTTATAATTGGGAGCTACTAAAGTGGTCCATCACTTTGATCTGATCTCTACCTTGATTTGTGGTTTTTCTAACACATAGCTTGATGGAAGCTTAGCTATATGTTCATCTGTTTGGTCCCCAAGCTCATATCTCAATCCCCTTCAGTTCTACACCATCTAGTTGAGATAACAGAGCTTGGAAGTGCCTTCAGATCAGCTGTCTTCTTTCCTTTTTGCATGTGCAGCTGGAGCGTGGTGTTTCAGAAGGAAATTGCATCAACAGTTTCACCAATGGCTGGAGGTAACTCGTATCCCTGAGCATTAAGTTTCAGCGATTCTTTTCAGTTCTTTCCGCATGCAGAATCACTGTTTAAGTTTAAAATTGTTTTACATTTGGTATCAGAGCGTACATTTACCTCTGCCTTGGTGTGAGATTTACTTATAAATATTGGCACAATACTGGTTTTGCAAACCAGAGCCGCGAATTGACTATGAATTTAAATCTGATACGACTGTGCTATTGTTTTCTTCTTTTCGTTACCAGAATTGAAATTTCTGAAAAATAGCATTAATTATATATTAATAATAAAGTTTTAGATCATCAACTCATTCAAAGTTTGCGTTGTATGTCATTTGATATTACTGCGTATTCTTATTTTGATGTTAAATCCAAGAAATATGCACCTACAGCAATGTGTCATTAAACTGTTTGGCTAAATGCGCCATTGAAAACTCAGTTAAATCTCAGAGATTTTAAGGGGAAATTTTGAGATATCGCAGGAGGGTATCTCATAGTAGTATGAGAACATGTTCTTGCACAGCTGTGAGGGTCAAAGGGGCAGTTTGTAACAACAGTTAATGAGGACTTCGAATTCAGTCGTTTTTTAAACAAATGACATTTTATATATTTACCTCTAGAGTGATTCAATCCAGCCACTAAGATTCTGAATCATATGAATAATTCTTTGGGCATGTTGGTTATATATTAGAATGGACGGTAAGAGATTCAAATTATTTCTCATGGCTCTATAAAAATTTGTCCAAACATATACTATTATAGGCTAACGATTCGTTTGACGATCATAATAATATATTGCCATATATTTTAGCAAAAGCAAGATTCATATGCTTTTTTATTAACATTCATCCGAGCGTTTAAACACTTATTTTCAAAGTGTTTGTAGGTGAGTATATCAAATAATTATAACAAGCGATTTAACGAATAGCTCAATTAATTAATGCAATGAGGACAGATCTTGATAGATTGGTTTTGAGATTTGGATTAGAGAAAGCGCAAGCTCTGTTGAAGATCTTGATACCTTTATTGTTGGTAATTAGATTTCCGTCATTGACTTTGCCCATATTTTCCCTTTTGCCCCTTTTCGTTCTTCCGTCTGCTTAAATTTGTATTCCACGTTTTCTGTTTGAAATTTATAAAGGGGCAATAATGCAAGTTCGAAAGCAGCGTACGTGGGTTTAATTAATTGGGTTCTGGTTACACATCCAGTTACTTGAGCTACTGATAATGCATTGAGTCTGAAATAGGAGTAATGTCCTCGATATTTATCATATATGCACTGTTTCTTCCAGAAATGATAACATGTAGAAGCGTTATTAAATTTTATATGTAAGAAGCAGCCTGAATCTCTTGTGCGGTATTGGTGAATCTACTTGAATTCTTATTTGAGGATTAATATTTCTTATTTTGTCTCGATTTTGACTGAGTAGAACATCACCTCATTTATCTTGTAAGGTATTGGTCGAACGGCGTGGTTTTGAAAATTTATTGGAAATTTAGTATTTTGTGTCTCTGTTTTTTATTTAAGTGGGTACTGAACCACATCTTTTCATGGCATAACCCTTTTTGAAAGACATTGATGAGCAACATGCAAAGTAGACGGGAATTAAAGTGAGTTTTTGCTTTTGAATTACATAGCCATCAGAAGTGGCCCTCCTTTGCTTGTTTTTTCTTTCTCCACACTCGCACATTGGGTGCATGTGGTGGGGACGTCATGAGCATATAATTGACATATTTTAATATATCAGACACATGATGGTATAGTCTAGTATTTCTTTTAATGGTTTTGAAACATGTTATATGCATGTTTGCAAATTAAAAGAAATCGTTATACATTCTTAAATATGTGAATATTTCACTATTTGAATATTTGAAATAATTTAGTCTTTGAATATTTCAAATTTGCAGTTTTATTTCCAAATTGTTTAGAGCCCATTTTATAATTAATTTAAGAATTAGTCTTAAATAAATTATGGGACAGTTAGACTAAGGAATGTAAATTTGATTTTGCTGGAGAATTATTACAGTTATATGGAGTTTATTAAAATGTCATTTTGACTTACTCCTTTCAGTAAACATTATTTTTCTCTCTGGTTAAGTTTTGTTTATGCAACAAAATAATGTCTAGTGATCCATATGATTTTAATTAATTAGAGAATAGCCACAGCATCTTTAATTAAATAAAACTATATATTGATAGGCAAGATCACATAAAGATTATTTAGACATTAAATTGTAATTAATTACACTGAATATAATAAATTTTATCCCACAGGAATTTTTATTATATTTATGTGATTAATTAGGATAAAATTTCATAACCTACCCACAGGAGTTATGAATTAATAAGTTTTATCATAAAGTTTTATTGAATCTGTTTGAATTGAAAATTTAGCCCACAGGCAATTTTCATGTCATTTGATTCAATTATTTTTAGCATGTTTTACATTGGTAAAACATGAAAGTTCATAAAGTTTTATTGAATCTGTTTGAATTGAAAATTTAACCCACATGCAATTTTCATGTCATTTGATTCAATTCTTTTTAGCATGTTTTACATTTGTAAAACATGAAAGTTCATAAAGTTTTATTGAATCTGTTTGAATTGAAAATTTAGCCCACAGGCAATTTTCATGTCATTTGATTCAATTCTTTTTAACATGTTTTACATTGGTAAAACATGAAAGTTCATAAAGTTTTATTGAATCTGTTTGAATTGAAAATTTAGCCCATGGTCAATTTTCATGTCATTTGATTCAATTCTTTTTAGCATGTCTTACATTGGTAAAACATGAAAGTTCATAAAGTTTTATTGAATCTGTTTGAATTGAAAATTTAGCCCACAGGCAATTTTCATGTCATTTGATTCAATTCTTTTTAGCATGTTTTACATTGATAAAACATGAAAGTTCATAAAGTTTTATTGAATCTGTTTGAATTGAAAATTTAGCCCACAGGCAATTTTCATGTCATTTGATTCAATTCTTTTTAGCATGTTTTACATTGGTAAAACATGAAAGTTTATTAAGCCTCAACATAAGCATGTGATTTTTTGTTTTGATGCAGTAGTACAACCTGCAAATTTCTCTGAAATTCGTTCTGACATTCCCGAACTTGAGGAAGTAATCTCGTTTGTTTGTTATGAATCTGATATGGTTAATGTTAATATTAACACATGGTGGATTGATTCTGGATCGACAATTCACATTTCGAATTCCTTGCAAGGTTTGTAGAACCTAAGGAAGCCAGTGCATGTGGAAGCTATAGGAACATGTTATTTAGCTTTAAGTAGTGGTTTCGTTTTGGAGTTAGAAAAGACCTTTTATGTTCCAAGTTTTTCTAGAAACTTGATTTCAGTTTCAAGGCTTGTACCTTTGGATATTCCTTAAACTTTTCAAAAAAAAAATCTTTCAGTCTATTCTATAAATCTGATTATGTTGGGAATGGTATTTTGTCTAATGGTCTTTACTGCATTAATTTACAAAACAAAGTCACATATGATTCAACGCATGTTCACACTGGCACTAAAAGATGTGTTATTAATGAAGTTTCCTCTAAATTATGGCACCGAAGACTAGGTCATATCTCTATAGATAGAATTAAAAGATTGGTAAATGAAGGAATACTTAATACTCTAGATTTTACTGATCCTGAGACTTGTGTGGACTGCATGAAGGGAAAGCGGACCAACAAGTCAAAGAAAGGTGCCAATAGGAGTTCAGACACATTAGAAATCATACATACTTACAAATTTTATTGTCCATCTCACAGCACTAGGATTGTGGAATCAAGAAATGCAAAGTTTCTTGAAAATGACTTGATCAGTGGGAGCGATCAAACCAAAAACATAATTTTTGAGAAAGATCATTCAGAATCTCAACCTTCCACTTCAAGTGAAAGATTGGTTACTATTCATAGCACCCCTCAAGTACAAACTGGTGTTGAACAACCAATTGTTGGAGTTCCACAAGCTGCTGACAATATTCCAGTAGATCAAGGAGTTCAAGAGTTGCCAAGAACTTTTGAACAACAAGTTGAACCACATACTTCTCAGGAAGATGATGGTACAATATTAAAAAGATCTACTAGACCTAAGAGATCAGCAATTCCTAATGTATGCTCAAGTCTGCACAAGACCTAACATTGCATTTGTTGTGGGAATGTTGGGACAATATCAGAGTGATCCAGGTTTAGACCACTGGAGAGCTGCAAAGAAAGTAATGAGGTACCTTCAAGGGACCAAAGACTACATGCTTATGTATAGACGGACGGACAACTTGGAAGTAACTGGCTACTCAGATTCTGACTTTTCTGAATGTGTTGATTCACGCAAATCAACATCAGGATACATTTGCCAAGCAAACCTTGATTGCCACTTCCACTATGGAAGCCGAGTTCGTCTCCTGTTTTGAGGCTACTTTACATGGTGTATGGCTTAAGAATTTCATTTCTAGGCTTAGAATTATGGATTCTATGTCTAAGCCATTGAGAATATATTGTGATAATTCAGCTGCTGGTTTTATGGCTAAAAAAGTGGGAGTCGAAATAAACACATCGAAATTAAGTATTTAGCTATAAGGGAACGTGTTAAAGAAAATAAAGTGGTCATTGAGCACGTCAGCACTGAGTTAATGATCGCTGATCCTTTGACTAAGGGCATGCCACCGGTTAAATTCAAGGATCATGTATTGAATATGGGACTTGGTTCCATTATGCAGTTTTTCATTGTATGGACAATGTTAATGAAATTCTTAATTATTGTGATGTTTTTTCTCATATTTATGTGCACCTTAAGTTGATTTGAGAAAATTCATTTAAGAAGGACCAAGAATAAACATAAGGTTTATTCATTAAGAAATTGTTGCCACATAAATTAGAATAAGAATAAATGCATAGTAATACATGGAAGATAATACTCATCATTAGAGGACTTATCGCCATGATTCATGTATCTATTACTTAATAAAGATTGTCAATGGTTTTTGAGACATTAAGTTTGGAAGTATGGACCAAGTGGGAGAATGTTAAGCTCCATTGATTTTACACAAAAGCTACCTTGATTTATGGAATTGCAGCTTTTCTTAACTTATGGAAACCAACTGCAGTAGTTTCCTTAAGTTAAGAAAATCAACTGCAATTACTAAATTTATAATTGGGAGCTACTAAAGTGGTCCATCACTTTGATCTGATCTCTACCTTGATTTGTGGTTTTTCTAACACATAGCTTTTAGAAGCTTGATGGAAGCTTAGCTATATGTTCATCTGTTTGGTCCCCAAGCTCATATCTCAATCCCCTTTAGTTCTACACCATCTAGTTGAGATAGCAGAGCTTGGAAGTGCCTTTAGATCAGTTGTCTTCTTTCCTTTTTGCATGTGCAGCTGGAGCGTGGTGTTTCAGAAGGAAATTGCATCAACAGTTTCACCAATGGCTGGAGGTAACTCGTATCCCTGAGCATTAAGTTTCAGCGATTCTTTTCAGTTCTTTCCGCATGCAGAATCACTGTTTAAGTTTAAAATTGTTTTACATTTTATACTTAACAATACAATCTCAGTAGAGGTTTCAGTTGAGGGCAAGCGCTATTTCCACCTCCATAGAAACATAAATACCTATCCTTTACAGCCCAGACACCCCTCCTTCTTACGTCATTGCATGTTCCCGACCATGCATCCATCGAATGTTGATGTAAGGAGGGGTGTAAGGACGAACATTTATGTTTCTATGGAGGTGGAAATAGCTTTCGCCTTAGTCGAGCTTTTCAATAAGGTCCCATAATGTCAGTTTTTGCTTGGTTCCGCGGGTATCACTGCCAATCACCTAATAGCACATCGCAGAACAGCACCTATGGGAACAGTAGCAAATATTGAAATATTTTTAAATAAATTTTATATCAATATCTCAAAAGAAACATGTATTAATAGAATTTATTGTTCAAACAATTAGTTTATATTAAATTATTTTTAATACTAAAATTTATAATAAAAATTAAAGTTGAAATGTATTTTTTTATTTAAAAAATAACATCAAACATTGATTTTTAAAATTTAGTTTCAATAAAATGAAAATTTTAAAATTATTAATAATTTTTAAAATTATTAATAATTTTTAAAATTATTTGTAACTTTTAAACTATTATATCTTATTACTTTAATTTCTAATTTTATAAAATTATTGATAATAAAATTTATTTTTTTAATATTTCTAACTTTTAATCTATCTTAATTTATCATTTTAATTTCTAATTTTATAAGGCCATTGACAATATTGTTCATACCTATTATGTTAACTTCTAATTTGGGCTAATTTGGCATTATTTAAAAAAAAAATAAAAAATAAAAAAAAAAACACCCAAAAAGCACCTCACTATATATGAGTGAACAAAACAAAATTATGTTGTAGATTGAAATAAATATTTGAAAACCTCATTCCCTTATATTTTTATAAACTTATGCACGGCAACAAGTGGTGTTTAAAGTCCATTTAATGAAATCAATGGAATACCAAACCAAAAATGTATATAAATTGGTAACCAATCCAATACAATATGTTCAAACAAAATATTATTGGGAGATGAATTGAGTATATTTGTTACATAAGGTATTTAACTTACACTATCAAGGTAACAAATCCAATTCAATATGGTCAAACAAATCCAATATGTTCAAATAAAATATTATTGGGAGATGAATTGAATATATTTATTACATAAGATATTTAACTTAGACTCTCTAAGTAACAAATCCAATCCAATATATTCGAAAAAATATTATTGGGGGACGAATTGAATATAATTGTTACATAAGATATTAAAGTTAGAACGTCAAATTGTGAATAGAACAGAATTACACATATAACTCATAAAGTTGTCAATTAACAAAAGACTATATTATATTATATGTACAAATTGTGAATATAACAGAATTACACATATAACTTGTAAAGTTATCAATTAACAAGAGAATATATTATCTGTAAACAACAGTGATTATGTCATTGTTAATATAATGGTCATTGTTAATATGATCTACTAATATCATTAGCAATCCAAGCTCCTAGATCACAAAACTTTATGTTGTTTTTAGCAGTTGGATCATTATTGGATTATATAACAGTGTCATTTGAAAGGAACTCCATATATATTATAATTCTTTTTTCAAAATATTATATTTCAACACTTGTATATCTTCATATATTAAAAGTATCAATCCAAGCTCCTAGATCACAAAACTTTATGTTGTTTTTAGGAGCTCCATCATTACTAGATTGTATGATAATGTCATTTGAAAGGAACTCCATATATATTATTATATTTTTTTTTAAATATTATATATCAACATGGTAAAACTTGCATATCTTCTTATATAAAAATATAAAAATAATACATCTTTATATAAAAATATTTAAATCTAACTATCTAAAATTTATTGCCATCTTATTCACATTAATAGCATCATTTCTTTATTATCCCTGTTATCCTCATTCAGCTTTGATAAAGCATTAATGGCATATTTTGAAATAATAAATATGAAATGTCATTTCATATACTTTTCGTGAACAAATCACTAAAGTTTATTAAAAAAATCTATAAAATATTTGACATTGCCAAAGTTATCTAAAATAGTGAACTGTATTTAATGTATTATAGAACACATGTTTATGATATCCTCTCTAATGATATTTTAACATTGTAAGTAATGATTGTTTCCATTGCAAGGGAAATATTGAATTGTATCTAATGTATTATATGACACATTTTTATGATGTATTTTCTAATGATATTTTAACATTGTAAGTAATGATTGTTTCCATTTCCACCTCTAATTAGATGATGTGAATCCAAGTATAATAGGTCATTTGAGTCAGTATAACAAGTATGGGATACATGTCCACAATCGTTACCATGTAAAATTTGTAGAACTTGATCATTAATGGGCATGCATTGATGTCACAGATCATGTATTGAGACATGGAGGTGTTTCCACCACCACCATGAATATAAGTGACATATGTCAGTTCTTACTCAAGATTGCACGTATAAAAACCATAAACAATGGAAACACAAATGGTTTTCTATTTCCTTTTCTTTCTTGTGTGTAGATTGAATTTTAAATTTTAGTATTAGTCAGCATAATTTTACCAAAATGGCCGGAGAGATTTTTAGTTAGCATATTGTTAACAAAATGGCAGAATGGCATGAAAGGGTGGTGGAACGAGTAAGAAACTCAACATAGTGATGATAGATACATCAACCATAGATGTAATCATGATATTAAAATGTTTTGAATCTCATATTTTGTTACACAAGTGTTTATCGATGGTGTGCTCTCCAATTTGTGCAACAACAACCCCTCCCCTATTCACTACAAGGAGTGAGTAGATTATTCCCTTGATGGTGACTTGATCTTTTTTGTTCGAAGTTTGTGTACAAGAATATTGAAGATTGGGTTGTCAGGAAACAAAAATAGTATTATATTTGACAATTTTTGTTTCACATTTGCTTTTATATATATATATAGAGTTAATAGGCTTGGACTGCGTTGCATCCAACATCACTTGTTATTATATGTTGATTGTTGAGAAAGATAAGGTAATGATTAACAAGTTAAAAGAAGAATTAAACAAGGTCTTTGCAATGAAGAATTTAGGACTAGCAAGAGAGATTTTGGGGATGCAAATTATACATGACAGAAAAAGGATGAAATTATGGTTGTCACAACAATAATACCTTGGAAAAGTACTGGAAAAAAATTCACAATAGTTGATGCAAAATCTCTAGGTACACTTCTCATTTCAAATTAACATCTAATTTAACAATGCCCCACTACTATTGAAGAAAAAAAAGAAGTGTTCAAGATTTCATATGCTTCTATAGTAGGAAGTTTTATGTATGTTATGATATGCACCCGCCCTAACATTAATACACATTCAATGGGAGTAATAAGTAGGTTTCTTGCAAACCCGTGGAAGGAACATTGGAGTGCGGTTAAGTGGGTTCTAAGATATATTAAAGGCTCAATTGATTATTGTTTGTGCTTTCAATATACTAATACCTTGTTGTAAGGATTTATAGATGTTGATTTCACAGGTGACGTGGATTTTAGAAGATCCACAACAGATTACATCTATACTTTTGCAGGGGAAGTCTCATGGGTATCTAGACTCCAAAAGTTGGTGGCTCTTTCTATCACACAAGTTCAATATATGGCAACAACAGATGCATGCAAGGAAATGATTTGAATGAAGAGGTTCCTAGAAGAACTAGGCCTGCAGCAAGGAAAGTATGCATTGAATTGTGATAGCCAAAGTGCAATCCATCTTGCCAAAAATCTCGCTTTTCATTATAAGACAAAGCATATTGATGTTATATATCACTCAATTCGCTAAGAATTAGATGATGGGCTACTACAGTTGGAGAAAATACACAAAGAACACATATTTCATTAAATCTGGAAGTATTTTATTACAAGGCCTTCAACAACATTCATTCTTTTCTAAATCGCCATATTAACTTGATTCAACATTAAAATAATTTGCAAGTAATTTCAAACCAATTAGAGATCATGAATAGGTCAAACATGGGGTTGTTATGTACAATAGTATAAATACACAATAGGAGTGTGAAATCAAATTCTTAGAAGAAATTGATTTAAGCTAAATCATATTGGTATGTCAAACATCCAATAAACATATTATAGTTATGGATAACATGCTAGATTCCTCAATGTTTAAATTTTATGTCTGGCAACTCTAACCCCCTTTCCCCAAACCTACGGGTATTTGTTGATTGAATGATGGTGATGTGAGGATCTTATTGTAAATGACAAGGATAGGTGTCCCTTGCATTGCATTGAAACTAGTCTACTAAAACCTTAGTAAAATGTTCATGTGCTCAATTTCCTACGGTCCCTTTGTGCCTTTATGAAGCACTAATGAGGGGGTCATCATTCATCTTCATAGCATGCAGGCATCCACTATAAAAGTTATACATTGTTGATCTAGGTATTTCAAGAAGTTTAGGCACCATTGATCTATCTCCACTCAAATCCAAGTACATCAAATGAGATTTCTTAAATGGGTATTCAAGTCATTCCATTATGATGGACAATGTCACAAATTGAAGTAAACAAGAAACTTTAGTGGTGACTTCTTGTAAGTAGTGGAGGCAAGGGTTTTCAAATATTAGCACAATTGATGGTAGTGTGGATATTGATCTCTCCTTGTCAACATTGTTAAACCAATAATAGTCTCGATGTAAATTTAGTGTCAACCATTTGTATGGAAAACCATGATTGACCATTACTTTCACTAAGAAGAGAAAATGATAAGCATTTTTAATGGGGAAGAAATAAATGTGAAACATAACTCCTGTATTTTAGTTGAAATTTATATAAGTCCCCGTGTCCTTTAATTATTAAATACCTAATGTAAATAGAAGTAAGTTACCATTAAGATATTGATTTTGAAGATTAAATATGTATTAAAAGGCATTCATCTATGACACTTGATTTTTCATGTAGCCTGAATAAACCACTTAAAGCTGATTATCAATTAATCCTGAGTAGTTTTGTATAAGATATATATTTACTTGCATTAATAGCTTTATTTCAAAAATAAATTACATTTATAAACTTATATGAATACATATAACTAAATGAAATTCAATAAATAACTTTTGAGTCTTGTTGGATTCTATGAGATTATTTTAAGTACAAATAGTTTATTTAAGAATTGAAATTTAGAAAATGTTAATATTGATGGGAAAAGCATGTCATATGCTGTAAAAAGTTTAAAGGCATCCATTTATGTCTCATCTCTTGAATGAGCTTAAATAGTCTACTTAATGCTCATGGTGAATTTATTAATCCATGTTTTATTAGAAAAATCATTTTCTTTACATGGTTTTTTATTCTAGAAATAGAAATTTCACATTTATACATTCATATTAAACCACATGATAGTTAAATAAAAATAAATTAATGCTTTCTTGACTTATTGACTTATATGACATGATTACATATAGGAATAATTGATTTAATAATGCATAGTTAGAAAAAGTTGTCAATTCAAAATAGAATAAACCAGTTAGAACTCATAAATAATTGATTTTAAATTATTAATTTTCTAAAAAATATATTTTTTACTTACATTGAGATCTTTATTTCAAAAATAAATTCCATTTATACATACATACATTCTAAATATAATTTAATACATACTTGTTTGTTGGCTTCTATGAGATTATTTCAATTACAAATAATTTATTTAAGTATGGGGGTTTACGCAGTGCATTATATTAGATATCATTTTGGGATTCAACTGCGTTAAGTAAGTCATTCACGTATGACCATTTCCATGAGAGGTAGTCGTAACTGACTAATTTCTCATGATTTTTGAATAGTTCACTTAGCACTCATTGCATCGAGTGATGCTCACAGGGGTGAAGAAATGGGATTGAAACTAGTGAAATGAATCACATAGCATCAATCATCATTTCCGAGGCTTGCACCCGGTAACCAGGACTTCCTAGGAGGTCACCCATCCCAGAACTCCTACTCCTCTGGCTCAAGCGCGCTTAACTGTGGAGTTTTCCCCACAGTTAAGCGCGCTTAACTGTTGCATAAAGTTTAAATACATTTATTTATGACCCGTACCTTGAAATAACTTTAACAATCTACTTAACATTCATTACCAATTAATTATTCCGTGTGTTGTTAGGAAAAACATTTCATATACATGGAGTTTTATTTTTAAAAAAAAGTGCCACATTTACACACTTAGTTTAAATCTCATGATATGAAAATAAAAGTCGATAAAGGGATTTATATAGACTACTTAAAAATCATTATCAATTAATTATAATATGTTTTGTAAAATATATATATATATATATATATATTCTTAAATTAAGAGTTACATTTAAAAATTGCATCGCACTTATGAAATTCTATCAATGCATATAGACAAATAGAATTTTTCAAGTCATATTGGATTCTATGAAAATATTTAAACCACAAATAAACTATTTAGGAATTGAAAATGACAAAATGCTAATATGGATTGGAAAACCAATGTCTTATGGTGCAAAAAGTTTTAAATACAACCATTTTTTACCCATCTGTTTAATGAGTCTAGATGGTCCACTTAACAAATTGTTAATTAATTATTCCGTGTTTTATTAAGAAGAGAATTTTGTTTTCCATGGAGTTTTGTTTCAAAACAATACAATATGAGATTAATATAGTCTTAATAGATTATGTGATAGACAAATAAAAGTCAATAAATGGATTCCTTATTAAATTAAATGAGATAAGATGATTGCATATACAAATAATTGATTCAAGAATATATGAAAAAAAAAATATGGGTTAAAAATTGAATGTCCTAAAATTTAACGAGTAGTATTCACTTATGAACGATCACCCGTTAGCCTAAATAGTCCACTTAATACTTATTATCAAGAAATTAAAAGACTTATTTTTCAAAAAAATGCATCATAGTATATGGCTATTATAAATCACATCTATACACTCATATTAATGGACATAACTAAGTACAAGTCAATAATATAATTATAGCTCAATTGATATGATTTCAGTTTATTTAAAATATAAATTTACAAAAAATGACTTTAAATAATGAAATTAGATGCCTTACGGTTCAAAAAGTTCAATGACATAATTCATCCTGATAGTATGTAATCAAACCTTGATAATCCACTTATCAATCATTATTATCATATATATGTTTTTTTAAGAAATGCAAAATTATTTACAATATATTTTTATCTAAAAAATTACATATCACATTTTATGCATTCATATTAGTGCATTTTATATGTAAACAATGAATAACTGACTTTGTGCCTTGTTGATTTTCAATATGATATGATTGCAGTTACAACCATTAATTGATTTAAGCATATAAATTTGTGAAAACTATCGATTGATAAATCACATATCTTATGCTTCAAAAAGATCAAATCATTTACCTATGACACATTTATCATTAGCCTTAATAGTGAATAATGCATTGTGAATAGTGAACAATGCACATAACATTTACCAAGTAAATTATTGTAATTTCTTTAGTAAGAATAGCACCTTTGTTTGCGAGTTCTATTTGAAAACTCATATTTCACATTTACATGTGATTATTGATACATATAAGTAAACATAAGTCATTAAAAATAAAATGCCTCGATGGTTCATGTAAGATAATTTGAATGGCAAACAATTCATTTAAGAACACACGCGCACGCGCACACACATCTTAGAAAAAAAATCGATACAACAAAGTCATTGCAAAAACATTTATAAATAATAAGAAATATACATATTAGTATAATTGGCAATTCCCATATATTTCAAAAAATATAAAATCATACAAATTGATTCAACAAAAACTATGTCCAAAATGTATTGAAAAATTGGAATGTACTTTTCAACAAATTTATAAAAGAAATTATCTCCATGAACTACAATGAAGTACATGTTCTATTGAACATTCGAATGTACTCATGTTTTTGTTTGATACAATGAAGTGTCTTAAGAAAGGGGAATAAAACATGCATAAGCCACGTATCTTGCTCTTTTCCTGTATATGATTTTATCAAGATGCGATTTGGTCGATATCTGATGAATTGAGAAGTATGTTTTTCTGTATCTATTAGCAATACATTTGATTCTTCATAATTATCTCCATATTGGGACCACACATCAATCAATTTTTTTCATAAAATTGTCTTGTTCTCCCTACTTCCAATTTTGTTTGCAAATGACAATGGACCTATCCCACGCAAATTTAAAGTCCTCTATATCAATATTTGATTTTTCAAGTACTTTTCCGATGTACTTGTGGGTGACATTTAATGTCCATATTGCGACATCATAATTTCTTAAGCAATATTTTAATACTTCTGATTGAAAAGGCCTTAAAAAATAGGACCTATCACCAAACTGCCAATCTAGTTCTCTTTGAATATGAAAATTTTGTTCATCTTTGGTGTATGATTGGAAGAATACTCCTTCATTTCAAATATCAACAACATCTTTTGACTTGTAGTAATTTCCATCTGCATCTGCACTGCAACCACATGTATGATATTAACATATCTCCACTTCAACACTTCATTGCTTAAGTACATAAAAACCTATCATTTTAAAAATGATGTTAATATTTATTATGAACTATTTCCATTTCTATGCAAACTTAATTTTACAATGAGTTCAAAGTAGCACAAAATACAAATACAATTGCCCCATTAAAATGAACAAACAAATAATATGTTTACTTTATACATACAGCCTAATACCTTTATTTAATTTGTATGGAATAAAAGTATTATAAGAATGCATTGACCCACCATTTAAATCATTGATTTTAAGAGTTATACTAATTTATTTAATTGCAATTGAAAATATAATTACAATGGTCTAGTGCAAGTAAACAAACAAATCATATATTAATTTTCACGTGAAATATAATACAATTTTTAAATTTCATACCTAATTAATTATATGTTAATTTATAGAGTTTCTACCTTAGTTTTTTTTTGTGCTTCTTTTAGTACAAATTGTATGTTTATTGTTGGTGCTACATACAACTTAATATAGTTTTTCAACTTATATGGAATAAAAAGGGTTATAAGAATGCAATGGGTCATCCTTCACATTACTAATTTCTAAGAGGTATAACAATAACTTGAACCACATTTAAAGAAAGTCATTGTAATGATCTAATTAAAACAAATAGACCAGTTATCTATTAATTTTACATACAATGTAATCCGTTGTAAAATATATATATAGAATGGGAAATTTTGATATGAAAACATTAAATGACCATTCATCTCACCAAAAATAAAGAAAATAAAAATATTTTATTTTTAGTAATGACAAACCAAATCAACAATTCTTTTATTAGTGTTGTGAAATAAACGTAAAAATTCATGATGTCATACATATAATAGCATGATATAGACATCTATAATCTTAAGGTACTTCTAAATGTAATTGAACATCCTTCAAAATAGCTCGCACATCCGTAGCCTTGTTGAGTTTGTGTAATATTCTCCATAGCTCATTGATCAACCAATTATCCCCTCGATTTGCTCCAATGAATGGAGGGGCAAGAATCACATTTTCTTTTGGATTCTCTTTCACTCTCTCAATTAAACAAACAACTATAATAGTATTGGTTGCATCATATTGGGTATGCATTCCCCACACTTTTTTCAATGATTTAGTGTGTATAACTTTCGTTGGATTGTCAATGACCATATGTCCCTTTTGTGGCTTACAGTCTGAAGCAGTCCACTTAAACACAAGTTTATCTTGTAATGCTTCTAAAACCAACTTTTTTAGAAATCTTGTTGTGCTTTGTTTCAAAGTTGTCGTTCAAATTGCAATGTAAAGAGATTCATTTTTTAAACACATTTCAAAAAATGATTTTGCATGTGGATGAATCCAAAATAATTTTCTCTATTGTGTAATCAGCATCAACTCCCATTTTCTCAATATGCCCTTTGTTTGTTGCTTCATCATCGATGCTATGATAAAAGATGTCCTTTAGTTCAAAAATAACCAGTTTCTTTTCAGTTATGTTGGCTGCAACACAATGGAAAATAATATAGTCAAACCATTTTATTCATGTTACAAAAATTACTAAAAAAATTGTTGAAACGATACACTTACCTTGAGTGGTTTCTGCACTATTTATAGATGAAAGAATAATTTATTTTATCATCTTGATAGGACCTGAAGTAAACATATTAAACCTTCAATCAAATACCAATTGTACTTCTTATTAAACCTTCAATCAAATACCAATACCAAGAAAAACATTAGTAATGCAACCTTTAAATAGAAACACACACACACACACACACCTTTAACATTATTTTGATTGTTAATTTTATCCTTTTTATTTGTTCCTATAATAAAAATATACAACGCTATGGTAGTTACAAGCATTTGAGTTTGAAGAATAATAAAATAAACAAGAAGACAAGTTATAAGTATCGGATATGACATTATCATCATATTTGTAACATTGCACCTCATCATCATCTTGGTTACCTTTATTTGTTTCCAAATTAAACATATAAACTATTTTGAATTGTGAAAATGAATAGAATCATTAAATAACAAGGAAAACAAGTGGACAAATTATAAGTACCAGTTATATTTTGTTCTGATTAAAGTTTTGTTTAAATTTCATTTGATCAATGTCTTGGTTCTCCTTTCTTGTCACTATAATAAACATAAAAAAATGTTATAAATTGTGACAATGAACAAAATTCATTAAACAACTATACAAAAAAGAATCATCTATAATCGTCCATAATAATATTTTGGTCTTGATTTTAGTTTTGTGGGACAGTGCCCTGGTCATTATATGCATTCTCTTTATTTCCAACTATAATCAACATATGAAATGATATGAATCACAGTAATTTAGAATAATAATAAAATAAAAAAAATATAGAGTTACAATGATTAATACCCATTTCTATCTCCATCATTCCATGGTCATTGTCTTGATTAACTTCATTCATCTCATACTTCCCTATAATAGTCATCCAAAAATGTTATGAATATGGAAAGTAAATAAATTGAAAATTTATGAAGAGAAAAAAATCAAACAAATTATGTACCTGGTACGATAACTTCTTCCTCTTCTCCTTCTCCTGTTTCCATCTCCATACTTTTTTCAACAACATAAGCACTATGTTGACTAATTTTTTTCTTCCCACTTTCATCATTCTCTCTTTTAGAATCTCCATCATTAATCATTTTAGTAAACACTTTGACAATTAAGAAATATGAAAAAAATAGTATCCAAAGTATTATAAGAAAAAAATAAATGAATTGTAGTACCTGAATTTTCCAAGAAGTTAATGGATATCGAATTTGATAGTTGAAAATATTTGTAACTATTTAACATGATAGTCCTTTGTGACTTTGTTTGCACAACACATGAAATTCTTCTTCCATATGTACAACAAGCCTTGATTAAACTTTTCCCCGCATAAAGAGAAATAACCACTTTTGCATCACTACATTGTTGGTGTTTTTCCACTAAATCCATCCATAAATCACAATCTCTCTCATTTTCATCAAATGTGTCTTCAAATGTGTGGGAGTATTTTATAGCCTCCAAAATTTTTAACTCTGAAGTATAGAAATGTATAATAAGAACTATATCATAACTATAATTGTTTTGGGACTTATATTCATAAATGCCACTAGTCATTTTATAGTTGAACTTGGAGTTCTTTATGGAAATTTCCAAAGATTGGCATACATCATTACAAAACCAAAGTTCTACTAAGAGAACTGTAGTAAAGTCATTCTACTCATTTTTCTTGATAAGAAATCGAAAAAAATCAATGTAATATCCCTTGTGGAATTGTTCTTTTTTTCAAAGCCAGTGTATCCAAAACAACAAGGTCAATATGTAAAACTGGTTGCAACTAACATGGAAAAGAGTGCAAAAGTGTTGACAAAAGATCAGGGCCGCTAAAATGACAACCAAATTCAAAATTGTTATCAACTTGTTGATCCATTTATCATTTTGTCAAGGACTCCACATACTTGCTAAGAAAGGGACTCTATCTTTGTATTACGTGTTCCTTTGACATAAGTAGACCCCTCCACCGTGTTGCAAAAATTGGTAAATATGATATCAATAATTTCATAATGCTCCAGAATGTTGAATGTGGTAAAAGTCATCTCATTCAAGTTTTGATCATGACTTTGAGAATATGTAACCATTGCATCCAATATTGTTCTGTCGGTTTTCAATTTAGAACAATAATCTTTTAATTTTATGGCATTTGATGGACAATTAATTGGAATAGAAAACCAAATGGTTCCATCCAATAGCTTATATGCTACTGAAGCAATTTCTTCCATGGTTAATCCCTGAAGGGGCCGAAAAGTAGCTCGTATCAAACTGTGTAGACTATTTCTCTTGTATTTCTCAAAATCAAATTGGCTTGGAGAACACTTTAATGTGCCTAGTTGGTAACAGTTAAAAACAGTGTCCCATTCATCCCAAATAGGTTCATCAAGATATAAGAGAATTTTTTTATCAGAAAAATTTGTAATTGGACAGTCGAAGAATGAGCACAACATTTCGTCATCAACCTGATAAAATAATAGATATAAACTAATAAGAATTGAATGTAAAAATGAAACTAAATAATGCGTTATAATCTAATGATAAATCATTATAAATATCAGAAAATATGACTTATATTATCAGCTTTAGTCATTTATCTACAATAAAAATAGATACAATAATAAAATGTTAAATGTAAAAATAATTAAAATTACATACCTTGTCTTCTTAGAACATCCAATCGTCCTTTTCTTTAATTTGTCATTGGAAATTAAGAAATGTCTTGTCGAGTGCACACAATTAATAAATGGAGTTTTGAAGAATATCTTATTTGCATAATTTAATTGACAACAAATGCCAATCACCTCAGTGGGTTCAACTGATGGATGCAGAATTGATCGTTACATTTTTTTTATATTTTTTTCACTTCTCTCAATACATTATATTTAGGATTTGTTAAAATTTATTTCGCTTCTTGAATGGTATGTTGACCATCAACTATCCAAAAATTGATATTCTTATAATTTAGATCTGTCTCATTTATAATTTTGATAGAGTTGACCAATGGATCAAGCTCATTGATGTCAAATGGAATCAGAAGAGCATCGTGTAATGAGGTTTGAAATTTTTCTAGGAATGATTTCACTAATACTTGAACATTTAAATCATCTTGTGATCTTAATTTGAACACTTTGGGGGCTTCTTTACATCTTTCAACAACCACTTTTCTATTAGAGTTTGAAAATATATAACAATGCTTGAAGGCTTCATGAATCTCATCACATTGATTTGCAAGGTTAGTTGTCTCAAATTCAACTTTCCTAGTTTTTTGAAATTCTATAGTGAACTTGAAATCACTTTCTGTTATGTTCTCCTCCAAATTAAATAAATATACTCTTCTCAAAGCAAGTAATTGAGAATCAATTTTATCATCTAGTATTTTATCAAGATATTTACCTTTTTGTTGTAAATAAAGAAGTACAGATGATGTTTTTTTACTTCTTACATAGCGATATCTCAGAACGATGGCGATGTGTTTTAAAAGATCTGCACAACTATTTAGTCCAGATTTAGAGAAGCTCTCAAAGTTATCCAACTTGAACATTGAATTCTTTATCATATTTGTTGAATCAGTACTTGAAGCTTCAATCAAATCTGGTCTAAAATTTGCATACTCCACTTAACATGAAATTAATTTTACCTCATTTTCTTTAATCATTTCCACTTGAAAGTCCATGTCATTTTCATTGTAAGCATAGCAATTAATTATTGTTCCTAATATCTCTGGTTCATTTCCATCTATTGATCCAAATAGATACATATCAGGAAACATATTCATGCGAGCTTCTATTTGGATGTACCAATCTTGCACAAACTCATATTTATTATATGTATTGTATTTTTTAATCATTTTAAAAGTAGAAGTAGAAGGTGTTATTAATAACGCCTTTTGAGTTGAATAACTTTTCTTTTTCTTAAGTGATGGTTGTAACATTTCATTTGCTTTTGGTCAAACCAATTCTGCAAATAACAACAAAATATTTGCATGAATCAAAATGAAAATATAATTTCAAATATTTTCACATAATGTTCTTATAAATACTAAAAAACCACCTAATCTAACCATTTCTAAGAGATTGTACATAAAATATAAAACCACCATACCAGTTGAAGGAGGAAATGTTTGTATATCACATTTTTTTGTTTCTTCTTCACTACTTTACTTCAAATTTCAAGCACACCAGATTCTGCAGTTTCTAGAAAAAAAATTATGGAATACATGAAATACCAAATATTATTAAACAACCTTATAATACATGATTTCCATTTACATGCACAATAATAAATGATTACATATGCTATGCAAGTTTACTATATGACAGCAAAAGCTATCACCTGGGTAAAATTGTAAGAAAAGAAACCACCTAATCCAACCATTTCTAAAAGAGTACATAAAATATAAAACCAACATACCAGTTAAAGGGGGCATCATTTGTATATCACTTGTTTTTCTTTCTCTCTTCACTACTTTACATTGAATTTCACACCCAACAGTTTCCACGGTTTCTAGAAAGAAAAATATTATGGAAGAGATGAAATAAGAAATAGTATTAAACAACCTCATAATACACAATTTCCATTTACACGCACAATAATAAATGAGTACATATGTTATGCAAGTTTAGTATATGACACCAAAAGTTATCACATAGTAAAAATTTCTTGGAAAAAAAAAATACCCATGTTAGTACGGGTTGTCCTCATTAAAACCCCACTCCTAAGGCTATTTCCATAGGTTTTATTAATCAACAACCAGTTATTAACACAATGTTTAAAGATTGTAACAAAGTATAAACTAAAATTGTCATACCATTTAAAGAATTTGGTGCCGTGTTTCTTGAACTTCCGTTTTCCTTGGATGCTTCCTTTGAATTCCCACTAGCTTCATAGTCCATGGTATCTGAAAATAAAGTAAAAAATTGTTATCACAGTTTCAAATTATTGAAGAAAATATGAAATAATAAATACCATAACTACTCGAATCATTATATGTGTAACAAAATGAACAAGAACAATAACAAGTGTAGAACTCACAATAATAGCTAATCAAGGTTAGAAAAAAGGCACCCCCAAATAATTTATTATGTTCTTTTAATCGTGAATATAAGAAAGAGAACATCTACTAGGTTTCCTTCTAGCACGAGCATAAGAACATTTCCAAAAGACATTACATTGGAAATAAATAAAAACAATTGTAGCGACTACAACAACATCATATATACACAAAATGTATCTCTTATAGTCATGTATATTCTTAGTTTTCTTTAGAAAAAATAAAAGCAAAACACAATGAAAGAACATTAATTATGGCAATCATTAGATTTTCTTCTAGATCTTCGTGTAGCACAAAGACAAACACATAGCAACTTTGCAAGGTGAAATAAATATAGAATGTGATATAATTACTTCTAACACGAACAAAAGCATATTGCCAACAAGAATCTTGCAAAGCAAAAGAAATATTAGCATCCTAGACTTATTTCTATTACAAACACATGGATATTGTCAAAAAAAACATTGTAAGGTGAAAGAAATCTAGCACGTGCTAGAATTATTTTTAGTACGAACACATTCATATTTCCAAGAAAAACATTGCAAAACAAAATAAATATAGCACAAGCTAGATTTCCTTCTACCACAAACACAAACACATTGTCATCAAAAATATTGCAAGGCAGAGGAAATATAGCCCATGCTAGACTATATTCTATCGCATACAAGAAGATTGCCAATAACAACATTGTATTGTAAAGCAAATCTAGTGGATGCTAAATTTCCTTTTAGCAAAAACATAAACACAATGTCAATAAAAACATTGCAATAATAATATTTCCTGGGACATTTGACCTTGCCTTTTAGAGACTACGAGGTTATAGTCCATTCCTACACAGACTATTGTTACAATATAAAAAAATTTAAATCCTAAAATGATCAGAAGGCCCTTCATATGGAATATGTGGTCTAAGAATGGGATAGTGTACAAAGATTTCCTCCTAAAAAAAACACAAGAACATTGCAAATAACAACATTACAAGGTGAAAGAAATATAAGGCATACTATATTTCCTTCTAATGTGAACATAATCACATAACAACATTGTAGGCTGAGCAAAATTTAGTCTTTGTTACATTTACTTATAACACAAACATATAAATATTTCCAATGACAACATTACACGACAAAAAAAATCTAGCACAAGCTAGATTTCCTTTTAGCCTAAACAAAAACATGTTAGCATTAACAACATTGCAATGTAAAATAAAATCTAACACGTGTTAAATTTCCTTTTAGCACAAACTTGAGCACACAAAAACATTGTAGAGTGAGAAGTCTATCAAGTGCTAGATTTATGTCTACCAAAAATACAAGCATGTTGCCAACAACAACGTTGTAGAGTATCAGAATTCTAGATTGTGTTAAATTTTCTTCCAACACAAACACAAACACATTTTAATTTGAAAGAAATTTAACACATGTTATATTTCCTTTGAGCACAAACACAAGAACATAATAACATTGTAGGACTACATAAGTTTAATGTGTGCTAGATTAACAACATTGCAATTTAAAATAAAATCTAACATGTGTTAGATTTCCTTTTAGCGCAAACTCAAGCACATAGAAACATTGTAGAGTGAGAAATCTAGCAAGTGCTAGATTTATATCTACCACAAATACAAGCACGTTGCCAACAACAACATTGTAGAGTATAAGAAATCTAGTTTGTGTTAAATTTTCTTCCAACAAAAGAACAGGCACATTTAAATTTGAAAGAAATCTAACACATGCTATATTTCCTTCTAACACAAACATAAGAACATAACAACATTTTAGGACTAAATAAGTCTAATGTGTGCTAGATTAACAACATTGCAATGTGAAAGAAAATCTAACATGTGCTAGATTTACTTTTAACACAAACTGAAGCACATAGAAACATTGTAGAGTGAGAAATCTAGCAAGTGCTAGATTTATGTCTACCACAAATACAGGCACGTTGCCAACCACAACATTGTAGAGTATAAGAAATCTGGCTTGTGTTAAATTTTCTTCCAACACAAACACAAGCAAAATTAAATTTGAAAGAAATGTAACACATGTTATATTTCCTTCTAGCACAAACACGACAGCATAACAACATTTTAGGACTAAATAAGTCTAATGTGTGCTAGATTAACAACATTGCAATGCAAAAGAAAATCTAACATGTTTTAGATTTCCTTTTAGCACAAACTCAAACACATAGAAACATTCAAGAGTGAGAAATCTAGCAACTGCTAGATTTATGTCTACCACCAATATAAGCACGTTGCCAACAACAACATTGTACAGTATGAGAATTCTAGATTGTGTTAAAATTTCTTCCAACACAAACACAAGCACATTTTAATTTGAAAGAAATCTAACACATGCTATATTTCGTTCTAGCACAAACACAACATAACAAGATTGTAGGACTAAATAAGTCTAATGTGTGCTAGATTAACAACACTGTAATGTAAAAAAAAAAATCTAACATGTGTTAGATTCCCTTTTAGTGCAAAGTCAAGCACATAGAAACATTGTAGATTGAGAATTATAGCAAGTGCTAGGTTTATGTCTACCACAAATACAACATGTTGCCAACAACAACATTGTAGAGTATAAGAAATCTAACTTGTGTTAAATTTTCTTCCGACACAAAAACAAGCATATTTAAATTTGAAAGAAATCTAACACATGCTATATTTCCTTCTAGCACAAACACAAGAACATAACAACATTTAAAGACTAAATAAGTCTAATGTGTGCTAGTTTAATAACATTGCAATGTAAAAGAAAATCTAACATGTGTTAGATATCCTTTTAGCGCAAAGTCAAGCACATAGAAACATTGTGGATTGAGAAATCTAGCAAGTGCTAGGTTTTTGTCTACCACAAATACAAGCACGTTCCAACAAAAACATTGTAGAGTATAAGAAATCTGGCTTGTGTTAAATTTTTTTCAAACACAAACACAAGCAAATTTAAATTTGAAAGAAATTTAACACATGTTATATTTCCTTCTAGCACAAACACAAGAACATAACAACATTTTAGGACTAAATAAGTCTAATGTGTGCTATATTAACAAGATTGCAATGTAAAAGAAAATCTAACATGTGTTAGATTTCCTTTTAGTGCAAACTCGAGCACATAGAAACATTGTAGAGTGAGAAATCTAGCAAGTGCTAAATTTATGTCTACCACAAATACAAGCACGTTTCCAACAACAACATTGTAGAGTATAAGAAATCTAGCTTGTGTTAAATTTTCTTCCAGCACAAACACAAGCAAATTTAAATTTGAAATAAATCTAAAGCATGCTATATTTTCTTCGAGCACAAACACAAGAACATAACAACATTGTAGGACTAAATAGGTCTAATGTGTGCTAGATTAAGAACATTGCAATGTAAAATAAAATCTAACATGTGTTAGATTTCCTTTTAGCGCAAACTCGAGCACATAGAAACATTGTAGAGTGAGAAATCTGGCAAGTGCTAGATTTATGTCTACCACAAATACATGCACGTTGCCAACAACAACATTGTAGAATATAAGAAATCTAGCTTATGTTAAATTTTCTTCCAACACAAACACAAGCATATTTAAATTTGAAAGAAATCTAACACATGCTATATTTCCTTCTAGCACAAACACAAGAACATAACAACATTTTAGGACTAAATAAATCTAATGTGTACTAGATTAACAACATTGCAATGTAAAATAAAATCTAATATGTGTTAGATTTCCTTTTAGCACAAACTCAAGCACATAGAAACGTTGTAGAGTGAGAAATCTAACAAGTTGTGATGGATTTCTCACACAAAACAATCTCATACTCATCTCCATATCCCTCCACTTGCTCCTCCCCATCTAGGAGATGCATATACATGTTTATAAACCACATCAAGTAAATTGTCACTCTCACTCGTGTGAAATCCTGGGTCTTTGTAAGATTTCCCAAACTATGCAAATAGAACAAACTCTAACATTATCATCAAGAAACAGATTCCCTCTCTATGCTGACTAAATCTAGAGTTAAGATGGATCTAAAGGAAAAGCTTGCACCTTGAGAAATTTGATCCCTTCGTAAGCTATCTAAATCTAGAGTTAAGATGAATCTAAAATGGTTTAATTATTAATTATTATAATTCTTATTTTATTTTATTTTATATTTATGTAATTTGACTAAATTAACAAGTTTAAATAACATTACATAACCTTAGAACATCTCATTCACTTTGGGCTAAAGTCTCATGTAATCGTTCATGTTGGACTAAAGTCTCTCCATGCAATTATTTAAATTTGTAGATATTTTTTTTAATTTAATTAATAATACTTAATATAAAGTAGAAAACATAAACTTGGAAAAGCCCATAAATATTATAAATATCAAGTGAATTACAATGAAATTTGAGCCATTTAAAATTATATTTTTATATTTTTATTTTAGAAAAATTTCATAATAAAACATTTATTAAATATATCATTATTTTATTTAATTTTATAAATATTACATACAATAATACATGAAAAATGTAATATAATTTCAAAAAATGTAATTTATAATTTTAAAATTACTAATAAAAAAATATTAGCATACCAAATTCTTTATTATTATTAAAATTTGTAGATATTTATTTTCATTTTAATGGATGATATTTAATATATAATGGTAAGTATAAATTTGGAAAGGGCTACCCATATTATAAATATTAAATGCATTATAATGAAATTTGAACCATTTAAATTTATGATTTTATATTTTTAATTTAAAAATAAAATAAAATTAAAACATATAATTAATTAAATCTATGATTTTACATTTCTAATTAAAAAAAAAATTCAAAACATAGAATTTAAAACATATTGAAAAGAGGGTCCTCTACATGGAGCTGGTAGAAGGGAGTTACTTAAAAATCTAGCATGAGTTATCTAGAAACCCCATAAGAAAACATCACATGTGTTTTCTTATCAAAGGATGAGCTTCCTCTCATAACCCAATATTTAATTGTTGCCCTGTATCCCTTGGAGAGTTTCTATCTTTAGACCACGCTATATTAAAGGCTCTTTCCCCTACCCTGTTGATCATATGTTCCAAGTACAAACTCAAAATACTATATGGAAGACATATGATCCTCATGCATGGGAGACATAACATATACTTTTTATCGGAGAGTTTCTTTCCCTGTCATTCTTACATTCTTCCTCATGTTGAAAGAACACATGCCTCCATAGCTGGAATTCCATAAAACCAACCTAAGAAGCTAATGATCTTGAAATATGTGTGATTTTGTGCCAAGCTAGAGGTGTTGTGGCATAAGTGGAAGGAAGGAATTTTTTTTTAAATTTGAAGAGAGTTGTATAGTAAGAAACATGAAATCTCATTACCCACTAGTTTAAATCAATGTTCACTGCAAATGAGATAAGGTGTCCTTGAAATCACATTATACACTTGTCTGATTCATCACTGCAATGAGCCAAGGTATACAAATTTTAGGGATACCCAAAGAGCAGCCAGTAGCTAAAATTCTTTATGCCAACACCATGGAACTAGAGGGAATGGATTCAATGGAGATCAAGACCTTGCTTTGTGTTTTGCTAAGTGGAAGAGGTCCCTAGAAATTCAAATTTTCCTGGAGATAGGGACAAGCAACTAATAACAAGTAGGAGCACTAACAATGTATCAAGGAGTCAAGTTCCTCAAGGACATTGTGCAAAGGGATGTAGTTATTGTTGATGACTCCAACATAATCACAAGATTTACTTTAAGGGAAACACCATAGTACTATGAGGAGCATACAAGAGTATGCTTATGTATTACGACTATATTCAATGCTACCCCTAAAATTCATGAATGGTATATGTTGAACTAGTCTTATGATTTATTATCTATGTTTTTATAATGAAGGTAATAATGTGAACCAACACCTTGCACAAAAAGAACAATTATCATGAAGTATATGGAAAGTGAACCAAATGATAGCATACCCTCCTAGTGGAATTGTCTTTCATAGTTGAATATTACCATACAAGTGTAATCACTCAATCAAATGTTGTAAACATACCATTGTCATTTGGGAACTAGATTGGTAAGCCTAATAATAAATGTTATGTTAATTTATAAATAAGATTAAATACTTGTTGAGTAGCAATGACATGGTACACTAATTAGAACCAGTCTAGATCCATCTTAATTCTGAATCTATTAAATGCTAAGAGGGATCAAATTTTTTGGCATGCAAACATTTCTTTAGGTTTTGCACTAAAAAAAGAGGTTTTACTTGGAAAGATTTGACCTGTCTCAATAATTGATAAATGATTTAGGCTAATATGTTAAATGATTTAAATAGCTGAAATTCACATTGTATTAATATAAAAAGTTATTAAATTATTTATAATTCAACTTTATATTTGTTTTAATTTAAAATATATTAATAAATTATACTGGTTAAATAATTTATAATTAAATATATCATTTATAGTAAATTTTAAATCTAATTTTTTTAGATTTAATGATAATTTTGTCTAACTTCTATTAATTTAATTATTTTTTATTAAATATTAAAATTTAATTATTTTTAAAAATGTTTACTAAAATCACTATTGAAATTTCAAAACCTTAAAGATATTAACATTTATACACAATTCAATTAAAAAACTCGAACTTATATAACTTAGAAGGCTCTCTTATATATAATTTATTTAGTTTAAAAGCATTTAATTAAAACAATTTGTTAAATTGTCTATCATTAATACTAATCTAGATCCATTTTAACTCGCTATCTACTCAAAAGGTATTAAATCACCATGGACAATACCATGGGTTAGCTGAAAAACTAACTTGACCAAGTCAAATTTACCATAACTACCCAATAAAAATTAATTAAAAAAATAATAACTTTTTATTTTAATATAGGGTTATTTTTATTTTTATTTCAAATTTACCTTAACTATGCCAAAAAAAATTATAAACTAAATAATAACTTAGAATTTTTATTTTAATAGTGTTATTTTTATTTTATGTTATATTAAGTAACAAAAATTATAATATAATATATCAAACATTTTACCCAAGAATAATGAAAACATTTTACACCATTAATATTATTAAACATTTACCTAATTACATTGTACACCATTGAACATTTGAAAAAAACTAAGGAGAAAGAAGAGTATCAACATGAACATTAAGGACCAGCACCAACTTTGAGAGAATCTCTTCGCTATCATGAGCCAACTCTACTGTTATATTGAAAGCCATTCCAGATTTAATGGCATATGTGCAGGTGTGTCGTAGCTTTTATTACTCTGCCATATAGTGCATACATCTCGCTCAATGTTGGGAATTGATATGTAATTTGCAACCACCTTCTCTCCTTCATGATAACCTCCGGGACAGATATTGTCACAATAGTACAGTTTCAAGCACAGGAAAATATTAAAAGACTTGTTGTAGTAAACAAATGGAAAAAAAATCTAAGTTATTTTACAATGGTTATTTTTATTTTAATTAGATTTCGAAACTATTTTAAAATTTGACGAACGAAATATTAAATAATTGACTTCTTAAATCTAAAAATATTCTATATGCAAAAGAATGTACAATCACATTAAATTCAACTACTGTAAATACTTTGCAAGTTTTGTTATTTGTTTAAACTTTAAACACTTATATTGGACTTTGACGGAAGAAATTAGAACATAAGGAGTCAGGACACATTCTATGGTGGATGTGCAATAGCCATCAAAGTTGGCATCCTTTTCATTGTGCAATTTGTTTATCGAAAATCTAAGTAAGATGTTGTGGAGCTTGATATCCACTGTTTAGACATTGAACCACAAACAGTTAGTTAATACAACATCCACTGCTAAAACAAAGATAAGGAGTGGTGAGATTTTTTTTATCAAATGAGTGAAAAAAGTACCTGGCCTCTTTCTTATTATTGTTCTATCAAAATCATTTTCACTCATAAGTTAAACAAATTACACATTTGTTTTTATGGTCTGGGGATAAATATTAAGCAACGTGTAGATTAGTTAACCATACCATCGTATTTACTAATGGCTATAATATTTGACTCGTAATTATACCTAGAGTGTGCAGTTTATATATAGCACACTTGATAGATATCTTAACTTACAACCTTGAACACTTTCCAATTTTGCAAGGTAAAAATGTCCTTGCAAGGTAAAACAATACTATTACTAATATTTTGTTATTTAATTATTATTAATAACTTCAATTAATATGATGCCATTCTCCTTCCATCACAGAGTCCATCTTTTCACCGGTCACTTACTCATTTTTCTCACAGAGGTAGGCTTCCATTAAGGATGAGCCAGAGCTAAAGAACACAGTGTCGGCGAGCTGATTTAAAAAATAACCTACATCCTTACTCCAATCAATCCATGTCAAAAAAATTACTATACGCAAAAATATTGAATCCAATCAATCCATCTCAAAAAATAATTCCTGTCCGTAAAAAATATTGAAATATATGTCAGCGTTGAAGTACTTCGTTATTTCCCAGAAGTTTACTAACAACTCCAAAATAAGACCTTAAGTTGAAAAGCTATTCATAAATACTTTTTAAATATTAAAAAAACAATTAAAAATCAATCTATAAAAGCATTCACATGTTAAAATTAATGCCCAATTAATATGTAGTCAAACAACATACATCAATCTGTACATCAGAATTGTAACCAACATCAGTGTGTAACAAACTTTGGAGGAAGTACTCTATTTTATTCCATTTTATTATATTTTGTCAATCAAGCCATAAAATCCTGTTGGGCAATAGGAATTCTACTGTTGATTTCACACGGTTTAATTAAAAACAATGAACTACATTATATTTAGATGCCAGCATTCTCAATAATTTATTAAGATTGAAACCTTTCTTTAAATCTTACACTTGAGACAATTCGGATGGAAGAAAAAGGCAATCATATTACCACTAGAATTTAAATGGTTACGGTAAAATGGGATCCAGCGATATGAGCAATCAAGCCATAAAATCCTGTTGGGCAATAGGAATTCTACTGTTGATTTCACACGGTTTAATTAAAAACAATGAACTACATTATATTTAGATGCCAGCATTCTCAATAATTTATTAAGATTGAAACCTTTCTTTAAATCTTACACTTGAGACAATTCGGATGGAAGAAAAAGGCAATCATATTACCACGAGAATTTAAAGGGTTACGGTAAAATGGGATCCAGCGATATGAGCAAATCACAGTAACAAGTACCTAACAAAAATACTTTCAGGAAAATGTTTTTAGGGCTTAAAATGCATTGAGAGTAAAAGGGCTAGTTGGCCTTTTTTTCGTGGTGGAATCCTTCGAATTAGTATTCCACATGGTAAGCACATTCTTTGGCCTCTCTGCAATAAGATATACATTCGCTAAAAATCATTAGAATTTCATACAATCTTCCTTTTCCTCCCATTAATCCCCACCATAAATTCATTTCTATCTCGCTTCCAGATCAAAACAATTTAAGACCTCCTCCAAAATATGAGTTTTTTCCCTCAGCATAATAATATAGTTCTGAGATGACACGCAGGAGTGACATGAGAACTTCACATGCAGTTCCTTAATGTAGCACCATATACTTTGCCTTATATCACTCACTACATTGTACTTTTCCTTATATCACTTACTGCGATGTAATAGACTAAGCCATGCCTATAATTCTAGCTAGACTTAGTTTTATGTATCATGAGTAAACCACTCAAGCTTAGTGCAAGTAACAAGCTTGATTAAGCTCAACAAGTGTAATTGAAAAATAGACTCTTACACATGCACAAGACTATCAATCGTCTTGAAGATAGGACTGTAATTACATAAGACATATATCTTATCATATTCAAATTGTTGTTAGATAATTATGCCTCTGTAAATGCCCAGACTAGTGTGATTAGATAAAGTTAATCCATAAGAGTGATATTAACTCCATGCTAAACTAGCAAGTAAGATGTAGCTGGTATTATTACTCTTAATTACATAAGACATATATCTTATCATATTCAAATTGTTGTTAGATAATTATGCCTCTGTAAATGCCCAGACTAGTGTGATTAGATAAAGTTAACCCATAAGAGTGATATTAACTCCATGCTAAACTAGCAAGTAAGATGTAGCTGGTATTATTACTGCGTATTTAACTAATAACCAGGATTTACTAGACTAACCATAGGTAGTGCTAGTGTTCTAAATAGGTAAGCATTACGACATAGATAAGTAATACACTATTTAGCCTAGATAGCCTTTGGTAAGGTTACTAACCCTTTTTCATGATGAGCTAATAATACTTATCAAGCTATTAATCAAGCATGGTTACAGAGTCAAGCTATTAATCAAGCATGGTTACAGACTATGCTAACGATCTAACTAGATAACTCTTATGGCTTAACTCACATTAAAAATCAAATCCTTACCAGAAACAGTACCCAGATTCTCAGAGCCTCTTGCTCTAATGAAACAATCATGTTATATAATCTCAATTTCATTTATTGCAACCTTAATTTCATCCTTTTGCCAAAAAGAATACATATTGTCCCTCTAACTCGGGATTTTTCCCAGATTTTAGTGATAAGCACATTTGAGAATAACTCTGTAAAAAAATGTACACAATAAATAAAATTATGATTTTACTTGCATGTCAAAACCAGAACCCTGAAACAGATAAATCTATTTCTGCGAGTCCTTTCCATAAAAATGCATAGATTTATTAGGCTAGAATCTACTGTTAACTAATAATCTATTTCTGCGAGTCCTTTCCATAAAAAGGCATAGATTTATTAGGCTACAGTCTATTGTTAACTAATTCCAAATATTTCACTCAAGTAAGACAACAGGAAAATATGGAAATTAGAAACAAAAGACAGAGTTATAGAAAAAGTAATATAGAATATACAAATGTACAGGGAAGTAGGGGGAGTAAGAGGGTATGAGAATGAAGATTCCACAGTAAAAGTGAGAGCTCCAAGCTAGGAGACTCTGAGACCCGTAAGGAGATCACTCATGACACAAGATTCAACAAAAACAATGAGACTTCATCTCTGAGACCGACAAGTTGACAACAAGGAGAATTTGATAATGAGTAACCTATTGCAAGGTTGTGCAACGGCTGAAAAAAACCCACACAATAGACTGAAAAAAAGGCACATTCCCATCTTTGCTTTACATCAGTATGTCCAGCAGTTCGATCCATCAGCCATCAGGGTGTGCCCCATTTCTTTTAGATTTATATATTCAGCCCTCCATACATTACCCACTTCTAATTTCGAAGGCCAGCCATTTGGAATTAGAGGTCTGTTGGTTTTGTTGAAGATGGCTTCAGAGAAGAAAGCAGCAGTATCCGACATAGGAGCATGGGCTATGAATGTCATAAGCTCAGTGGGGATTATCATGGCCAATAAGCAAGTCATGTCCAGATATGGGTATGACTTCAGATTCGCTACAACATTAACTGCTTTCCACTTCACTCTGACTGCATTGGTGGGATTTGTGTCAAATGCTACTGGGTATTCTGCTGCCAAGGAAGTGCCTTTGTGGGAATTGCTCTGGTTCTCTGTTGTTGCCAATACATCTATTGTGGGGATGAACCTGAGTCTCATGTTAAACTCAGTCGGATTTTATCAGATTTCAAAGTTGAGCATGATTCCTGTGGTTTGTGTGATGGAATGGGTTCTTCACAACAAGAAATATACCAGAGAGGTCAAGGCAGCTGTGGTTGTTGTGGTTATTGGTGTTGGTGTCTGCACCGTCACAGATGTGAAGGTCAATCTCAAAGGGTTTGTGTGTGCTGCGGTGGCTGTGTTCTGTACCTCATTGCAACAAATTTCAATTGGCTCCTTACAAAAGAAGTACAATGTTGGCTCTTTTGAACTCCTAAGCAAGACTGCTCCTATACAGGCTGCATCTCTTTTAGCATTTGGCCCTTTTGCAGATTATTATCTAAATGGGCGCAACTTATTAGAATACAAATTTTCATCTGGTGCAATTATTTTTATACTCCTTTCATGCATTCTAGCCGTGTTCTGCAACCTGAGCCAATATCTCTGCATTGGGCGATTCTCAGCAGTTTCATTTCAGGTTTTGGGCCACATGAAAACTGTTTGTGTCCTTATATTGGGTTGGCTGCTTTTTGATTCAGCATTGACTGCCAAAAATATAATGGGGATGTCTGTTGCTGTTATCGGCATGATAATCTATAGTTGGGCAGTGGAGGTTGCAAAACAAGCCACTGCAAAAAGCTTTTCCATGATGCCTGTGAAAGAAACTGATTTTACAGAGGAGGATGTCAGTCTACTAAAGAGTGGATTTGAGATCAATGGTACAAAAGATATTGAACTAGGTGGGGCAACAAAACAATAGTTTAGTCTTTATGACAATGGCATAGGTGAGACTGATATAAGGAATGCCCCAGCTGTTACAAGTCACTCTTTCCATCTATGGTTCACGTGGGAGAGCATGGGAGAACAATGATGATAGATGTTTATGAGATAGCTTGATGGTCTTCTTTGATTTTCAAACAGAGTTATAACGGCTACTTGAAGAGTGGCAGCGAGCTTCGTTGATGGTAAATTTTATTTATCTCAGACTATTGGAACAAAGGCCTTCCTCTGGAGTCTGTATATAGTCAAGAGATACAATCTTTTAGTTGCAATGAAATTTGTTTTTCTGTATTCTGAAGGAAATGCTGCTCATAATGCCCAAAAAGAGAGTAGCTGCTACATTGTACATGTCTAGTAATTTTTTTTTCCAAGACAGGTAGCATTGAGATGCATATTTTATCATGCCATCCCAGAATATTTAGCAAGTAAATGGCAACTGTGTGTAGGTTAACCCATTTCATGTCATTAGTATTGTTTTAAATTAATGTGACATCAGTATGTCCAGCATACCGCGCTTTTAGAAACTAGAAGTAAGGTATAGCCTTTTTGTAAAAAAACAAAGATTAAGGTTTTATAATTGTAAGAAAAATGTTATTAGATCAAGCCAGCAAAAATATATTGTAAAGTGGAGAGCCTGCATGAACTTACTTGGTAGGGCTGAGGTTTTTCCATATATGTAAAATGGTAAAAAAAGTTCGATAACATAATTTTAAGAAAAATCAATTCAGAATATTTGCATTTTCACCCAAAATGATTAGGGCTACACCAACGTCAAAGACGATTTTTCTATTTGAACATTTCATGACCTACTCAAGTCCTGTGCATTACTTTGCCTTATATTCATAGGAAATTTGTTATGGCATTATTAAAATATCAATCCACAGTCTAAGCGTATTTTACCAAAAAGGGTAAAACATAAGCAAAACAAGAGACATGACTACATGGTGAATAGAACAGGAAATAGGACTCAAGGTTTCTGGGGAATAATAAGCGTAAATCACCTCCCTGACGGCGTACATTACCACTATAAAATTGAGGTTTGGAGATACAAAACCTACTTTACTAGAAATAGGAAACGTAAACATAACCAGAAACAAAACAAGACTAGAATCGTGACTATAGAATTTTGACGGATAAGCAACTTGAACCCACCCATCTCCCTGCATATATCATGCACTTAAAAACTGGTGGTGTTGTAGAAGTGTAATCCCAACAGAGGAATGGAAATGATAATAGGAACAAGAACTGAATGGAAAAGAGGTATACTAGTCACGCCTCTACTGACATTGATCTGAACAGTGTTGCCTGTCATCAAATGGGTATGTAGCACAGGGTAGAGACTTCCATCGGTCAGGGGTAGATCTAATCTTCGATTCATTGCCCATTATTTTTAACAAAAATTTACTTGGGAATATCGACCTCCAAACTAAACTGTTCTATTGAATGACATATGGCAAGCTATTAGTTATTTCAAAAGTGAAAATCTCTACATACGCCACCAATAAGGCATTGGTTCACTAGTGAGGTCAGCATAGTTTAACCCAACCACCAGGCTTCACTATCACTGTTGTCTGCACCACCTAAATGGCATAACAGGAAAGCACGAGGCGATTTTGGTAGAAAAATTACCATCCAGACTTTTCACCTAAAGCAACGGAAGTCACTCATGGGCAAGTTTCTTGAATTAATTCTTATAATTAAACAATAAAAATAAAATGTAGTTTACCTACCACTTGAATCGGTTTAGTATCCTCTGGCACAGAGCCTCAATCCTGCTTGTATGAGCTCACATCCATTTCCTCAGCATCTAATTTCATTGCTCTGGAACTCTTGGAACCCTGTGGTACAGGCAAATTCAAGGCCTTCTTTGTGTCTCTGACATTTATAGGGACGACTAGATCATCACAATCGACCTGTGGCAGAGCATCTAGATGGTGACCTCTTACAGTCTTGGGACATTTTATTTCCTTGTCTTAGTCAACGCATTTTTGCTCTCTTTTCTGCTTAATTTCTTCACTGATTTCGAGGTCGGAAAGACACCTGTCGTCTTCTTTGGCACATAACCCATACCTTCGGCTCCATCTTCCTCTGCGGAACCTTGTACATATAGCCTCTTGAGTGCCTCTTGCACTTGTCTAGATGGGGATGGGCCATCGCATAGGAGTGTGGGGAACCTTGTGCAGATCCCTTCGTAGAATGAAACCACCACAATTGGAGGCACATAGAATCTAATTTATTGTATTCAACCAAATGTATCAAATCAGACCTGCAACAACATGGCCGTGACCTTCCTCTTTCTTCCCTGGAAAAACCCTGCAATGTGAGGGAAATGAATAAATTGGAAACGAATAAATTTTGATATTTGAGAAATAGAATGCGATGACATGGCGACCTTACTCCTGCTTCCCTGGAAAAAGCTTGGAACGCGAGGGAAATGAGCAAATTTTGATATTTGAAAAACCGGGAACGCGAGGGAAATTAACAAATTTTGATATTTGAAAAAACCTGGAACGCGAGGGAAATTAACAAATTTTGATATTTGAAAAAACCTGGAACGGGAGGGAAATTAACAAATTTTGATATTTGAAAAGCAGAAATGCGGTGAAACCTTGAATGGAAGTTAATGAAATGCTTTTGTGTTTTTCAATTGGAATTAAATTCCATTAAATGAAATGTGTAAGTGTTTTCTTTGGCTTAATAGGGAGGTATTGCTTATGGTAATAATTAATCATATGATGCTAGTTTCTATGTAGGAAAAATTATTTGAGAGGATTTTGGTTGATTTTTCAATGTAATCATGTTACATTAAAGGTGAATTATGGTGACATAAAAATAAGTTGTGTGTGGTTGAAAAATGCAGAGAAGTCGTAATGTTATAAGATTAATGATTATTTCTAATAAAATGTTTGGTTTAGTGAGGCTAACTAATCTATGGAGATGCTCCAATATTAGATAAGAAATTGCAGATAGAACAGAAATCAAATGGAAATAAGGAATTTGTCTGGAGAAGATCATACGGAAGAATCCGAGAGGAATTTCCATGGCAGTCTAACCCTAGGGTTATTTCTAATGCGAAGATGGGTTTTCACTTGCACCTGGGAGCGATAACAGGGCGAGGGAATGGTCACAACGCTAGCAAACAAGGGTCAGTACACCTGGTTTATATTTATCCGCGTCGGTTTGGCAGCTTTTGGTCTCATGGGTTTTCTTGGTCATCTAGTAAGGGGATCGAACAGTGGAGGTGAACATTTTGATCAGTTGGGCCAATGTCTCTCGGAGGGTGTAGTGCACACCATCACATAGGGATAGTATAACGGAGTACATGTGAACATCATTTTGTATCAACGAGGAACTTGTGGATTATTCTTCTAATTCTATGGAGGCTTCCCAATTTTGGGTTGAGCCGCCACATCAACATCAAACTGGGGTTTCACCGATGATACACCATGAACCAGAAGTCTAGGTTGACGCATTTACCTCAGAGATGGATGATGTGAAGGTTCCCCTAAATGCCCTGGGGTTTTCCCACCCGGGCTCGACAGTAAATCCGAACTTTCTTCAACTACACGAGGATCAAGCTCAACCGGTCCTGAATATCCCATCACCATCGAAGTTACAGTACTGGGAACTCGAACAACAAGGTCTCGCGACAAATGTACAAGGGGTGCCTTATGTGGTAGTTGGGGGAGCGAGCGTTCATGGGACTGATACATATGGTGTCGTAAATATTGGGAATAATGTACCATGCTCATCAGGAGCAGACCCCCAAGGTTAGCGACCTGCTCCTGCGGCTTGCACTTCAAGATGTTTTGATGGCATCACTCATCAGGAACCTGGTATTGAGGATATTAGAGCATCGAATTCGGATGAGTATGAGTCATCAGAGGACGAACAACACCCAATAGACCATGCAAAAAGAACGGGGGGGGAAGAAAAAAACAAAATGCACTAAGGTGCATGAGAAGGGGGGTCTGTTGGTATTCAGAGAAGGTATCAGTATGTCCCAAGCTACATTTACTAAGAGTATTATGCTTGTTGGAAGGGTTCGTGGTCGAAATTATACCCCTGGGCGATTGAAGCATTGGACTGTGGAAATTTGGGGACATTTATTGGACGAGTTGTTGGCGGATATTACCATGACAAGAGGTTGGTTTGCACTCATCTTCACACAACCAGACCGAGCAAATTGGGTCCTGTCAAAATATTGGCATATAGAGATGAGCCTGGTGCTACTCAAGATGTGGTCACCACTCTTTGACTCAAAAAAGGAGAAATTGGGGGCGAGTCTGATATGGGTTAGACTCTCAGTGTTGTCGTTACAATTCTAGTCAGAGGAAATCTTCAGGTGCATTGAGGATGACCTTGGTATCTATCTCGACCATGATAGAACCTACATAGAATCGGTTTTCTTAGCCATTGCGGGGATTCTAGGCCAATCCGGGGCAATTCTAGAGCCTTTATCATGTGGAAAGTTATCACTCATTCCATCAATGTCATTAAGAATGTACTAGCCTAGCGTATTGGAAATGTTGAGCTGGTGTGACTAGGCATTGATGCTTGGTCGGGATGTGGTAATACACACATTTTACCATAGGAGATCAGATAGACACTTGCACTCGATGACATCACTCAGCTCTCACAAATAGCAGATGGAAGAAAATCATCCTAGACCTCATAGAAATGGTTTAATGCACAAGAACTCAAAATACCAAAAAGGTGGAGCAGGGTTTGGCATCGTTTCATGGGTGCTTTAGAAGAAGAACACATTAGGATCATTGAAGTGGAGGATGAAATCATATGGGTGGCAACATCACATGGTTCCAGTGGAGGTCATTTGGTGGTGGAGACCGTTTTGGAAGCTTAAAGCACCTCAAAAAGCCTGCCTATTCATGTGGTTTATACTATTAAATAAAGTGTCCACAAATGATAATCTAAAGTGTCGTGCCTATCATGGTCCATCTATATGTTGACTTTGCAAAGATCGAGCTGAAGATATTGATCACCTATTCCTTCACTTCCCTGTGACTAGTCAGGTGTGGCTACAGATTACTCATTCCCTCAACATAGTGCTTGGATGAGATGGGTCTCATCTATCGAATGCCTGGAAAACCTGGTGGAACTCTGTAGCAACACAAAAAATTAGGAACCTCCCTCTGCTAGTATGTTGGGGTATCTGGTTGACCAGGAACCATACTATTTTTTAGGATGCCCCCATACTATAGCCAGCCACTTGTAACCATATTGCTGCTATAAATCATTTGATCCCTGAAGAATTATCTCTCATTTTTCCTCTAGAACAAAATTGCCACAGGATTTAGATCTTTGGGGACTCTAAGCTTGTTCTAAACTAGATCAACTCTGCATATCATTGTCACGTGCACACACTGAGGGGTTTATTGGATGAAGTCGTCACTTTAAAATCACATTATGATTTTATTGTATGCTCACATATATACAGGGAAAGGAATCTAGTCGTTGACTTTCTTTCCAAGGAGGCCACGTAGCAGCATAGGGGGCACTGGTTGATTCAAGAATTCCAAGACCGAGAGTTCTATCAGTTATTCCACCAGCCATTCATTGAACATGATGGGTTTGCATCTGAATGATTTGCCAAGATCATTCGGTAACTAGAGGCATTTTTTATTTTATCTGTTTTGATCTATATGGACAACTATGTTTTTGTTTGTATATATTTTGTCTTTTATTGTATATATTGGATGATCTATATGAACACTAATCTGGATAGGATGGCATGGTCCATTGCCTGTGATTCTGCATAATCACATGTAGATGATACAACATGTAATTGTCTTATTTTACTAATGAAAACTACGATTTTTTTCTTGGGAAAAAAAACTAATCTATAGATATTTTCCATGATGTTTAATAGAGGGAATCAACATGGGAAAGGTGATATTTCAACTCCCACATGCTTTGAAAAAATGATCTCTCTTTATCCATAAATATTAGAGGTGGAAAAATAACCTCAGCTGTAGAGTTAAGTTTGTTCCAACTTAGTTATATCTTGAATCACAAATTGTTGTTGAAATCATGGATATGATGAAAATTTGGTAGATTGTAGGATAGTCTTGTGAAAAAATAAGTTGAGGTACAAGGTAGGGAGGAGGAACCATTTTGGTGGAACTTGGCCATAAAAGGGACATCTATATTTGCATAGTATTTTAAGAGAATATGTGGATTTATATAAGGCTAAGTACACAAGGCTAATGAGTCATCTCATATATTCTTTGCACCTACTTTTATGGATAATTTGTGTCTCTCTCTAAAGAAATAAACTCTTTATTACTCTTTTTTTTTGTTGTTAAGCGGCTTATGGTTGGTTGATTCTCTATTATAATTTTGAATCTTTTGCAGCTACTCTACTAATAATGTTCATGGTCCATGTATAAGCTCCGAAGCCACTTCAATACAACACCTACAAAGCAAATATTTTCCCCACGTATGTTGTATGGACAATGTTTATTTCCTTTAGTGGTTAATTCCTATTGAAAAGTGTTTGAAATTTTTCATGTTATATGTTGATGCCTATTGCTACACTTTTTATCTTTCAATCTCTGTTCTTCTAGCAATATATACTTGTCTCATATACAACGTCAAGCAATACGCTTGGTAACACCCTTGAAATAATATTTACTCATTTATTAAATATTTTGTATTTCCACTTTTCAAATTTAGTCACAAACAAATAATAAATCTAGTTAACAATGAGTAAAATCCATCAAAAGTGTTGCCATAACAACAAATAGTTGTACAAGATTCCCCACCTCCTCCTAGGGGTAATGCGGAGAAATAGTAATATGGTCCTAATAACAATGCGTAGGTCCTCATGTTAATTCTCACATTTATTTTACCATGAGAGAAAAATCATATGACCCTCTTGAGTCAAGTTCTACTTCTAAGGACTTAACCACCCCTTTCGCTTCCACTAGATCTCTCACATCAAATAAGCCTATGGAACTGCTATATCACCCACCTAACAGTGTAGTCCAAAAGTTAACAAACAATCCCGATGCGCGGGCTTCCCAACATTATAGTATTATTGAAGAGTTAGTAGAAGCATCATGTGTCATGTCTTCCTTAGAGGATTTTCAGTCTTGCCTCATGTAGCGCAAATCCTTATTGACTACTATTGGAGGGGTAGATCCCTTGGAATATGACTAGGATCATTTTACCACATGGGTTGTCACTCTACCTATTGAACATGACTCCCTAATGAGGAATTTCCTTCGGAAAAATTCATCATGGAGGTCATGGATTCACCTATTGACAATCCTAGGGAGATTTTGCATCTTGATACCTCTAGTCTCCCCAAATGGGAAAAAGTAGAGATTGGTAAACAAATCTCGAATTAACCTAGGGAGAATTTTCTCAGCCATCCTTGGAAGTGTCATCCTTGGACCAAGTAATGTTTTCGGTTTATAATGTTGAACTTTCCAGTGAATTTTCCAACACACATCCATCATTCAATGAGTTTTTTGTCAACCCTTTACGTCTTCATAGTCCTTGTCATGGAGCCACAGTAGCTCACAAGACCACTCACTTTTTATGTCCTCTGGTTATTCCTAATAACACTATGATTCTAGGTTTTCCTTGTTATCATTAATCTTTAGGAGTCTCATAGTTAAAATTTGTATGGCATGGCCCCATCATGGCACACCATATGGTACCTCAACTCCTCCATGAATTCATGTACGAGAATCCTTTTCTTGTGTCCAAAATAGGCACACATTGACATGATTGTTTTGATTGAGTTGTGATTGTACCTTGTACATAGAAGTGTGTGTGTTGTTTTGTATCCTTTTGGTTTGATGTGTGATGCGAGAACTTTTCTACTATATAATTTTTGAGAAAAGATACAAAGAAATTCTAGGGAATGAAATATTCTAGAAAAAATATATGGATGTTGGTTAGAAATGACTAATCTGATGCTTTGAATGCCAAACAATACACTAAGTATGGATGTTGGTTAGAAAAGAATAATTTGACGCTCTCAAAGCCAGACGATACACTAAGAACGAATGGAGGAGGCATATTCCTAGTGTTGAACCAATGTTCGTGCTCCAACAAGCTCAAAATGAAGGGCCCAATATATGCAAAAGGGTAAAAAACATAATGATGACTACAAATAAATATAAGGAAGGAAATTTTTTGATAACACTTCATATTATTTTCTTATGCCATACATAATACACTAAGATTATATTTAAATTTTAAATTAATAAAGTATAAAATTTATTAAATTGCATACTAATTGATAAATTCAAAATTTGTCTTCTCAATTAATATATGTGATGAGTCTCCCATAAGGTTTTTCTAACCACTCCTAGGCACATAAAGGCTATATTGAACCTAATTTTGTTCACTTAATAATACATTCCTAGCTTAATGAGTTCTTAGGAGAGTCCAAGATATTTTTCATACTTTATGTGCCTAACATTACTATTGTGTAATATTTGAATGGATTCTACACAAATTTCAAGGAGAATCATCTAGAGATATTTGTGGGGCCTACTACCTTCTACAAAATAAACCCAACACGACTTCCTAAGGATAGTAAATCCTCCTTACTATTGCTACGTGGTGATCCAGGAAACAAGATCTAGGTTTTTATTGATTTAGCATATTTACCTTCACATTACACTATTTCTTGTAGAAAAATAAGGACACTTGTAGCAGTTTGCAACCCGACTTCTAAGCTTGCCCAAATTCACACGAAACACATGATTTTCCTTAATGCTCTGTACATACTTACTGTCTTGATACTTGACACCTAACATACAGACAAGCTTGTAGATTGAAGCCCTAATTTCTCAATACCCAATATCTTGAAAGGCCAATGGTCAAGCTATCAAGCTACCGGGCCCTTGGGAAGAGGCTAAAGAGTGTCATTGATACTATTTAGTTGATATCTTAACATCCAAAAGCCTGACATCCACGTCGTCACTATATGGTTACCACCTATACATCACCTCGGTGCCAAGTCAACCTTCCATTGCCATGTCAACATGCCACATTACTTGCCACATTGGTATTCCATGTCATCTAGACCCACATTGGTGCCACATGATAATGAGACGTTAGCATGTCAAATAAACTACCACACAATTGACATGCGGTATCCCCGGGTCCACATCCACTCACCACATCATTACTCTATCATTATCAAGGTTTCTTGTTGGTGAATAGTGTCCTACTTACTAATGTCTACTATAGATGGACCATGATAGGCACGACACTTTAGATTATCATTTGTGGACACTTTATTTAATAGTATAAACCACATGAATAGGCAGGCTTTTTGAGGTGCTTTAAGCTTCCAAAACGGTCTCCACCACCAAATGACCTCCACTGGAACCATGTGATGTTGCCACCCATATGATTTCATCCTCCACTTCAATGATCCTAATGTGTCTTCTTCTAAAGCACCATGAAACGATGCCAAACCTGCTCCACCTTTTTGGTATTTTGAGTTCTTGTGCATTAAACCATTTCTATGAGGTCTAGGATGATTTTCTTCCATCTGCTATTTGTGAGTGTGAGTGTGTCATCGAGTGCAAGTGTCTATCTGATCTC